>CM061028.1:34916504-35243285 GCA_030763125.1 Hippophae gyantsensis
ATGGTAAAGTATCATCATCCAATTCCTAGATTAGATGATATGCTGAATGAATTGCATGGTTTTTGTGTCTTTACAAAAATTGAACTTTATAGTGGATATCATCAGATTAGGATCAAGGAAGGTGACGAATGGAAAACTACTTTTAAGACTAAATATGGTTTGTATGAGTGGTTAGTGATGTCTTTCGGTTTAACTAAAGCTCCAAGCACATTTATGCATTTGATAAATCATGTTTTACATGCATTTATTGGTAGATTTGTAGTTTTTTATTTTGATGATATCCTAGTTTATAGCAAAAACTTGGAAGAACATGTAATGCATTTGAAATCTCATTTGGAAATTCAAATGAAAGAAATGTTGTTTGCTAACCTCCAAAAGTGCACCTTTCGCACAGATAAGCTTGTGTTTCTTGGGTTTTTTTATTAGTAAGAGAGGAATTGAGGTGGATAAGGACAAGGTGAAGGAATCCAAGAGTGGCCATCGCCTACAACAATCAGGCAAGTGAAAAGTTTCCATGGCTTAGCTAGTTTCTATAGAATGTTTGGGCATGATATTAGTAGTTTAGCCACCCGTCTTACTAAATTCATTAAAACAAAGGTACCATTTAAGTGAGGGAAAGAACAAGAAAAGGCATTTAATATGATCAAGGAAAAGTTAACTAATGCACATTTGCTTGTCTTGCCTAACTTTGCTAAAAATTTTGAAATTGAGTGTGATGGTTTAGGAATAGGTATTGGAGCTATTTTGATGCAAGAAGGTCATCTACTTGCTTATTTTAGTGAAATGTTGAGTGTAAAAGCCCTAAGTTACCCCACTTATGATAAGGAGCTGTATGCCTTCGTAAGGGCTATGCAAAATTTGCAACACTATCTATGGCCAAAGGAACTTATGATTCACACAGATCATGAATCTTTGAAGCTTTTGTAGGACGTCAAAATTTGAACAAACGACATGCCAAGTGAGTGGAATTCATTGAAACATTTCCTTATGTGATTAGATACAAGCAAGTTAAGGAAAATGTGGTGGCTAATGCATTGTCCCAAAGGTATGCTTTACTCTCCATTTTAGATACAAAACTACCTAGCTTTGAATACATAAAAGATTTGTATACACAAGATACTAATTTTGGTGATGAAAAAGTGGCATTTGGTAGGTTTTATAGGCATAATGAATTTTTGTTTCAGGAAAATAAGTTGTGTGTGCCTATGTGTTATTTGCATGAATTGCTTGTCAAAGAAGCTCGTGGTGGTGGTTTGATGGGTCATTTTGTTATAGCTAAGACTTTAAGAATTTTGCAGGATCAGTTTTTGGCCACATATGAAACATGATGTGGAAAGAATGTGTTAGAAGTGTATCACATGTAAACATGCTAAGTCTAAGTTGCAACCCTGTGGTTTATACACCCCTTTGACAATACGTAGTGAACCTTGGACTGATATTTCTATTGACCTTTTTTAGGCTTACCTAGGACAAAAAGGGGGAGAGATTCAATTTTTGTGGTGGTATATAGATTTTCCAAGATGGCATACTTCATTACATGTCATAAAACTGATAATGCATCACATATAGTTGATTTGTTGTTCAAATAGATTATTAGATTACATGGTATGCCAAGGACCATTGTTTCTGATAGGGATGCAGATTTTTTGAGTTACTTTTGGAAGACTTTGTGGGGAAATTTCGGAACCAAATTGTTCTTTTCTACTACTTGTCATCCATAGACGGATGGCTAAACTGAAATAGTAAATAGAACTTTGTCTTCTTTGTTGCATGCTATCATTAAAAGGAACATGAAAACATGGGAATATTTTTTGCACATGTTGAATTTGCTTACAATCAAAGTATACATCCTACATCCAAGTTTTCACCATTTGAAATTGTTTATGGCTTTAACCCATTGTCACCTTTGGATTTAACTTCTTTACCTTTGAGTGAACATGTGAACTTAGATGGCATAAAGAAAGCAAAATTTATAAAAATGATTCATGAAAAGGCACGACTGAACATTGAAAAGAGGACTAAACAATATGTCCAACAAGCCAGAAAGGGATGCAAGAAGGCAGTGTTAGAACATAGAGATTGGGTTTGGTTGCCCTTAAGGAAGGATCATTTTCTAGAGAAATGGCATTCAAAACTCCAACCTTAGGGTGACTGACCATTTCAAGTAGTGGAATTCATAAATTATAATGCCTACAAGCTTGACTTACCAGGTGAGTATAGTGTCAGTGAAAGCATGTTGCTCATTTGTCTCCATTTGACTTAGGTGATGATTTGAGGATAAATCCTTCTCAAGAGAGGGAGAATGATGCAAACCAAGGAGTCAAACATGTCAATCATACAAGTTGGAATGGAGTTGAATTTTCATAAGACCAAGATGGGCTCAAATAAAAATCAAGGCCTAGTCCATGTCATCAAAGCAATTGAAGAGGCTAATTATCATGCAAATTTGTAGCCCACATAGTTTGACCATTAAAGGGTATGAATTTGAAGAGTTTTAAGGATTTAAATAGGAGACTAACTTAGTCTTGGCTGGGCATGCTAAAATACATTAAATATAGTCATTTAGCTATTTATTGGCGACCTTTAGCAATCCAAATTGGTTGTCTTAAGAAGTCCAAACTACCCTTTTATTAGCTTTCTTTAAAAGGCAATAAATAGCTATTTATTAGTTGTCTTTAGAAGATAGACTACTAAGGGTTCAAAAAAGGAAAAAGAACTTGTTTAGTATAATTTTTGTTCTATAATTATGACTTTGCCTATTCTCGGAGGGTTGTTCCAAGTATAAAGAGGAGTACTATGAATTTTAAAGAACAAATTAGAATTATTAAGAAAATTATCTTCTTATGAGGTCTTGTGTTCCTCTTAGTTCTTAAAAAGAACTCTTGAACTTATCAAGTTAATCTTGCGGGGTTCAAATAACCAAACTTATCACCTTGAATTCTTGAGAGAATCTTTATGTTTTCTTGGTGTGGCGTTTTAATCCTCCATAGTCTTGATTTTCATCTTGTTAGGTGATAGGTTAAGCTTCAACAAATCTTGTCTTAAAGATCTTAGGGTTTTGATCCGTCATTTTTATCGTGTTTCATCACAATTGTTGGTGGGGTTCATATCATAATATGTGCTTTTGAAAATCCATTTTTATTGCATTGGAAATATCATATCCATATGTTTGAATTTTACTACATATTTGAATGAATTGACTTTTGAAACTACATAATTAAGTAAGAATGTAAACTTATGTAATCTAGTTTTGAAAATATTAAAAATCCATTCACAGTACTATATCATCGCTATTGCTCAAGTTGCATTGAAATATCTTCTAGATGAGCCTATCATATATGATCATACTTGTGTTAGAAACAAGAATAAAACCATAGCTAGTTTGATTAATCTAAAATTGAATAGTACTCTAAAAATGTTAACATATGACTCAATACCCTTTTTCAATATTGAGGTAGAAATCATATCGTTACTTATAGTTTTCAATATTTTTATGTTCCAAATTCCAAATCAAAATGGCATACTCTAAAATCCATTAAACTTACTAATAAAATAGGTCTAAAACTATTTAATAATATTTTAAAATCGTCTTTTGAACTCAGCTCTTTAGCTATGAACATAGGTGAAATATCTTTTAAAATCACCAAAAAGAGTTTCATCATTTAAACACACATAACTCTAAGTAGAAAATTTCAAATTGTAATTTGTCAAAACACTCCAAAAAGTTGATATTTTCAAATTTATAAAGAGTTCATTTTAGATCACCAAATCTATTTTATAAACTGAAATTTGAGTTGGTGTTATCTCACTATGAATAGTTCAAAAACACTTCTGACCTATCATCACAAAAATAGGTATAACTTTTTAGAGTGTCCAAATATAATTCTTTAAAAAGATAAAAAAAAACTAGACATTTTAGTATTTAAAACAAGGTTTTACACACTCAATTATCATAGGTAAAACCTTTCCAAAAACATTAAATATCGTTTCGTTTAAAACATGATTTTGAGTATAACTTCACAGAACATACCTTGAATTAAATCACTATAAATTTGTCTAGAACACTAAAAATCACAAATTTGAAAGTATTTATAAAACTAGACATCTCAAGGTTTGAAATAAGACATAATTCATGCTGTTCCAATCTATAAAATCATTTTAAATAACAAAAATATAGATTAGTTTTAAACAGGGTTTCCAACATGATTTCCGTAGAACCACCTTTATTTAAACATGTATAACTTTGAGTAGAGAACTCAAAATGAAAAACCAAAAAATTTATCATAATATAGACATTTATCCTTTCTAAAGATATATTAAATAAAGTCTAATTATTTTTGAAGTTTTATCAACTTCTATTTGAATTTTCTACAAAAATAGTTACCTAGCTATGCTTTATCTTAGAATTTCAATCTTCTTCCACTTCCTCCTTCTTTCCTTCTCCCCTCCTCTTTCTCTTTTTTTCTTCTTTAGTTTATGATTATGCCATCTCATGCTTCTTAGAGAATCTTGCACTAACAGGATATGCATAAAATATGAGTAGGACATGTGGCTATGTGACTCACCTTAGAATATTTTTGCAAGCTCTATTCTTGTGTGGCCAAGCAGCCCTCATAATAGGAATTAAGTGTATAGCATAATGGAAATGCAATAAATAAACCATGCTTAAATCAACAAGCCACAAAAACAATGGGAAGATATAGAAGAATAATATAATGTAAATTTTCTTCTATGGTAAACACACTAGTGATGGTGTGCCTCACAAGGTCCTATCTTGACTAGTGACATGCATTAACTATAAAATCCAAAATATTTATTATAAATAATTAAAGTGTCTAAAAAGGAATTTTTTTAATGTTGCTCACTAAACCCTCACTGAACTCCTCACCACGGTCTCGTTAAGCCTCGTTGAACCTTGTCGTGACCTCATCAAGCCGCCTGAAAGCCACCAATGAGGTATCGTTTGGCTTACAAATATGGTTGAAGAACTGCTATTTTCTCAAAAAAAAAAATTCCCTTTCCTCTCTGTAAATTATTTTGGTTTTTGGTATATTTTGGGGTGCTTTTCAAGGATAAAACAACAAGGAGATTTGGTTCGAAATTAAAGCGACATAATAACTTTCCAAGTAGGGGTTTTCTACACTAAATTTTTATTTCATGCATTTCTTTTTATAAAAATGGTCATGCATCAAATATTATGAATTAAAAGTAAAATTGATGCCATGATTTTTACAAATAATAATGAAGTACTCATTATGAACACTTTATTAAGTATACATTGGAAAATGTTTTACAAAATGAGTAATACACTTATATGAAACAAGTATTGAAAGTAATTCAAATGGCATCTAAAAATTTTATACATGCATCATGAAATTAATTTTATTTGTGGGGAGTATCTTCGTATATGAGTCTTACAAAGTATGGTACCAATGGGAAACTTGTTACAATGGACTATTTTCGATGGAGTACAGGAATGTATTAGCATCACATGTATTAATATGGAGATCAAGGTATTGATCAAGTTGATGTTACCAAGTGTTGATCAAGTTAATGTTCCCATATATTCTCAAGATCCTTTGCAAGGAATTGGTGGTCCAATAACTAGTGATAGATTTGGAAGATCAAGTTGGGTGTAAGGATTAATTTAGGAAGCAACTTTCGTTTTAGTTAATTCTAGGACTTTTATGTTTTATTTATCATAAGTATTTTTACTCTTTTATTTTTGAAGGATGGATTAGCCCAAATCCACAACTAAATAGGCTCATTAGGCCCAACTTGTCTAATTTTTTTTTCTTTTAGGGTTTCTTACTTAAAAAAAGAGCAGTTATGTAATTTGGAGGCATATCATAAATCATTAATAAAAAGTTTATTTCAGAAAGCCTCTTAATTTGTCTTCTTGTGTTCTTGATTGAATGTTTGAATTAGACTTATCAAAGGGAGTGATCATCCTTTGGGGCATCTCAATGTTAGGGTTTTAAGGACTTTTTTCCCCAGGGTTCTAATCTGATCATACCAAAGGTTAGGGTTTTAAGGAAATTGTTTCCTTAGGGTTCTAATTCAATCATCTTCAACACATTCCTAGCAAATCGATTGTTCCTATTCCTTTGTGTTTGTGGGTTCCTAGGGTTGTTTGCCTAGAGGGTAAACATTATTTGGTACCAGAGCCATGGTTTTTGGAAAGAGGTTATCTATTTTCAAATATCTTTGTTTAAGTTCTTGATTCTAAAAAAAATATGTCCTTTCATAGTTTTGCATTTTCTTTAAATTTCATTTTCATTGTTCTCGTCTTTGGATTTAATTTCATAGTTCTCTTTGAATTCTTCCTATCCTTTTCTTGTTCTGTATTTCTGTGGTCAGTCCATCTTTGTTCTTAAAAAAAGAAAAGAGCTTGCTTCTTTTCATGGATTCAAAAAGAAAATAAAGTAATAAATCGAAGTTGTAATTTTAAACAACCATCACTTTTGACTTGGGTATTGAAATGACTATTATATCATATCAAATTGAAGCTCGACTCGATTCCTATAAGTTAAAAATTTTCCTCTAATCTCTTACTTTTTGAACCCTAAATTCCATCATTTGCACCACTTACCAAGGGTCTAAATTGTTTTGTCGCACCTTTTCTTTTTTTGTTGTGTTTTCAGTTTTTGTTCATTAGGGTTACGAATTTGTTTTTGTTGAATTTTCTATTCACAGTAGTACCAACAATCAAACAAAATAAAAAAAGGGAGAACAAAGTAGTAGATTGTTCCAGACTCAAATTCTCGTTTTCCTACTTGAGTTCCTTGTTCTTAACAAAATTAGTTTTCTTTTATTTGGTTCTAGTTTTCCATTATTTTGGTTAAAGAAGATAAGAAAAGAAAGATCTTGAAAAGATTTCTAGCTCAAGAATTATTTCTTTCCTGTTTTAACTTTCCTAAATTGATTATTTACTTCTTTCCATATTCTCTTTAGTTTCCTTTCTTCAATCATTCCTTATATTCTTGCATTCTTTCTTGGTTCTTTGGAGTCATCATTGACTTTCTTTCTGTCAACTAAGTTTTTAAAATTATGATTTTTGAGATTGTCATCAACAAACCGATTACTTCTTAAGATTAGTTGAATTCTTTGATTTTTTTAGAAAATAAAAGGGGGATAGCTATAGCTTTGAGTGGTAAAAGGAAAGAGAGATAAAAAAAATAAAGAAGCCAAAATAGTATGAAACACAAGTGATAAAAATTTGATTTGAGAGCAAACATGTATGTGAGTGTGTGAGGAACAACAATTTTTGTTTTATTTTATTTTATAGGTTTAAAAGAAGAGTAAGGAAGTTGAAGAACTTGTGCATGGAGATTTACTTATCACAAGGAGATCCCTGAATATACAACCTAAGGATGAAGGATATGAGGAGCAACGTAAGCATATTTCCCACACAAGGTTCCATGTGAAGGATAAGGTATATACCTTGATTATTGATAGTGGGAGCTGCACTAATGTTACTAGTACTTATTGGTAAAAGCGTTGAATTTGAAGTGGCAGAAGTATCCCAAATAGTACAAGCTACAATGGCTAAATGGCTGTAGAGAAGTTATGTTCAACAAACAAGTTTAGGTTTCTTTTTCAATTGGAAAACATAAGGAAGAGGTTCTTTGTGATATGGCACTGATGTATACTGCTTATATCTTGTTTGGCTAACCGTGGTAGTTTGGTCGGAGGGTGTCACATGATGGGTACAAAAATCAGTAATGAACAATCAAAACATTATATTAGCCCCTCTTAAAAGTGCAAGATGAGGGAGAAACAATAGTGTGAGAAAGAGGAAAATAAAAGGAGAGCAAGTGAGGTGGAGAGGATAAATGGAGAGAAAAGTGAGCAAAGAGGAGAGGAAAATAAAAAAAATGATTGTAATTGTTAAAAAATATGAGATTAAGAGTGAAATGATGGAAAGGCAAGAAGTACTTGTACTTATGTACAAGGATGTTTATCTTTATACTAATAATTTTAACTCATCTTTGCCTAGTGTTGTTGTGTATTTTTTGTAGGACTTTGAAGATCTATTTCCTACCCCATGGATTACCACATTTAAGAGGAATTGAGCATCGAATAAAATTCACACAAGGATTTACGATACCAAATTGACCTGCTTATAGAGCTACAATTTAAGGACGAATCTTTTCATAGAGGAAGGGAATAATGGAGATTGAGGTGCTAATCAAGTAGATAGATTGAGAAGATCAAGTTGGATTCAAAGATTAATTTAGGAAGTAACTATTAATTTAGTTAATTATGGACCTTTTTATGTTTTATTTATCATAGAAGAGAGGCAATATGACATTGATTTGACCAATAAATATTCCATATGTATTATGATTGTATATGGGGTAAGAGGTGGACCCACATGCATCTCAGAGGCTAACTGCACATGTGCCCATGTATTTGGTGACCAAACATATAGGATTGCATTTCATGCATTTGATTTATATTTGCATAGAATATTTTATATTATATGAGCATGTATTGGGATATCTGGAAGTACACTCCCCTAGTGTTGAAAGTAAGAAAGTACAAGTATACCTAGGTTTTTTAAATAAATCTCCACATACTATATACTGATGATGATAATTACTTTTATTCATGAAATTTATTAAAAAATAGCATGGATCATGAATACTTCTTTGTTATAAAAACTTTTTAGAGTAGACCCTTACTGAGCTGTAAACTCATCCTCACTTTCCAACTACGATATTAAAGGTAATTGTAGAAAAGAAATGACAACCTTTCACCAATGATTCAGTTGTAAAAAGGTTTGACCCAAAACCTTTAATTTATTGGCTATTATAATTTACATTTAAGCAAAGCTGAGACCACTCTGATTTAATTTACTATATACATGTTTTGGATTTAAGTTTATGAATTTATTCTTTCAAATAGAAAATCTTTAAGGGCACTCGAAGTATATATAAATAATTGATTTTTCTTAATTGTTTTATAAATTGTTTTCTATACTTCCTATTCATAGAGGAATAACCAATAAGAAACATATGCAAATTAATAACACAAAGTAAAGATTGAAGAGCATGAGGAGAAAGATAGAATTTACTACATCGAAGAGTTGTTTCTTTACTTTGAAAGGAACGATAAATTTTGTTATCACTACAAGATGGTTAAGAAAAATAGAATGTATCATCTATCTTTAAAATATGCTCACACTGGCTACTTTGGACTTTTTGGAGAAGATAATTTACAAATGACTTATCGAATTAAATTGATTATTGGAGTGACTGACAACGTTCACTTTTTGCCAATGCATAGGAGTTTTTTCAACAAATTGTAATAGTCAATTATCGGATAGAACATGCTAAAAAAAAGCCAAAATCATTAATTGTTCTTCAATGTCTCAATCAAATGATTAGATATTATACCACTAGTACTACCATGAGATGATTCACGATAATTTATCAAGTTAGATTGAAACAATGGATGAGGTTTGTGTCCTACTTTTAAATACTGGAATGAAGTTTTTGAGGAAAATTCAATAGACGCAATCACATATCATTTTTGATAACCAAGATAACCTTTTCAAAAATAGTCCTTCTAACCTTGCTAGTTGATTATACATCCTTTTCTACTAATAATCAAATTCTTCATAAACTTGTGATCGACAAACATCTTTACGAGGAAAGGTTAAGTACATGAGCATTGTAACTCTAGGTTAATGATCACTAAGGCAAGCCTATGTGATATCTAGCAAGAGGAACCAAGGATAAGTAATGTTGGTGCTATTTTACTATACAATCCTTACCCATTCTTATGACACTTGCACCACCCATTCTTTCACTTCTTTAACTTTTACCTTTGAGTTAAATCTTTAAACCCCCTTACTTCAAAATTTTCCTTTGTAATCTCTTATGGTATCCTTTATATCCATAAGGTTCCATTTATATGGTGAAAAAGGAGTGAACCATTTCAATATTTTCTTTAAATACTAACTAGAAGGAAGATAGAATCAAACAAGTGTAATCCCTCTAAAATTTTGTGGAAGTAGATGCTAATGACAAAAATAGGTTGACACAGCTACCAATGGTGAATAAATATTTTAATATATTTTTGAAAAAATTATTTGTTTATCAAAAGAAGAATGAAAATTTCAAACAGTGCATTGATTATTGTCAAAGTAACAAATATTATTAAATGGATTATTTAATCAACCCAAGTATACAAAGCCTCCAAAGTCAAGACATTGACGATTATAACTTAAAGAGAATTGAACATACCAAAATTGCTTTTCAAGCTTAGAATGGGAACTCTCAAAGAATGAAAAACTCTTGGGATTACTAATTTGAAACAATCAAATATCAATGATTTTCATGAAATTGGAGAAAGGAAAATTTGGAGACCACGATGCCTC
Source organism: Hippophae gyantsensis (assembly GCA_030763125.1). NCBI lineage: Eukaryota > Viridiplantae > Streptophyta > Magnoliopsida > Rosales > Elaeagnaceae > Hippophae > Hippophae gyantsensis. Next base: position 34,926,892 of record CM061028.1, read on the forward strand.
TCACACAGTTGACTCAAATGGGCATCATTTTTGTTTCAAAAAAGAACATAAATATAGATACACTCTATATGAGGTGGTATTATCGATTTTATCAATACTTGTCCAATCAATGATGCATCATGCATAGTGTTATGCAATCATAAGGGCCATTAAAGGATCCACTACAAATTTCCAATGGACAAATTACAAGTGAAATGGTTAAAAGGTTCAATGAAGCACTTCATGGGCTGATCATGGCCATTCAAGATGAGGCCAAGAAGACTATTTAAGCTAGCTCCAATGGATGGACATAAACTACTTAATTTCCTCCAAGCTTTTAAGGATTGGGCCAAGTAAACTAAGGCCTAGAAATGGAGCCTAGAAATGGAGCCTAGATTAGCACACAAGTTGGCTTAGAATGGAGTACAAGTTCTTTCCATATTGGAATGATATGCACACAAGTCTACTTGAAGTGGAGCACAAATTATTTCTATATTTATTTCCTTAATTGTTTACGGTTATTTTAATTCATTACCAAGTTGTATCTCTTAGGAATATTGTTTTATTTCTCCATCAAATATTTCTAAAGTGTATTAAGTTTATATAAGCCAAGAACTTTTGGATTTGAGATTAAACATTTTTTTATAATATATGAGTTTTTTCTTTTCTTATTTTGAAGAACTTTATCAAAACTATCAAGGGAAATATTATGCCTTTCATCCTAGACTTATCACTCACAATTTTGTTTTTATCTTTCTAACCTAATTTCGAATATTCCTAGTGAAGATCTCAACATTGATCTCAAAGTCTCACTTCTTTAGGTGAGATTCATATAATTTGGTATTAGAGTACGACTCTAGTTCAGGTTTACCTATCCCTTTATTTTCATTTCATTTTTCTTATCCTCTTAATGGTATAATTTATGAAAAAAAAGAAAAAAAATACTAATGTTGTTACTAAAAAAAAGGTCAATAAATTGATCCTAGTTGGATTAATACTTGCTATCCAAGCTTGAATTCAGAAGACAAAAAATAGGAATCATATTTCAGCTAAGCTTGAGAAGAAAAGAAAGATCTTGGAAATATTTCCAAGCAAAAATTGTTTTTTTCCTACTTTAACTTTCCTAAATTGATTCTTTTTTCATTTCCTTCTTTCCTTGAGTTTCCTTTTCTTCCTTATTTCCTTTCATAGACTATCCATTTTTTTCATTCTTTCCATTATTCTTGTAAAAATTCTAGAACAAAAAAAAAACATAAGAAAAGAAAAATCATTTCCTTATATTCTAGTAGTGTGGTTTGGATTGTTGTAAGTTGTTCTTTGATTGAGTTTGATAATAACCCAAAGAGAGGACTTACTTGATGATTTAAATAGGAGCATGTGTGATTAAAAAAGAGATTGTAAAATGAGTGGAGTGTGATTAACACTAAATTTGACCATTTGTGTTCTAGTTATTTTATCTTGTTACCATGTCTTCAAGAGGGTCTTAAAATAAAGGAATAAGAGCTAATCCATCATTTCAACTCTATCCAATGTTACATGAGGTGACACGATTACAAGATGTCTGTATGTATCAATTTGACAAACAAGATGTAGCTATGAAGGAATTGGATGAGTGGATCCCTAAACCTAGAGAACCAACAATGTACACACCTATGAATAACTTTGAGGACCAATATGGTTTCCATAAGTATGAAAAGGATTATGGCTCAATGCATGGAATGTGTAGATTTATGCCAAGAGGGAGACATGTAAAAGGCCATTTGTGGGAAAACATGGCAAGAATGAGTTGACGAAAATTGGGGAGCATTAAGATGACAATTCCATCTTTCCAAGGTAGGAACAATTTGAACTCTAATTGGAGTGCTAGAGAAAAAATGGAGTTTATTTTTATTTCCATAACTACTCTGATATGATGATGATATAATTGGCAGCAATTGAATTTACTAATTAGGCTATAACTTGGTGGGATCAAGTTCTTTTGAGTAGGAAAAGATATGGAGAAAGGCCCATTGAAGCATTGGAAGAGATGAAGGCCATCATGAGAAGACGATTCATTCCCCACCCCTACCACTTCAAAAAATTAAAAAGCATCACCCAAGTATCTAAGATATTTTATGAGAGGAAATGTAGAAGAAGACCAAGAAGCTACTATGGTAAGGTTTATTATTGGACTAAACTAAAAGATAGCACAAGTAGTAGAGCTACACCACCATGTGGTACTGAATGATATGGTGCATATGGCCATAAAAGTGGAGCATCAACTCAAGAGAAAGAGTTCTACATAGGTCGGGTAGAAAATGAATCCATCATCTTCATGGAAGGCAAATTGGGGAAAAAAACGTAGACACACCATCCTAAGCCTAAAACCGAACCTACCAAGGAGAGCAAATTTATGACTACAATTAACTAAGGTAGAGTTGACTCTGAAAAATCTAAGAATCATGACATTAAATGTTTTAAGTAGTTGGGCAGCAGTCATGTTGCAAAACAATGTCCCAATCAAAGAGTAATGATCATCATGGAAAATGGAGATGTTAACAGTGAGGATGAATATGATGTTGACTGTATGCCACCTTTGGATGATGCAAGTGATGGTGAAAGGGAAATTGAATATGGGATTATAGTCACACGTAGGGTTCTTAACATACAAACCCCAAAAGAAGAGGCGGCACAACTAAAAAAAATTTCCATACTAGGTGTTATGTTAGTAGCAAAGGGTGTAGCTAGGTTATTAGAGGGAGTTGCACAAATGTGGCTAGCACTAGCTTGGTTGAAAAATTGATTCTAAGTACAATAAAGCTAATAGAGATCAAGATGCTCACCAAGTTCATGTTCCCAAATATTCTTAAGATCCATTGTAAGGAATTGGCAGCCCAATGAATAGGGAAAAGAGAAAGAAGGTGAAAGAAGCTTTGCAAGGCTTGATCATGGAAGTGCAATAAAAAAACGCTATGTTAGAAGATTCTAAGACTAAATTCAAGGATTCTAAAGCTTCGCCAAAGATGGTCTATTATCTTTTTGTAAAGATTATAAGTGTTTGTAATTTTCGTGAACAAAATATATACTTGTAAACTTATTTTTAACCTCGGTATCAAGTCTATCAAACAAAGTTGAAGAAACATCATAATTTCAAATAGTCGTACTTTAGGTATATTTGTTATAACTATAACACATAGGATTACATTCATGCATTTAATAGCACATTTATAAATTTGGAATTATTTTTATTGCTAAAATATAGAATAAGATATATGCTAAAATATTAGATAAGATATACTCTAAATTGTAACTCAAATCTTATCCAAAAAGATAGCATAAAATCTACTTTAAAATAACTCTTCTTTAAATAGGAGTCTTCTTAATTAATAAGTATTACTAATCCTATTTGTAATAGAAAGAGATATTTATCAATTATATAGAATTATTCTTAATTAGTAAGTATTACTAATCCTATTTGTAATAGAAAATATATTTATCAATTCCATAGGTTTTAGGGTTTTAATTTTTCCTATAAATAAAACTCATTGGCATTGTTTCAATCAACTACACAAGAGCATTATTCTCTTCTTCTTAATTTCTCTATCTTTTTTTGCAAATAAAAGTTCATAATTCTTTAGGCTTCTTTATTTAGTTAATCTATCGAATATTGGTGGTTATATTTTATTGATTAATAAGCCTAATTATTTTATGATATTTTGATCATATATTCTTCTAGCTTCTTCTTTATTTTTGTTCTTAAATTATTAGATCAAATAATTGTTTTTGTCGTATCATAATTATTTGATTTGATTATTAATCTTTAAATAAGCTATCTTTATTGAACTTGTGCTTGATCTTTTTGCTCTAGAACACTCAAGGGAACTTTTGTTTTGTTGCTAACCATTTTGCAGTTAATTTGGGAATGTATCTGATTGGTGTGAAGTTTATTGGAATGTTGGTATGGAAACCATTCATGCTAATATTGGAAACTATGAAAATAGAGTAAGGGCTCGTAGGTACACTAGGGAAATATCTTAGTGAGGGTAGCATAAGACCGAGTTTATACTTGAACATTTTTTTTCATAGTGGAAAGTTAGGTGGTTTGGTGGACCAGTGGTTTTCCTCTTAGGTCATGGTTGTGGCCTAGGTTGTTTCCACCTAAAAATATAGTGTTATTCTTTTATTTCCACACTTTATTATTACACATAATTGCATGCCTGGATGCTTTGTTTAGGTTATTAAATTATAAATTGATAAAAACTAAAAATAACATATTCACCCCCTCTAGGTTAATTAGGTCCGTAATTTATAAACTTTCAATTGGTATCAAAGCCAACACTAGACATACTGAGTGATTTTGATCCTTAGAGAGACACACTCCTAGTTATGGACCAAATGAAATAAGGTGGGTCATCTATTAGACCCCCACTCTTTGGTGGGTATAATTACCCTTATTGGAAAGCTCGCAAGCAAGCCTTTCTCAAACAAGATGAAAAAGTCTAGGATGTTATTCTTCATGGTTGGGAACTACCTTTGTTAGTAAAAGATGGTGTAATAATCATAAATCCAAGAAGAGACTAGACCACTAAAGAATGCACCCTTAATGGGGTAAACCAAAAAAGTCTAAGCTCAATATTTAATGTAGTGTCCATGGATGAGTTCCATCGCATCTCCGACTGTGAGACTGCTAAAGATGCATGGAATGCACTTGCTCTTGCTTATGAGAGAACTTCCCAAGTAAAACAAACAAAATTGAGATTACTAACATCTGAGTTTGATTCCATTACAATGAGTAACACTGAAACTTTGGATTAATTCTATGCTTGCTTTTGTGATATCACGAATGCTTGTTCTAAGATTGGTGAGAAAATTCCACAACCAATACAAGTACATGATAGGCAGAACCGACATTGCTGATCCTACCATTACTTTGGTTTTATATTTATAAAACTCTCGCAAGTGCACAAATCATTTCGTAGAAAATGATAAGTATACTCCCAAGGTCGATCTAAGGAATGAATATATGTGGTTTTTAATTTATTATTCGAACTTTTAAAAATGAAATTAAATCCTAAACATCCTCTCACGATATTTTGGGGTTTTGTGTTTTTAATCTAAGAACATAAAAATAAACATAGATACAGATTCAATAAACATTTATGCAAATTTTATTTTTTATAATAGTGGAGTATTTATGGATATAATAACTAAGTTAATTATGTTTGCTCATATTATTTAGTTTATTAAATATATAAATTGATATTTATTGATTCTCTCTTTTTTATATGAATACCACCTCTGGTGGGGTTAGATATTCTTTGTTAACTAAACAAATCAATTAACACCTATGGATGGGGTTGATAACTAATTTGGTTAATTAAATGAATTCCTTTTTTCTAAGAGATTGAAAATGAACCATTTAAATGCCACATTTGGTAGGGTTAGACAGTTTAAACTTTATTCAAGGTGTCCAAATTAAACCTAAGAATTTTGTTATCAGAGTACTAACTTTCAAGTTTTAAAATCACTACTCAAAACATGTTGTCAATACATTTTTAGATAAAAATTCTTATAAAAACTTTTGAAATAGAGTTTCACTCTAACTACCGGACGATTGTACCAACAAATAAAAGAGCACTACTCTAAATTAAATAGGATAACTAAACCTTAAAATCTAATTTTCAAATTTAAGTTTGTAATGAAAAATAATATATTTCTCTCTAACATTCTTAATATAAAATCTTGAATAAAAACAAAATCAATTCATTTTAGAGATTTTCACCTATTTAATATTTCGCAAGCATAACAACATTATTATTATATCATGTTTACAAACAGCCAACAAAGTTAAATTTAATCATAGATAAATTAAATATAACATGTAAAAATAAAGCAAAAAAAATAAATGTAAAGAAAATAAAATCCTTACAGTACTTTGATGCTATTTCTGTTGTTGGAAAACCTCCAAACGGATTTTGCACTCCCATTTATTGAATCAAAAAGCAAATAAATTACAAAAACATAATTAGTTCTTCCCAAAAAGAGAAGAACTCTAAACCTAAGAAAAACTAACTAAGAAAAGCTAAAAACTAAGAAATGGAGAGAAAGAAAGAGAAGAGAAGATGTGTTTTTAGGCGTGTTTTGAAATGAAGAGAATGAGGGTATTTATAGATGAGGAGAGGAAGGAAAAATGGGTAAAAATATTACTAAAAATGGAGGAAACACAGAGTAGTGAATGATGACGTCATACTACTGATTTCATGGTGATGTGGGGCAGATGGGCACAACGGCATGCACAGAATGTAACAGAGATGGGCACGGGCGCATGTGGAATGGAGCATAGGTACACGCGGAATGGGCATTGTGCTGGCGAGCGCGCGCGTTGCTCAGCTTGCTGCGCCCGTTGGCCGACGCGGCTGGGTGGCTGCGTGCGTAATTTTCTCCTTTTGACCCATTTTGTCCAATTTTTCCATATTGATGACCTTTCCTCATTTAATTTATGAATATATTTGCGATGTATTGCCTCCGGTATTTTTCTTTGAGTCTTTAAGTTACTTTTTTAAGCGAAAATACCTGAAAAACAATAAAAATACCCATGATTTTGAAAAGACAAATTTATATAAATATATGATAAAATCATATAAATATATATATATTTTTAATCAATTAACGTGCATAAAATCATGATAATTTTAGTACTTTTTGAGCATTCATCACAACCCCACCCCAACTTATTGCTAATCCCTTAGCAAGAGAAGCGATAAAAACTAAAAATTAAACTATCCTAAATCACTTCCGTGGATTGACACGGTTGCATTTAACGTATGCAACAAGCCTTTAAACCCCTAGGTTGCCCTAGTGGACGAGTTTGAGTCTCGTGAGGGTTTTTAGTAATGATACCCACAAACATTGAACTAAATGTAAAAATTAAAAGAAATAATAAAAACAACAACTGAGAAACTAAAATTACAACAAAATCAAAAATTAAATTTTAAGACTAAAACAAAAGAAGACAACATGAAACATAACACAAAAATGTCTCATACTTTTTAATCTCCTTTAAGATCATAATTAAAATCTAAAGCATAAGTTATTTTAATCTTCTTAAACAATCATGATTTATTATAATAATTAGTCGAGAATCATTCTCATATTTCATATCAAAAATGTATCAATTTAATTTCACCCAATTTCAGTGTCATGAATCCGAATTCGCTTCGACTCTATTCCTCACAAGTCAATACTCTCAAAACACTGAATCCTATAGGTTCAAACACTCATACTAATTTATATGCGAAAGAGTTGATGTATAGAAATGAACTAATATGTTCACATATGAATAAAGAATAAAGGCTCAAAGTATTATTTTAACATTGATCTCATGAAAGGAATCAAATGTATAAATTATAAAGATATCATATATAAAAATTATTTTCATGCATAAATCAAACTCATTAAGCAAAAATTTCAAGATATATGTCTTTTATAAATGAAGAAAGTGCAATGACTTTTTAGGGAATTACTTCCTATATCTTTCTTTTGTAATTAGCCTTTACTCATAACTTTGTAGGCAATGCGGGTTATAGTATGTAGATTATACTATATATTTTTTATCTCTCTATCTTTTTCTGAATATATTTTTCAATATATATCATTTTTTAAAGAGTCAACCCATGTACATATTGTACATTTTTTAGGATTTTGGTGAGTGGTTAATGTGGGTCATAGTATGTACCAAAAACTTGTTGTCTCTTTTGGAGAACATAAAACGTGCAAGCATACACGGTCACAAGTAATAAGATTTGATAAGTAAAGTATCGTTCCCACGGAGATTTGTCACTATAGTTTGTGGAGTACTAAAATTATTTCTCTCTGATTTTATCCAAAACAATCGTTAATTTAGAAAAAGTTTAAGAAAAGAGTTTAATAACAAAATAAAAGAAATCTAGGATTGCAATTTTTCACCAAATTAATCCACTCAAATCATATTTTTTTCTCTTGATTTATATTTTTATAGTACATTTAATTTGTCAACCGAAAACTTCTAATTTTATCCATACATCTCTTCCGAGCTCCGTGCAGACACACCTCGTTAAATTAATTCACTATATTCTTATGAGAATTAAATTCACCAAGATTAATTACGTTCTAAGTTTCCAAATGGTCACACATACAATTAGGGTATATTCCTATCCTTCATCATACATGTCATTCTATCCATGAGCAATATACACAAAAATGCCTCTTCCAAGTTTATTTAAGTGCCACAAATCATTTGATAAAATTCGTAAATAATCAAAAGCATTAAGCACAAATAGAATAAACAAATCGAAAGTCTTATAAATCTTTCAAAAATAATTAAATCCAAGGTTCATAAATTTAGATAAAATGCAACCTTAGAAAAATTAAATTACTTCATAATAAAAAAAAATTAATATTACAACAGTTAAGGAATATCAGTTACAGAACATTAAGAAAATTAAAACTTCATCTCCTCCAAAATATTTGGCACACGTAGAACACAAAACTCATTTTGTTATTTATTGTACAAATTATTCTACAATTTTGACTCATGCATACACATATTCTTGTACATGTGATAATCAATGTTAACATGAATTTATTCACACATTCACGAACACACATATATGCTATGCTTGAAGTTTATGAATTTTCTTGAAAGACTCGAGGAATTCAACTAATCTTGACTGTAAAATTGTGTTAAGTTCTCTTTCTTGCTTTCTAAAATTTTATCATATGGAGGCACCTAGTATTGAGAGGGCTACCTACTGTGATATGTGAAGCTGTCGTGGTGAGCGGAGAGGGCTACCTCACAACTAGTGTGAAAGTCATCATGCTAGGTTTATGGCTTATGAAAAAAAAAGAGAAGGAAAGATTGTGCAAAAAGCAACTGCTTATAAAACTTGTACTTAGAATGAACAAAAAGAAAGGGAAAATATAAAGAAAAAAATAAAAAATATAATTTCCCTCATTCATAAAATACAAAAAAATTAATTCCTCTTTTGGTAGATATATTTTATTTTGTGAAATTGAAGACTCGGTTATAATTTTACACGATAGGTGATATTTTCTTCTTTTGAGTATTTCTTAATTGATCATAAGTGACTTAATTGGCATATTTGTGAAGTTTAAACATAATTTTGCTTTTAAGTAAATGTCATTATGTCATTATATGTGAGAAGTGTGTCTATTCTACTCTACCTACTTATTTATACAATAGATAATAAAACATTTTGTTCAATTTTTTTTTTAAAAAAGATGAGTTCTCAATTGGTTGTGTGCTTATTTGTCATTAAATGAGTTTAATACCTTATGTAGCTATTTATGAAAATTTCAAAAAAAAAACAGATTTTTATTCATTTACATCTTGTTTTTATTAATTACCTTTTTAATTGGTTTCTAAGTGATCGCCACAAAAATTGTGTGTATAATGAATACACAAGTATACATATCGCCCCAAGTAATATAATAATAAGAAAAGATTGTTCTCACGAAGATTATTTTATTAGAAATTAATTTCTAAAACTAAAAAACTAAAAATCAATTTTTTTGTGTTTATACATTTTAAGGAAGCAAAATTAAAATAACAAAAAGTAAATAGCAATAATTAATTAAATCAGATTTGGTAACTAAAAAAATATATGAGAAAATATCTAAGAATACTTAATCCCCCAATTTTCTAAACATATGAATCGTTAAAATCCCCCCAATATAATTATCAATTAATTACATGATTAATTGAATCTAACCTAGCATGTATTCCTCTCTCAAGTAAACTACACACCATATAGTAATTAATTTAATCACACTTTCGTGCCAATTAATTTGCATACTACTCATTAAGTTCATCAATTATAGATCACATACATAAGAATCACACATCTTTGCCTAGAAACTATGCATGTTATTTAATCAAAACAAACAATTAAATAATTCTCTCAAATCTATTTAGTTGCCTGTATAGATAAATACTTGGCTAAACAATTAATAGCATAAAAATCAGATTAAATAAAATAATTAAATTATACATAACTGTATAAGGTAAAATATTATATCATCACATGGTGAAAATTGGGTTTGTAAGATCCCTAGATTAATAATTTAATTATACATAACTGTGTTCATAAAACTCATAATTTTCATAAATACAGACATAAAAATTAATAAAGAAAAGAGTAGAAGAATGAATACAATCAATATTTGTAATTGTAGTGTTAATCTCCTCTTAAATCTCTATCAAAATTGTGTCCCCTCTTGAATTTTTCTGTATTTTTAGCTCGAAAAAATGATCAAAATTATGCTAATGATAGCCCCTTTTGGGTTTATAGAGTGATCGGCTTCAGATCAAGGGCTGTGATAAAAAAAAGTAAAACTAAAAGTGCCAGCCAATCACATCGCGACACTTGGCATAAAAAATCACTAGCTGAATCAGAGAGCGATGCATCGCAGGGGAGACCAGTCAGAGTCAACACTCGCGGAGTCAGCTCCACTCGGTACAATGTGATTCCCAAAAACAGATGGCGTGGCGCACATATGGAATGCGACGAGCAATCGGGTGGTGACACATGGTAGAGAAGTTTGACCATATTTTGAACTTAGATTGAATGTTGTGTTGACACGTGCACACATGGCATCTGAGTAGTTAGCGTATTCATCTCCATAAATATTCCAAACAAATTCCAAAAATTATATTTTCACCCTTTTCACTAAAACATTATATTTTGATATTTTTTACCCTAAAAATACTATTTATTTAATAAAACAAGTAAATATTAAGTAAAAAAATGTGTTAATGACTCTACTTTCATAGAGTTATCACTAAGTTAGAGAGTCATAGAACTTAGGGGGAGTTTAAGCCACATTAAACTTCTACATTCATCTTCTTTTACATTGCTCTATTTTTAAGGGAAGTTTAGCTTCATTGCTTTGTCCAATGTTTTGTTCTTCTCATATGTCAAAAATGGGGAGAGGATTGCATTTCACTTCCACGTTTTATTTTTTTATGCATATAGGGGGAGAACATATTTAGTTAAGATTATCTTAAGTTTGATTGGTATGAATGCATACCACATGACTATTTTTTACACTTCATTTATTTCTATGTAAAATGAGGCTTTCAAGAAAAAATTTCATATGCTTTGTTTGTCATTTCAGTTACTTACAAGCTTGTCAAGTTGTAGCGAAGATGGATTCACCGTACCATAGTGGTTATATTTGATTGATTAATAAGCCTAATTAGTTTATGAAATTTTGATCATATGTTTGTCTAGCTTCTTCTTTATTTTTGTTCTTAAATTGTTAGATCAAATAATTTTTTTGTCATATCATACTTATTTGATTTGATTTAATTTAAGTGACATATGTTTTTGTAAAGACTATGAGTGTTAGCTATTTTCGTGGATAAAATATTTACCTGTAAATTGGTTTTTAGGCTTGCTATCATAAAATTACAAATGTTCATAACTATGACACATAAAATTACAAGAAAAGCCCAACAAATGCTCAAGTTTCGTATTTCAGGTATATCTTTTATAACTACGACACATAAAATTACATTTATGCATTTAACAGCACATGTTCATAAATCTAAGATCATTTTTGGTGCTTTAATATTTTTTTATATGTCTTAATATTTTTAAAATGTGATTTAAAAATATTTTTTTATTAAATCTTTAAATGGGCCTTAAATAATGAATTACAAAATATTCTAATCCTAATTTTAATAGGTTATCATTATCTATATATATATATACACATTGGGTTAGGATTAAGATGTGTGCTGTAAAAGAAAAATAAAAAAGCTACCGCAAAAAAAAAAAAAAACAAAAACCTTGGAAGTGGCGGAATAGAAGAAAAAAGAAAAAGAAAAATTACAAGTTTACGGGAGGCAATGAAGTGAATCATAAAGGTAATATATGAACGGCGACAGCTTATACATATGAATGGTGTTTTATAAGTAATATATAGTGAGAAAAGGCAACTAATATATATATATATTTGAAAGTCACGCAGTAAGTGAGAAAAGATGATTAATATATATATATATGTGTGTTTTTATTTGTACTAATTAGTTTATCATAATTATTTGATTTAATTATTAAATTTTAAAGAAGTTAATTTTACGAAAATTATGCTTAATCTTTTTGCTCTATAATTTTCTAGTTGATTTGATTTAAATGACATATATTTTGAATCATCTAGTTAGGATTATTATTTGTTAAATCCGTTCTAGAACACACACAGGAACTTGTGTTTTTGTGCTAATCATTTTGCAGTTAATTTGAGAACGTATCTGATTGGTGAGAAGCTTATTGGAACGTTGGTCTGGAAACTGCTCACGCTAATATTGGAAACTGTGAAAACAGAGAAGGGGCTCATAAGTAAAGTACATTGGGGCAGTATCCTAAGGAAGGTAGCATAATGTCACGACCTTAAATTTCAAGTAACTATCGTGTGGCACTTAGCACGGTCCGTTGCACTAAGCTTGCCTTTCAACCCGAATGAAACACTCCAAAGAGAATAGAAAGAGAGTTTGTAAAGAATGCTTTGTATTGCTCTAGAGAGAGTTTATGTTACAAGATGCTAAGAATTCCCAAGTTGGATACAAATGAAGACAATTTGGTCTATTTATAGTGTGGCTTCAAGCTTAAGGCTATGCCACAACTTTCTAGATCATTCTAACTCTAGAATGTACAAGAGAGTTCTAGTTTTATGTACAATATGCCACAAGGTTCTAGGAACTTCTAGCCAACTCTAGAGTCTTCTAGGTTTGTCTAGCTCCTTCATGCAAGTTCCGGGATGTTCAGTAAGCTTCCAGCAGCTTCTACATCCTTCATGAACCATCCGACATGTTCTAGAATATTCCAGCCCATTCTAGCACCCTCCAGCGTGCTTTAGAAAATTCTAGGGTCTTCAAAGCTTGAGTTGAGTCCATCCAACTCTAGCTTATTCTAGACATCTCTAGGCCACTCTAGAACCTTCTCATGTAGAAAATTCTAGATCCTTTAGGCAAGCACCATTTATTTGGATTTTGAGGGACAATTCGAGCGGGACGTGACACCCTCCCCCACTCAAGTTCGTGATGCCCTCGTCGCTCCTTCAAGCTTGAACCTCTCTATGTCATCTTTGAATTGCCACAAAGAATCCTCAGGTTGCTAGCTTGCTTCTATGTCTGGGGCATTCTTCCACTTGACCAAGTATTCCCGATAACTTGGTACGCCCCTACGCCGAATCAAGCGATCTGCCAAAATTGAGTCCATTTCTCTGTCAAAGGAGGTTACCACTACGGTAGGCACCCTTTTGGATTCTCCTCGACTTATGTCTTCCATGATAAGGCTTTAGCATACTTACATGAAAGACCAGATAGATTTTAAGCTTTGGAGGGAGTTGCAGTTTGTATGACACCTTACCGACTTGCTTAAGAACTAGAAATGGCCCTTCATACTTCCGAACTAACCCCTTATGAACCTTCCGTAGAGATTTTAATTGTTGAGGCAATAGTTTAATCAGGACCAAATCTCCTTCCTGAAATTCCACCATCCTCATCTTCTTGTCAACCCATTTCTTCATTTTTTAGACGCCTTGTTCAAATAGGCTCGGGCTAACTCAGCTTGTTCGTGCCACGCCTTAGCAAATTTGAAGGCATTTGGACTCTTTCCTTCATAACTCGTGGCCAAGGCATGAGGGGTCATGGGTTGTTGCCCCATGACGATCTCAAAGGGACTCTTTGCGGTGGACTCGCACCTTTGCAGATTATATGAGAATTGGGCTACATCCAACAGCTTCACCCAATCATGTTGATTAGCACTAACAAAGTGCCTAAAATACAACTCCAGCAATGCATTGGCACATTCCGTTTGTCCATCGCTTTGGGGATGAAAGCTTGTAGAGAAATTCAAGTCTGATCCTAACAACTTGAATAGTTTCGTCCAAAACTTGCCAGTAAATCGTGGGTCTCGATCACTCACAATATTGGATGGAATCCCCCAATGCTTCACGACATGTTTGAGGAACAACCGTGCCACCTCATCTACCGTGCAATACGTTGAGGCAGGTATGAACGTTGCATACTTGCTGAAGCGATCAATGACTACTATGATGCTGCCAAAGCCCTCGGATTTTGGCAGGCAAGTAATGAAATCCATAGAGACGCTCTCATATGGTCTCTCTGGAATGGGCAGCGGTTCTAGCAAACCTCCGGGTGCATGCTGCTCAATCTTGTCCTATTGGCATACAAGACAAGTCCTCACGTAGGCTTCAACATCGTCCCGTAGTTGAGGCCAATAGTAGATTGACTTGATCAAAGCAAGGGTGCGCCTCATTCATGGGTGTCCAGCCCATAGCGAATCATGGCACTCCTTGATAAGCTCCTTCCTTAAGCTTCCCCACTTTGACACAAAGACGTGATTCTTCTTGGTGTAGAGTAGTCTGTCACTCAGCCAAAATCGCCTCGTCTTTCCTTCCTTGATGAGGGCAAGGAGGTATTGAGCAAGGGCATCATGCTCCAACCCTTCTTTGATCCTTTCTATTAAAGGACTACTTGGCCTACTCAAGGCTGCTAACTCCGCCTTTCGACTCACGCATCAGCCACCACATTAGCCTTACCAGGCTTGTACTCCAACCTGTAGTCAAACTCCGCCAAGAAATCTTGTCACCGAGCTTGCTTGGGACTCAACTTATTTTGAGTCTAGAAGTAGCTTGTTGCAATGTTGTCCGTCATGATAACAAAATGAGAACCCAACAAGTAGTGTCGCCACACCCTTAGGCAATGAATGATAGCTATCATTTCCTTTTCTTGCACAGTATAGCGATGTTCAGTGTCATTAAGCTTGCGGCTCTCATAGACTATCATTTCCTTCCTGGATCAATAATCCACCAATGGCAAAGCACCGGTTCTTCACTAATGGCCTTCTTCAAGTCTTTAAATGAGGCTTGGCATTCACTTGTCCATTCCCAAGCCTTGTTATTTTTGAGCAGGTTAGTGAGCAGGGCTGCTCTCGCTAAGTAGGAATTGATAAACCTTCTGTAATAGTTCACCTGTCCAAGGAAAGATCTCAACTTGGGAACCTTGGCAGGAGGTTCCCATTCTTGGATGGCTTTCACCTTGGTTCCATCCATCATTAGTTTTCCATCCTTTATCCTATGCCCTAAGAACATCACTTCATCTTTGACAAATGAACATTTCTCCTTCTTGACATATAGCTCATTTTCCCTCAGGACCTTGAACACCTTCTTCAAATGCTCTAGATGTTCTTCCAAATTTCGGCTATATATCACAATGTCATCGAGATATACTACCATGAATCGATCGAGGTAGGATGGAAAATCTTGTTCATAAGAGTGCAGAAGGTGGCCGGTGCATTTGTGAGACCAAATGACATGACAAGGAACTCGTAGGCACCATACCTGGTCACACAAGTGGTCTTGGGCTCATCTCCTTTGGCTATGTGTACCTGGTAATATCCCGACCGTAAGTCCAATTTTGTAAAGTATTTGGCATTCCCTAACTGATTGAACAAATCAGCAATAAGTGGGATAGGATACTTGTTCTTGACAGTGATCTTATTTAGAGCCCGATAGTCGATGCACATCCGTAGCGAGCCATCCTTCTTCTTTTGAAAGAGCATCGGGGCACCAAATGAGGCTTTGGAGGGCCTTATGAAGCCAATATCCAGCAATTCATCGAGTTTCTTTTGCAATTCTGCTAACTCTGAGTTCCCCATTCGATAGGGGCTCATTGTTGGTGGCCTGGTACCGGCTTCCAACTCTATTTCATGGTCCACCTCCCTCCTTGGAGGTAACCGCTTTGGCAATACCTCAGGCATCAGATCCTGAAACTTATCTAAGACATCTTGCACTTCCGTTGGCAAGCTTGGCTTTGGTGATGCCTCCTCGTCGTCATATTCCTTCAAGATGGCCAAATAACTCTCTTCGTCCCTCTTCAATCCCTTTTTGAATTGAAGTGCTGAGAGAGCTTGGATAGTAGGTCTGGTGGTCGTCTCCGTCGATCGCAGTCCATCGCATATGAAGCATGTCACACGGGGATTCGAGGCACCACGATCCTCCTTTCCCTTCCACTTATCTTGTGGTTTGAATGAGGAGTTGTCTTTATGATTTTTGGAACCCTAACTTTTAGCATGGCCTTCCCCACTCTTTCCTCTACCAAACTTTCTGTTTGTGGCCTTTGAGCTCTCTTTGTTTGTGGAGAAGTCAATAAAGCTCTCTACAACCGCAATGGCCGAAGATAAGTCTTGGACACTACGTCGCTTGAGTTCCAAATTAGCCCATGATTGGAGACCATCCATGAACAAGAATAGAGGGTCCTTGTCTGAAGTGTCAAGGACTTCTAGCAGCAAGGTTGTGAACTCTTTCACATAGTCTTTTATGCTACCCGTTGATAGGGGCAGAACCGACATCGCCGATCCTGCCCGTTACTTTGGTTTTATTTATTTATAAAACACTCGCAAGTGCACGAATCATTTCGTAGAAAATGATAAGTATACTCCCAAGGTCGATCTAAGGAAGGAATGTATGTGATTTTTAATTTATTATTCAAACTTTTAAAAACGAAATTAAATCCTAAACATCCTGTCACGATATTTTGGGTTTTGTGTTTTTAATCTAATTACATAAAAATAAACATAGATTCAATAAACATTTATGCAAATTTTATATGTTAAAATAGTTGAGTATTTATGGATATAATAATTAAGTTAATTATGCTTGCTCATATTATTTAGGTTATTAAAGATATGAATTGATATTTATTGATTCTCTCTTTTTTATATGAATACCACCTTTGGTGGGGTTAGATATTCTTTGTTAACTAAAGAAATCAATTAACACCTATGGGTGGGGTTGATAACTAATTTGGTTAATTAAATTAATTCCTTTTTTAAGAGATTGAAAATGAACCATTTAAATGCCACCTTTGGTGGGGTTAGACAGTTTAAACTTTATTCAAGGTGTCCAAATTAAACCTAAGAATTTAGTTATCCGAGTACTAACTTTCAAGTTTTAAAACCACTACTGAAAACATATTGTCAATACATTTTCAGATAATAATTCTTATAAAAACTTTTGAAATAGAGCTTCACTCTAACTTCCGGGCGATTGTACCAACAAATAAAAGAGCACTACTCTAAATTAGACCGGATAACTAAACCTTAAAATCTAATTTTCACATTTAAGTTTGTAATGAAAAATAATATATTTCTCTCTAACATTCTTAATATAAAATCTTGAATAAAAATAAAATCAATTCATTTTAGAGATTTTTACCTATTTAATATTTCGCAAGCATAACAACGTTATTATTACATCATGTTTATAAACAACCAGCAGAGTTAAATTTAATCACAGACAAATTAAATATAACATGTAAGAATAAAGCATAAAAATAACTGTAAAGAAAATAAAATCCTTACAAAACTTCGATGCTATTCCCGTTGCTGGAAAACCTCCAAGCGGAATTTGCACTCCCATTTATTGAATCGAAAAGCTAATAAATTACAAAAACATAACTAGTTCTTCCCAAAAAGGGAAGAACTCTAAAACTAAGAGAAATTAACTAAGAAAAGCTAAAAACTAAGAAAAACTAAAAAAAACTAAAAACTAAGAAATGGAGAGAAAGAAAGAAGAGAGAAGTGTGTTTTGAGGTGTGTTTAGAAGTGAAGAGAAGGGGGTATTTATAGGTGAAGATGGAGAGAAAAAGTGGGGGAAAAATGTTAAAAAATTATGAAAATGTGGAGTGGTAATTGTTGACGTCAGCATGACATGAGGCGGCTGCGCGCAAAAATGGGGCGAAATGGCAGCGGCGCGCGCGGAGGGCAGCTGGGGCGCGCACAGGCGCGCGCGGGAGCAGGAGATACGCGCGCGGAACTGGGAATGGGCGCGGGCTGATGCGCGCGGACGTGGGGCGTGCTGCGCGCGGCTGGGCGCTGGCGCGCGCGGGTCTGGGCGCTGGGGCGCGCGGGGCTCGGCGCGGCTGGGCGGCGCGGCGGCGCGATTTTCTCCTTTTTGACATTTTTGACCCATTTTGTCCAATTTTTCCATATTTGTTGACCTTTACCCATTTATTTATTAATATATTTGTGATGTATTGCTTCCAGTATTCCTCTTTGAGTCTTTAAGTTACGTTTTTAAGTGAAAATACCTGAAAACCAATAAAAACACCCGTGATTCCGAAAAAGACAAATTTATATAAATATATGATAAAACATATAAATATATATATTTTTAATCAATTAATGTGCATAAAATCATGGTTATTTTAGTGCTTTTTGAGCACTCATCACCCGTTTGTTTTAATTGTCACAATCAAACTCTTGCCTCCTCTTTAGCATTTACAGGGAAGAACTGCATTTTGAACTCCCTTTTGAAATTGTCAAAGGTTTCAATTGTGCAAACCCCTCGTTGCACATCACCATGCCTCCGTCTCCACCATAGCATAGTAGTGTCAAACAAGTACATGGCAGCAGTTCGGATCTTGCTGGCATGGTCCGTTATGCCAGTATCCTCAAAATACTGTTCAAACCCCCATAGGAAGTTCTCAACCTCCCTAGCATTCCTAACACCATTGAAGGTCTTAGGCTTGGGAACATCCACCCTCTTAGCCTCAATGATAGTGGTTGTGCTAGTTCCCACGACTATAGCCCGCTTACATAGAGCTAGATCACCACCCATATCCTCAACTCTATGCAACACATTAGCAACTTCTCTTTGGACTAGATCTCGTACCTTGGCAAGTTCGGACTTCAACCCTTCAATCTCTTGCCTTAAATGATGAGCGAAAACTGGCATCACCGATTCTTGCCAATATTTTGGTTTTATATTTATAAAACTCTCGCAAGTGCACGAATCATTTCGTAGAAAATGATAAGTATACTCCCAAGGTCGATCTAAGGAAGGAATGTATGTGGTTTTTAATTTATTATTCAAACTTTTAAAAACGAAATTAAATTCTAAACATCCTGTCACAATTTTTTGGGGTTTTGTGTTTTTAATCTACTTACATAAACATAGATTCAATAAACATTTATGCAAATTTTATCATTTATAATGGTGGAGTATTTATGGATATAATAATTAAGTTAATTATGCTTGCTCATATTATTTAGGTTATTAAAGATATGAATTGATATTTATTAATTCTCTCTTTTTTATATGAATACCACCTTTGGTGGGGTTAGATATTCTCTGTTAACTAAACAAATCAATTAACACCTATGGGTGAGGTTGATAACTAATTTGGTTAATTAAATTAATTCCTTTTTCTAAGAGATTGAAAATGAACCATTTAAAAGCCACCTTTGGTGGGGTTAGACAGTTTAAACTTTATTCAAGGTGTCCAAATTAAACCTAAGAATTTAATTATCCGAGTACTAACTTTCAAGTTTTAAAACCACTACTGAAAACATGTTGTCAATACATTTTCAAATAATAATTCTTATAAAAACTTTTGAAATAGAGCTTCACTCTAACTACCGGGCGATTGTACCAACAAATAAAAGAGCACTACTCTAAATTAGACCGGGTAACTAAACCTTAAAATCTAATTTTCAGATTTAAGTTTGTAATGAAAAATAATATATTTCTCTCTACCATTCTTAATATAAAATCTTGAATAAAAATAAAATCAATTCATTTTAGAGATTTTTACCTATTTAATATTTCGCAAGCATAACAACGTTATTATTATATCATGTTTACAAATAGCCAGCATAGTTAAATTTAATCATAGACAAATTAAATATAACATGTAAGAATAAAACATAAAAAATAATTGCAAAGAAAATAAAATCCTTATAGAACTTCGATGTTATTCCCGTTGCTGGAAAACCTCCAAGCGGAATTTGTACTCCCATTTATTGAATCAAAAAGCTAATAAATTACAAAAACATAGATAGTTCTTCTCAAAAAGACAAGAACTCTAAAACTAAGAAAAACTAACTAAAAACTAAAAACTAAGAAATGGAGAGAAAGAAAGAGGAGAGAAGTGTGTTTTGAGGTGTCTATGAAGTGAAGAGAAGGGGGGTATTTATAGGTGAGGATGGAGAGAAAAAGTGGGTGAAAAAATGCTAAAAAATGATGAAAACTCGGAGTGGTGATTGCTGATGTCATTGATGACATCAACATGACGTGGGGTGGCTGTGCGTAGATGGGGCGCAGCTGGGCGTAGGTGCACACAGATGGGAAGCAACTGGGCGCACGCACGCGCAGATGGGCGTAGACTGGACGTAGGCACACGCAGATGGGAGCAGGTTGGGCGTAGGGACGTGCGCAGAAAGAAGATCTGGCACGCGTGTTTCTGGGTGCGGTTGGGCAGCTGGGCGGCGCGATTTCCTGTTTTTTCACATTTTGACCTTTTTGACCCATTTTTTCCAATTTTTCCATATTTGTTGACTTTTCCTCATTATTTTTGAATGTATTTGTGATGTATTGCCTCTAGTATTCCTTTTTGAGTCTTTAAGTTACATTTTTAAGAAAAAATACCTGAAAAACAATAAAAATACCCGTGATTCCGAAAAGACAAATTTATATAAATATATGATAAAATCATATAAATATATATATTTTTAATCAATTAATTTGCATAAAATCATGGTACTTTTAGTGCTTTTTGAGCACTCATCATTAACCCACCATCTAGCTCGTTGAGGGACATCTTGACCGATGCATGGATCTCTACATCCTCGGCCTCCAAGCCATTGCAACGTTCCTCCAAGTTGTCCACCCGGTCGAACAACTCCCCTAAGCTGTCCTACGCACTCCCAACACGTGCTTCTAAGCTAGAAAGTATGTCTTTCGACTTGGCTCGAGCCTCCTTTGGTGGTTTCCGAACTTCCTCACGTCCATGTTCCATAGGTGGAACATCAACTCTTGGTGTAGATGGAGCAGCGTTCTTCATTATGCCAAAGGTAGAAATGCCTCAACCGAAAGCTCTGAGACCAACTTAGCACTGTCCGTTGCACTAAGCCTGCCTTTCAACCCGAATGAAACACTCTAAAGAGAATAGAAATAGAGTTTGTAAAGAATGCTTTGTATTGCTCTAGAGAGAGTTTATGTTACAAGATGCTAAGAATTCCCAAGTTGAATACAAATGAAGACCAATTGGTCTATTTATAGTGTGGCTTCAAGCTTAAGGCTATGCCACAACTTTCTAGATCATTCTAACTCTAGAATGTACAAGAGAGTTCTAGTTTTATGTACAATATGCCACAAGATTCTAGGACCTTCTAGCCAACTCTAGAGTCTTCTAGGTTTGTCTAGCTCCTTCATGCATGTTCCGGGATGTTCGGTAAGCTTCCAGTGGCTTCTACATCCTTCATGAACCATCCGGTTTGTTCTAGAATATTCCAGCCCATTCTAGCACCCTCTAGCGTGCTCTAGAACATTCTAGGGTCTTCAAAGCTTGAGTTGAGTCCATCCAACTCTAGCTTATTCTAGACATCTCTAGGCCACTTTAGAACCTTCTCATGTAGAAAAGTCTAGATCCTTTAGGCAAGCACCATTTATTTGGATTTTGAGGGACAATTCGAGCAGAACGTGACAATAAGACTGTGTTTGTACTTGAACATTTGATTTTCATAGTGAAAAGTTAGGTGGTCCGGTGGACTGGTGGACAGGTGGTTTTCCTCTTAGGTCATTGTTGTGGCCTAGGTTGTTTTCACCTAAAAATATCGTGTGTTATTATTTTATTTTTGCAATTTATTCTTAAACGTGATTACATGTCTAGCTGGTTTGTTTTGGTTATTAAGTTATAAATTTGTAAAAATTAAAAATAACCTATTCACCCCCTCTAGGTTAATTAGGTCTATAATTTATAAACTTTCAATTGGTATCAAAGCCGACACTAGACACACTTAGTGAGACTGATCCTTAGGGACACACACTTCTACTTATGGACCAAATGAAAGAAGGTGGGTCATTTGTTAGACCCACACTCTTTGATGGGTTTAATTACCCTTACTAGAAGGCTAGTATGCAAGCCTTTCTCAAACAAGATGAAAAAGTTTGTGATGCTATTCTTGATGGTTGGGAACCACTTTTGGTAATGAAAGATGGTGTAACAATCATAAAGCCAAGAAGAGACTGGACCATTGAAGAACGCACCCTTAGTGGGGCAAACCAAAAAGGTCTAATCTCAATATTTGCTACAATGTTGATGGATGAGTTTCGTCACATCTCTGATTGTGAGACTGCTAAAGATGCATGGAATGCACTTACTCTTACTCGTGAGGTAAATTCCTAAGTAAAACAAACAAAATTGCTAACATCTGAGTTTAATTCCATTAAAATGAGCAACACTGAACGTTTTGGTCAATTCTATGCTCGCTTTTGTGATATCACTAATGCTTGCTCTAAGCTTGGTGAGAAAATTCCACAACCTATACAAGTATGCAAACTTTTAAGCTCCTTAACAGCAGACTACAAGATGAAAGTTACAGCGATAGAGGAAAGCAAGAATGTGTACACACTAAACATTGATGAAATTGTTGGGTCAATCCAAACCTATGAGCTTTCTCTTGATCTTCTTATGGGGGCTTTGGTCAAATTTCTATAGATTGTGCAAAAAATAAAAAGAAATTTGGAAAAGCATTTAATACTACACTCAGTGACACATAAAGTGAGTAGGATAATGCTAGTAACTCAGAAGATGATGACACTAACTATCGTGCCTTCACTACAACTACCAAAGTACACCACAATGACTCAGACTTTATCTCGGATGAAGAAAATAAGGAAGTAAACTCTTCTTTCTTATTTCTAAGTTTCATGTATTGAGTTATGAGGAACTATTCATGGATTGTCTAGGTGCTAGGAAAGAGAGGGATAAACTACTTATGGAAGTAACTAAACTTAATGATATCATCAATGTTCACCAAACAAATTCATCTAGCCTAGAGAAAGATAAAAAGGAATTGTCTGAAAATATTAATTCCTTGAATCTGAGACTTGTAGAAACTATTGAGGAAAAAAAAAAGCTTAGGCAGGAACTTAGTATTGCTAAAGATACGATGAGGAATTTGACCATAGGTGTTGAAAAATTGACCAAATTCCTAGACTATAGAAAGCTATATGGAGATAAGAAAGGTCTTGGATATATAGATGAACAATCAACAGCTTCAACATCAAAGAGCACATTTGTAAGGCCCTTAAACTCTACTCCTACTGTTACTACTTATGCACAAAGAACTATTGCAACTATTGTAGAAAAAGTTGTTAAATTTGTGCCTATCTATCATCATTGTGGTAAGAAAGGTCATATAAGACCGAAATGTAGACTTTTTAGGAATGCTCTTGAACTTAATCATTCTTTCCCTGTTTCACATAGTAGGACCCATAAGCATTACTCATCTATGCGTGCTATATCATTTTCAAGGATGAATGGAAATTATAATAACTTGTTTAGAAATTCTAATAGGAAACATGAAGTCTTAGGTTAAAAGAGGTAAGCAAAATTTAGTACTTTTAATGCTAGGACTCATTATCATCATCCTACTATGCATACTGCATCTTCATTTTGGATGAATGAGAAAATTACAGCTAAGTTCAAGAACATGCCTGTGAAACCTAAGTTAGTTAAGTCTCAACCTAATGATATAGAGAAATCAAAATGCAAGAAAATGTGGGTTATGAAAGGTTGTTTTTTCCTACTCACCTGACCGTTTTTATTCTTTCATCTCATTATTTTTGTTAGAGTGCTTAAATGACCCTAAGTAAGCAATATCTATTGTCTTTAATTTATTTATTAGTTAAAATTTAAAAAAAAAAAAAGAAGTAGAATCCTTATCTAGCCAACACGGTATTGGAATTATTTAATACTTGTATATACATAACCTCTTTTTTAGTGACTCAACTCATTTTGACATTTATTGTATAAATGATTCTACAATTTTGATTTGTACATGTGATTATCGATGTTTACATATGTGTGTTCACACACTCACGAACACACATATATGTTATGCTTGAAGTTTATGAATTTTCTTGAAAGACTCTAGGACTTCAACTAATCTTGACTCTAAAATTGTGTTGAGTTATATTTCTTACTTGCTAAAACTTTACCGTGTGGAGGCACCTAGTATTGAGAGGGCTACCTACTGTGATGTGTAAAACTACCACAATGAGTGGAGAGGGCTACCTCACAACTAGTATGAAAGTCATCATGCTAGGTTCATCGCTCATGCAAAAAAAAAAAAGATTATGCAAAAAGTGATTGCTTATAAATCTTGTACTTGGAATGCACAAAAAGAAAGAGCTAATAGAGGTTTGAAAAAAATAATATCATTTACCTCATTTATAAAATAAAGAAAAATAAATTAAGTCCTCTTTTAGTAGATATATTTTATTTTGTGAGATTGAAGACTTGATTATAATTTTTCATGATATATGATTTTTTTCTTTTGAGTCTTTCTTGATAGATCATAAATGAATTAATTGACATATTTGTGGGGTTTAAACATTATACTACTTTAAGTAAATTTCAATATGTCATTATATGTACGAAGTGTTCTTATGTACCTCTTCTACTCTACTTATTTATTTATATGATAAATAATCAAAATTTGAGTATAAAATGATGAGTTCTCAATTGGTTGTGTGCTCATTTGTGATTAAATGAGTTTAATACATTATGTGGCTATTTATGAAAATTAAAAAAAATTAATTAGATTTTTTCATTTACATATTCTTTTCATTTATTACCTTTTAATTGGTTTCTAAGCTAGAAAGTCAAAGAACTTAGGGGGAGTTTATAGCACATTGTACTTTTGTATTACTCTGATTTTATATTACTATATCTTTAGGAGGTGTTTAGCTTCATTACTTTGTCTAATGCTTTGTCCTATTCGTATGTCAAAAAAGGGGAGAGAAAAATATGTTTTACTTTCATGTTTTATTTTGTTATGCATATAGGGGGAGAACATATTTAATTAATATTGACTGGTATGAATGCACACTACATGATTATTCTTTACACTTTGCTTATTTTTTATGTAAATTGAACTAATGTAGAATAAGGCTTTCAAGCTAAGTTGTTGTTTGCTTTGCTTATGTCATTTCAAATACTTACAAGCTTATCAAGTTGCAGCGAAGATGGATTCACCGGATCATAAGATATTTCTACTATGGAGTCTGGGACATCATTGTATTTTTATTTCATTTTTATAAGTGTGATATAGTGAGTGAGAGGTTTTTCCACACGAAAATGCCAAAGGGGGAGTTTGTAAGGACTACGAGTGTTGGCTATTTTCATGGATAAAATATTTACCTATAAATTTGTTTTCAGGCCTGTTATCAAGTCGATCAAGAAAAGCCCAACAAATACTCGAGTTTCAGATAATCATATTTCATGTGTATCTTTTATAACTACGGCACATAACATTACATTCATGCATTTAATAGCTCATAAATCTAAGATTATTTTTGGTTCTTAAATATTTTTTATGTGTCTTAATATTTTTAAGATGTGATTTAAAAATATTTTTTTATTAAATCTTTAAATGGGCCTTGAATAATGAAGCCCAAAATATTATAACCCTAATGCTAGTAGGTTATCATTATCTATATATATACACATAGGGTTAAGGTTAAGATGTGCGTTGAAAAAGAAAAATAAAAAAGCTATCGAAAACAAAACAAAACCCTTGGAAGTAGCCGAATAGAAGAAAAAAGAAAAACAGAAACGGAAAGTTTACGGGAGGCAATGAAGTGAACCATAAAGGTAATATATGAATGGCGGCAGCTTATATATATGAATGGTGTTTTATAGGTAATATATAGTGAGAATAGGAAATTAATATATATATATATATATATATATATATATATATATATATATATATATATATCATTACTATAAAATGTGGTATTTAAGTCGATAGGTAAAGTTAATTTTTGGATAAAACCGATGTATAATCAATTTAAATTCAGTTCGGTGAAAAACCAACACTACTTGTAGTGTCGGTTCTACGTGTCAACCGACGCTATCCACGTAATTAATTTTGTTTTGGTCAGTTATTATTTTATTTGAACTATTTAAAATTGAATTTGGATATATATATATATATATAGTATACTTTTTTCTTCTTTTATTTAGTCAATTGATTTTTTAAATTATATAATTTATAGAATTTTGTGTATTTGTTTGGATACGTACTTAATTTTATATACATATTTTTCATACGTAGTTATCGAATTTGGATAGCATGAGAAACACTATAATACAGAAAAGTTTATATATGAGTGAAAATATAAAAGGTCTATATATAGTTAATTAAAATCTTAAAAAATAATTGACAAAAAAGTAAAAAAATTTATTGTCTAATTTCAATTTTAAAAACTATTAAAATAAAAAAATGCACTTCAATACGTACATATTTTTCATACGTAGTTATCGAATTTGGATAGCATGAAAAACACAATATATAGAAAAGTTTTCAAAAAAATATAAAAAGTGTATAGGTAATTAAATTCTTAAAAAATAATTGACGAAAAAAATAAAAATAATTGTATTGTTTAATTTCAATTTTAAAAACTGTTAAAATAAAAAAAATACACTACATGGATATGTAATTAATTTTATGTACATGCATTCCTTACGTAGTAATCGAATTTTATGTATGTTTTGGTATAATAATACTTGAAATATATTGATTGGATACATAATTAATATGCTTAATTAATGTCATTAATATGCTTAATTAATGTCATTAATAGAAAATGGACAAATCTTGGATGTCAAAGTATAGAATCGAGCAAGACTATTTCTGGAGTTGAAATTTTCATGAAATTTGCTTGTAGAAATAGTAATAATGAAATTAGTATGATTTGATGTCCATGTGTTAAATGTAAAAATGAGCGATTTCATGAAGTTGATGAGGTTAAGTATCACCTTATCCATAGTGGCATTCTTTTGAGCTATAAATGTTGGTATTATCGTGGAGAAAATATTGATAATACTCATGGGGAAGAGATAAATAAGAATGTGAGTGGATTACATACATCTTATCACAATGTATAGATAGAAAATATGTTTCATGGTATTGAAGATGAACTACGTGAGGATGATCCCGAAACCTTTAAAAAGCTTTTAGAAGATGTCGAAAAACCGTTGTATCCAAAATGCAAGAAATATGCTAAAATGTCGGGATTGGTTCATTTGTACAATGTGAAGGCAAAATATGTTTTTTTACAAGAGATTCACATAATTACTAAATCTACTAATAAATATGTTTCCTGAGGGTATTGAATTTCCATCTTCAATGTATGAAGTGAAGAAATTTCTTAGTCGATTTGGCATGGAATATCATAAGATTCATGCTTGTCCAAACGATTGCATTCTTTATAGAAAAGAATATGAGACATTAGATGATTTTCCGATGTGTAAAGAATCTAGATGGAAGCATGCTACAAATGAGACACCACCTAAGAAAGGCGTTCTCGCAAAGGTTCTTTGGTACTTTCCTCCGATTCTTCGCTTTCAAAAATTGTTCAAAAGTAAAGAGACATCAAAGATGTTGACTTGGCATTCAGATAATCGATCTGATGATAGGGTGCTATATCATCCTTGTGATTCTCCAAATTGGAAAGTAGTAGATAATTTATCCCCTCAATTTGCATCTGATCCGTGCAATCTTTGTCTTGCCATTGCTGCTGATGGAATTAATCCATATAGTTCCCTTAGTAGTAGATATAGTTGTTAGTCAGTAATTATGATAACATACAACCTTCCTCCCTAGTTATATATGAAAAGAAAATTCATGATGTTAACATTATTGATCTTAGGACCGAAACAACCCGATGTTGACATTGATGTATATTTGTAGCCTCTGATAGATGATTTAAAGACGTTATGGAATGATGGTGTAAATGTTTATAATGCACATAAAGAAGAACACTTTAACTTTAGGGGGTCCGTTTATGGACAATTAATGATTTTCCTACCTATAGGAACTTATCAAGACATGCAACAAAAGGTTACAAGGGATGCCCTATATGTAGTGATGCCACTTCTACAACTTATCTTGTTCATGGATGAAAGATGTCTTATAGAAGACATAGAAGATTTTTTCCATCTGGACACAAGTTTAGATACCAAAAGAAACTGTTCGATGGTGAAGAAGATCATGATCATGCATCCCGACCTTTGTGAGGTGTTGAGATATTAAGGCAATTGAATGGTATGACAATCAAACGATATGGAAAGATGAAAAAAAGAATACTTACTATGGTAGGGAAACGAAAGAGGTCAACTAATGAAAGGAGAGAAAATGAAAAAGGAGGAGAAATCAATAGACCATGGTTGTTGGAATAAAAAACCAATATTTTGGGAATTACCTTATTGGAAAGACCTACTCATTCATCACATCTTAGATGTCATGCATATTGAGAAAAATGTATGTGAGAGCTTGATTGGTACATTACTTAATATACCTGGAAAAATGAAGGATGGAATTAAAGCAAGATTGGATTTAAAGAAACTAGGCATACAACCTGAATTGGCACCAAGGGTGAAAAATGATAAGAACCGAACATACTTGCCACTAGCATCATATACAATGTAAAAAAATAATAAGGATGTGTTTTGTAAATGTTTAGCGGGTGTAAAAGTTCCTGATGGTTACTCATCCAACTTAAGAATTTTTGTGTCTATCATTGATAAGAAACTTTATGAATTGAAATCACATGATTGTCATATCTTAATGCAATAGTTATTACCAATTGCTATTAGATAAATTCTTCCAAAACATGTTCAATTATGAATAATTCGTCTTTGTTCATTCTTGAATACAATATGCACGAAATCTATATCAATTGGCAAGTTAAACTCTTTACAGAAAGATGTTGTAAAGACTTTGTGTTTAATTGAAAAATATTTTCCTCCTTCTTTCTTCGATATAATGATTCACTTGTGTGTTCATTTAGTTTGAGAGGTTCAATTGTGTGGTCCTACTTACTTAAGGTGGATGTATCCTTTTTAGAGATATATGCAAGTCCTTAAAGGATATTTAAATAATAGAAATCGACCTGAAGGATGCATAGTGGAACGTTACATTGCTGAAGAGGCCATTGAGTTTTTTTCTGAATACTTTAGTAGTTGCACTGAAATTGGGAATCCTACGCATAAGTTGTTCTTAGAACGTCGCATGATCCAAGTAGGTAACCCTATGCTTGGTGGAAGTAAGAAATTGTTTATTGATTGCACTCGATGGGAAAAGGACACCAGATCATTTTGGTAAATAATAACGAGGCATAACCATACATAGAGTAAGTGATGTTTAACCTTTCCATTTATGCAAAAAATATTTTTTATATAACTATTAATGATGATATCTACTTGATATATCTTTAATAACATTACGAGATGCATTTAAATTTATTGAAGATCGATCCTCGTTATAAAAAAAGGAGGAGAAAAATGGTTGTATGATGAACATAAGCGAGAGCTTATTAATTGGTTTCGCAACCATGTAAATGTCACATACAAGAATTCATTAGTACTTCTATGCAATGTTTTAAAACTTTGCTTTAAACACATTTCATGTTTTGTATACATAGATTCGAGATGAACTCAAGAAACCCAATCATAAAATAATAGAAAGTTTAGAATGGCTTGCACATGTTCCAAAATTTGATGTCAAATAATTTTCTAGTTTCACAATTAATGGATCGAGGTTTACGACTCAAGCTAGGAACAAAGTCCAAGTAATTCAGAATAGTGGTGTGAAGATGGTTTCACAAACTATGCAATTTTCTAGTTCAAAAGATGGTAATCCTATACTTTCTGATAGAACATATTATGGTATAATTCAAGAGATTTGAGAATTGAATTATGAGGTCTTCCATGAAACAGGTTTCTTGTGTGATTAGGTCGAAGATGTTATCAATGTTGGATATAAAATAGATTATTTTGGATTTACCCTTATAAATTTATCCAAAATAAGTCACACTAATGATCCTTTCATGTTAGCACTTCATGCAAAACAAGTATTTTATGTGAGCGATCAAATTGACATAAGATGGTCTATTGTGTTAATGCCTCCACAAAAAGAGTTTTACCACTATGATGCTTTAGAAGATGACGACCCTATACTTGATACATTAACCAATATTAGTAATTTCTCAAATAAATTGCCTAATGTTTGTGATGATCTAGTTGATGAAGATGATTCTTCATCATGGACTCGAAGTGATTGTGAAGGAATATATGTATACGATCAACAACCTAATTAAACATAATGTATGTTCTATATTGTTGTAATAACTCTTGGATGTTTATATATATGTATGTTCCTAAAATTGTCAATTAATTTATATTTCTTCATTGTTTGCAGATATTTCATAGATCCTCGAATAACAGAGCTTGTAGATCCAAATGATCCATTGGGGAATTTGAAAAAAAGAGGTTGGGCAAATATACCTAATGCTCCACTTAACCCAGATGATAGAGTACCCATTTTATTTGATGCTACTGGTAATCCAATAGGGGAAAATAGCCAACAATTGAAATCCTCTATTGGTATTTATTATTCAAACTTTAAAAAACAAAATTAAATCCTAAATATCCTGTCACAATATTTTGATTTTTGTATCCTAATCTAATGACATAAAAAATAAACATAGATATGGATTTAATAAACAATAATGTAAATTTTTATCATTCATAATAGTAGAGTATTTATGGATATAATAATTAAGTTAATTATACTTGCTCATAATATTTAGGTTATTAAATATATAAATTGTTATTTGTTCATTTTCTCTTTTTGGTATGAAAGTGTCCTTAGGTAGGGCCCAAATTCTTTTGTTTAATATTAATTAATTAATACCCTTAGGCAGTGTCAATTAATTAATTAAGTATTAAATTTAAGCTTTATTTCTAAGAAAATTGAAAACCATCTAATTACAGCTTTAGGTGGAGTCAGTTAATTAGACTTTATTCAAGGTGTCCAAATTAAACCTAAGAATTTAATTATCCGAGTACTAATTTTTAAGTTTTAAAACCATTACTAAAAATATGTCATCAATATATTTTCAAATAATAGTTCTCATAAAAAAATTTGAAATAGAGCTTCACTCTATCTACTGGTGATTGTACCAATAAATAAAAGAGCACTACTCTAAATCAAATCGGATAATTAAACCTTATAAT
This sequence comes from Hippophae gyantsensis, assembly GCA_030763125.1. Classification (NCBI taxonomy): domain Eukaryota; kingdom Viridiplantae; phylum Streptophyta; class Magnoliopsida; order Rosales; family Elaeagnaceae; genus Hippophae; species Hippophae gyantsensis. Next base: position 34,958,027 of record CM061028.1, read on the forward strand.
CTAACTTTTAGATTTTAGTTTTTAATGAAAAATAATATATTTCTCTCTAACATCCTTATTATAAAATCTTGAATAAAAACAAATCAAATTATTTTATAGAAATGTTTTACGTATTTAATATTTCGTAACCATAACAACATTATTATTATATCATATTTACAAACAACCAACCATATTAAATTCAATCACAAACAAATTAAACATAACATATAAAAATAAAACATAAAAAATAAGTGTAAAGATTTCATTTTAAAATTATAGCTCAAAAGAATCTTTACAAAACTTTGATGCTAATTTTGTTGCTAGAAAACCTCCAAACGGATTTGCATTTTCATTTATTGAATTAAAAACTTAAAATCTATAAAAGTATAGCTAGTTATTCTCTAAAACTGAAGAAATTTAAAACTAGAAAAAACTTAAAAAAAAAGCTTTCTAGAGGGAGAAAGAGTTGAGAAAATTATGATTTTCACAAGGGAGAAGAGGGTCCTTTTATAGGTGAGGAAAAGGCCAAAAAAGTGTGAAAATATTTCAAAAATTGATTTTGGATGCCTTCGGATAGGCTAGCACGCGTGTTGGATGCGATATTTGTGGCAAATGGGCAATTGGCGAGCGTGGGGGAGCACAGAACACTACGCAGGTTTGTGATGGGTGTGTGCTTGCTACGTGAGGGCTTGTGCTGGGCTTGTGCTTATTGCACGCAAGACTCGATGTGATTAAATGCTTCCTCGAGCGAGACTTTGGCTGGAATGGACGGCTGCATGCGATATTTCACCATTTTTGAAATATTTGTCCAATTTTTTCATTTTTTTGACCTTTTCTGATTTCTTTCTCAATATATTTGTGATGTATTACCTCTATTATTTTTCTTCGACTCTTTAAGCTATTTTTCAATGAAAATACTTGAAAAACAATAAGAATACACATGATTTCGAAAAGACAATATAAAAATATGATAAAATCATACAAATATAAATCTATTTAATCAATTAAATTACATTAAATTATGATAATTTTAGTGATTTTTAAGCACTCATCACAACCCCCAACCAGCTTCTTGCTAGTCTCTTAGCAAGAGAAGCGGTAAAAACTAAATATTAAACTATCCTAAATCACTTTCGTGGATCGACATGGTTGCATTTAGCGTATACAAAAATCCTTTAAACTACTAGGTTACCCTAGTGGACGAGTTTAAGTCTAGTGAGAGTTTTCAGTAATGATACCCTCAAACATTAACAAAAAAATAAAAACAAATAAAATAAGCGATTAACTAAAATTTAAAATAAAGTAAAAAGACTAAAATAAAATAAATAAATGAAATACAAAAATATCTCATGTTTATAATCTCTTTTAAATTTCATAATTAAATTCTTAAGCTTAGATTATTTCAACTTCCTAAACATTCATGATTTATTATAATAATTAGTTGAAAATCATTTTCGTATTTCATATAAAAAATATATCAATTTAAGTTAACCCAAACTTAATGTCAGGAATTTGATTTCACTTCAACTCTATTCCTCACAAGTCAAGACTCTCAAAAACACTAAATCCTTTGGGTTTAAACACTCATACTAATTTATATGTGAAAGAGTTGATGTATAGAAATGACCTAATATGTTCATATATGTATAAAGAAGAAAGGATCAAAGTGTTATTTTAAAGTTGATCTCGTGAAAGGAATCAAATGTAAGGACTAATAAAATATTATACATTACTTTCATCCATCAATCAAATTCATCAAATAATAATATCAAGTAATGTGCTTGTTAGAAAATGTTGAAAAATGCAATAACTACTTAGGGAATTACTTCCTATATTTTCTTTTGCATTAAACAATTTCTCATAACTTTTTGAGTCATAGTACATAGATTATACTATTTATTTTTCTCTATTTCTTTATATATTTTTTTCTCTTTTATATTTTTTTATAAGAGAATCCATTTTGTTTAGAGAGTGGACCGATGTATATATTGTAAAGTTTTTATATGGTAAGGTGAGTAGTTAATATTTGGCTTTTCTGTTTGTATTTGTATAGGTAACCTTAGATATCTCCCTTTTTTTTAATAGAAGTCATGCATGAATGAAGAAAGGCATATACTATCAATTTCTACTTAAATCATTTAATCTAACCAAATGAAAAATAAATATATAACACTTCATTAAGATGTAAAAATCTAGACGTTCAATGCTAAGTCCTAAAGAGATCATCTAATAATGCTAAAAAAATAAGAAAGTGTTTAGAGTAGAAAAAATAATATTTATCACTCTGAATATAGGAAATTAGGCTCAAATTATATTTCTCACAGGGTTAGTCTCCACTATTTGATTCGTAAACACAAATTTTGGGTTTAATATAATTTCCACACCTTATCAAGAAATACTAGTAATGACAAAAACTAATTAATTACCATATACTTCATGATATGTTTTCAAAAATTAATCTAACACTGTAAAAGACTTAATTATTTACTTAAATTTGATTTAAAGAAATGATACATTTTGTGAGAAATTTTTTAAAAACTAATCCTAAAATTCTAAAAATTACTAAACCACACAAAGAAAATAAAATCAAACACAATAAAAATGAAAATGTGAATACAAAAGATTTTAAAATTGTTAAGTTTTTGAAATTAAGCATGGTAACTTTTCACCACCCCCAACATAGAATTTACATTTTCCTCGTGTAATAATTGTAAATTAAAGATAAAGAGAAAAGAGAAGAAAAGTTACCTATTAATTTCCTGAAAATGTACAAGTAGTGATGGAGAAATGATGGTGCATCCATCATGTTCATAATTAAAGTTTACATAGATAGATCGCTATGAACTTCTAATATCTCAACAAATATTTTTAGTTTTAACAATTCTAAAATTATTTACATGCAATTAAACTTAAATAAACAAAAGAAAATTCCCTAAAATGATGGGTTGCCTCTCATCAAGCACTTAGTTTAACGTCTTAAAAAGATGTAACTTAGGGGATTTCATTTTAAGTAAACTCAATGTCCCCACATCATTGAGTCAATCAAACCTATAGGTAGGACAAGTTTGTCTACCTATACTTTTTAAGTCATGCCTTATGGATTTTCAAAATTTTATTTACTTAAAACTAGGAACATGATTGTGGGTTTTAGATAACCTACTTCTAGATACAAGTCAAATAACTAAGGCATAAAAACATAGTTATACCTTGATCTAACAAAGCAACTACCTCCTTTTATCACAGATTATGATTAAAAACTTTGAATTTTGGAGATAGCTTCAGCAATTTTTTTATTTCATTTTATTATAATCTCAAAGTTAAATAACATAATCAGTATTAACCAAGAGTGCTCCCAAGGTAAGGCAAAGCCTCCTTAAAAACCATCCTCCTAGATAGAGCAATGTTCTAAGGAAAGACTAGCAATGCTCCCAAGAAAAACTAGTGACCTAAAGGCTTTCAAGAAATAGTCTCCTAGATAGAACTCCCTTAGATCTTTAATTTTCATGCTATTAAGTGAAAATCTAAGTTAATTAAGTTAATAAATTAAATTAAGTGAAAATCTAAGTTAATAAATTAAATTAAGTTAATTTTTTTAAAGTTCTTTTTTAATTAAAAATAAATAAAAAATGACAATTATTTACAACACAAAAAGTTTTCAAAATTTTGAAAAATAATTTAAAAACACTATTCTTTTCTCGGCAATAGGGCCAAAAACTTGATGAACAAAAGCAACAATATCGATTTTGCAAATACTTTGGTTTTATATTTTTAAAACTCTCGCAAGTGCACAAATCACTTTATAGAAAATGACAAGTATACTCCTAAGGTCGATCTAAGTAAGAAATATATGTAGTTTTTAATTTATTATTTAAACTTTTTAAAATGAAAATAATTCTTAAACATCCTGTCATGATATTTTGATTTTTATTTCCTAATTTAATGACATAAAAAATAAACATAGATATGGATTCAGTAAACAATAATGCAAATTTTTATCATTTATAATAGTGAAGTATTTATAGATATAATAATTAAGTTAATTATGTTTGCTCATATAATTTAGGTTATTAAAGATATAAATTGATATTTGTCGATTTTCTCTTTTTGGTATGTAAATATACTTAGGGGAGGTCGAAATTCTTTTGTTTAATATTAATTAACTAATATCCTTAGGTGGGGTCTATTAATTAATTAAGTATTAAATTTTAGCTTTATTTATAAGAAAATAATAAACTATCTAATCACAACTTTAGGCGGAGTCAATTAATTAGACTTTATTTAAGGTGTCCAAATTAAACCTATAAATTTAATTATCTGAGTACTAACTCTTAAGTTTTAAAATTATTACTGAAAATATGTAATCAATACATTTTTGAATAATACTTCTTGTAAAAACACATTTGAAATAGAGCTTCACTCTAACTACCGGGTGATTGTACCAACAAATAAAAGAGCATTACTATAAATGAGACTGGATAATTAAACCATATAATCTAATTTTCATATTTAAGTTTGTAATGAAAAATAATATATTTCTCTATAACATCCTTAATATAAAATATTGAATAAAAATAAAATCGATTTATTTTATAGAAATGTTTTACCTATTTAATATTTCGCAAGCATAACAACCTTATTATTATATCATATATATAAATATTCATCCATGTTAATTCATTCACAGATAAATTAAACATAAATTATAAGAATAAAACATTAAAATAACTATAAAGTATTCATTTTCAAATTATATCTCCAAAAAATCCTTACAAAACTTTGATGCTAATTTTGTTGCTAAAAAGCCTCGAAACAGATTTGTCTTTCCATTTATTGAATCAAAAACTAAAAATCTATAAACGCATAATTAGTTATTCTCCAAAAGAGAAGAAATTTAAAACTAGAAAAAACATTAAAAAAGAAAACTTTCTAGAGAGAGAAATATAGTGAGAGAAAGAGTTGAGAAAATTATGATTTTCACAAGGGAGGAGAGGGTCCTTTTATAGGCGAGGAAAAGACAAAAAAAGGGGGAAAATATTTCAAAAATTGATTTTGGATGCGTTTGGATAAGTTGGTATACGCATGGGGCATAAGGTTTGCGGTATATAGGCGTATGGCGAGCGCGAGTGTGCTCGGGACACTGGGTGGGCACTGGGCATGTAATTGTTGTGTACGGGTGTATGCTAGACATGTGCGTTGGACTCAGCATAAGGATTTGCTATCGCATGCGGGACTACGTCGTGAATAGGGGTTGCTTGCGAAATTTTGTTTTTTTGACATTTTTGACCATTTTGACCCATTTTATCCAATTTTTCCATCTCTTTGACTTTTCCTTTTTTTCTAAACATATTTGTGATGTATTGCCTCAAGTTTTTTTCTTTTAGCCTTTAAGTTATTTTTGAACAAAAATACGTGAAAATAATAAGAATACTTGTAATTCCGAAAAGACAAATTTATATAAATATATGATGAAATCATACAAATATAAATCTATTTAATCAATTAAATTACATTAAATTATAGTAATTTTAGTGCTTTTTAAGCACTCATCAAAAGACAAAGTAAAGTAAAAATCTTTCTGAAATAAACTTGATGAATGTTAAAAGGCATGCCTCCAAATTACATAGCTGCTCTTTTTTATAAGCAAGAAACGCTAAAAGAAAAAACCTTTTACAAAATAAGCCTAATGGGCCTATTTGGTTGTGGGGTGGGCCTAATAAATCCTTAAAAATAAAAAACTAAAAAAATAAATATGATAAGTTAAACATAAAAGGCACACAATTAAATAAAACTATATAGAGACTATGATGAAAGCAATGGCTTGTAATTAGATTACTTGTGGGCATTACCTTGGTGGGTAGTTTGAGTCATAGCCTTGTAACAGGATACTTATTTTCATAGTTGATACTTAGGCGGTTTGGTGGACTGATGGTCTTACTCTTAGGCCATTGGTATAGCTTAGGTTATTTTCACCTAAAAAATATCGTGTGTTAATCTTTATATTTATACTTTACTTTATTTAGATTGGATTGCATATGAAATTTTAATTTATCATAGTTTTGTTATCATCTATTTGCCTGCACTCTAGCTAATTTGATCCATAACTAAATAAATGAATTTTCATAACTAAATAAATGAACTTTCATTTGGTATCAAAGTTGTCACTAGATACACTTAGTGTGCCTAGGATCTTATTATGGATCATTGAAGAGAAGTTTTGTATGCAACCCATACCTTTCTTTGATAGGTCTAATTATCCATATTGGAAAGCTCACACAAAAACCTTTCTATAGTCTTTAGATAAGAGTGTTTGGAACTTTGCACTTAATGGTTGGGAACCACTTATGGTTGCCAAATATAATGTAGTCACTTCTAAGCTTAGGAAGAAATGGACCAATCAAGATAAAACTATAAGCAACTGGAATCAAAAGGGTATTAATGCTATTTTTGGTGCTATATCTGCTGACAAGTTTCGTTGTATTTCTCAAGTTGATACTATTAAGCATGCTTGAGATATTTTAAAGGTTTCCCATGAGGGAATCACACAAGTTAAACGAACTAAACTTTGCATGCTAGTTAGTTTGAAAATCTTAAGATGAAAGAAGATGAAACTTTCTCAAAATTTTATATTAGATTATGTGATATTACTTACAAATCTTCCAATCATAGAGAGAAAATTGATGATTTCAGGATAGTTTGAAAGATTCCTTGCCTATTACCAGATTGCTTCCTTGGAAAGGTCACTACCATGGATGAAAGCAAGGATGTAGACACCATCAAAACTAAATGATAAACCTAAATTTGGTGCAATAATATCCTTAATTATAGAAAAAGAAAGAAATGAACTATTAGAACATGCTAATGTTTTGAATTCTAGTCTTGCAGATGTTAAACGGGATTATCATGACCAGTGTAGGTTTGATTAACTTGTGTGACTCTAGTTTGTCAGAATATTGGTCTAGATTTAACTCCTTTCTTGTAGAGTTTATGATGAAAGCATTGACTTGGTAGTAGATTACTTGGGGAAATTACCTTGGTGGGTAGTTTGAGTCCTACTCTTGTAATTGGATACTTATTTTTCATAGTTGATAATTAGGTGGTCGAGTGGACCGATTGTTTTCCTCATAGGTCATTGGTATGGCATAGATTGTTTCTACCTAAAAATCTTGTATGTTAATCTTTATATTTCCATCTTATATTATTTTCATGAGATTTCATGTCTAACGGTTCAACAATATTTTAATTTATCATACTTTCGTCGATTATCTATTCACCCGCTTTCTATCTAATTTGATCCATAACTAAATAAATGAACTTTAATAGTCAAAGATTCCTCAAAAAACATAGTAACCTACAAAAAATAAAAATACCTCCCAACCTAACAAAATTATAAAATAAAACATAAAATTAATGTTAAAAGCATAGCAAATTATAGGTCAAAATATTTTTCATAGAATTTCCACCAAGCTACAATTTGCTAGGCCTCAAGCAAAACAAAAATTTTAAAAATAAATAACAATACTAGAAACAAAATTACAAAATTCAATAAAGAAATATCTTATACTTTAGTTTCTTTTTAGTTCATAAATAAGGCTCAAGCATAATTACATCCAACATTTCAACACATCTAGGTTCATTGTGAAAATCAGTTTTGCATCATAAATCCATGGCCTATCACTCAAAATATATTGACATTAATTCCCCAAACCTTGTGTTAAGAATCTAAATTTTCTTTGACTCTAAACCTCACAAGATACACTCTTAATATCACACTGATCATATGAGTTCAAGCACTCAAGAAAGAATATGCAAACAAAAGTTATGTACAAAAGAAAGCAAATAGGTTCACATAAGTTTATAAACAAGAAAAGGCCCAAATATGCATAAAATTGATCATATGAACATAATCAAATGATAGGATTACGAAGACATCACATTGTTCATATCATGCTCCAATCAAACTCATTAAGCAAGCAATATCAAGTATGTTCCTATAAATGAACAAAAATGCATTTCACTTTAAGGGATTATTTTCTACTATCTTGCAATAGTAGTATCACTACTTCCAAGATTTCAAGGTTATTGTATTTATTTATAGTCCATATTTTTTTAAGAATAGACCAATGCATATATATATATGGTATTACGATGAGTGGCTATTGCAGCTTCTTTTTCTAAAAGAATCCCACATGTAGCATTTTTTAGTATAAGTCAATCATGAAATGAACATAGACACACACTTTTAATTCCAACTCAAGTCATTCAATCAAAATAATGAAAATAAGTAGATAAGACTTTATTTGATTGTATAAAATCCTAACATCTAAAGTAAAACCTATAGAGATCATCTTAAAATTTAGAATCATAGAGAAAGTGTTTAAAATAGTAGAAGAATTCTCTCTCAAAAAGAAGGCTATAGGCTCAATAATCTCACAAGGTAGTCTCTACTTTTTGATTCCTAGGCATGAAAATTGGGTTCATCTCAATGTCAACATTTCAAAGGTGAAATGTAGACTAAGAATAAGAACTAACTTTTACAACAACCACGAACATGTTTAAGAAATCAAACAAAAAATGCTTAAAGACTCAATTACTCACCAAAAATTAACCAAAAGTATGATAATTTTGTTTCAAAAAGTTTCTTATTGGCCCTATTTGCACCACCCAAACCTAAAGTAAACATTGTACTCAATGATTTCAACTATGCACTTGTTAAAAAAAAACATTCAAAAGGGGCTAATGGAAAACTTACTAAACAAAAAGAAAAATAAAGTGCTACCAAAAATAGTGGGTTGCCTCCTACCAAGCACTTTCTTTTTGTATCCTTGAAGTGCAAGTTCCCCCCCTCCCCCCTTTCTCAAAATAATGCTTTATTGTACTTAAAAAATATTTATAATGAGTATTACACATATGGTATTTCTTTTCAGAGTATAATGGAAACACTATATGTGTTCTTTAAAGGCATCATCTTGAATTGATGCTTTTAATATTTCTTGCACCCTTCTTTTTTTTATGTAAATTATCTATTATATTTTCTATCTTCTTTTGAAAATGAATGTCACAAACAAATGAATCTAAATGTTCAATATAAGAACATTTATCAATAATAGATATAGAAAGAGTTGGTGAAGAATCAAAATTTTAAAGTGTACAGTCTTTCCCACAACTTTCTTGGTTAAACTCCCACATGGACATCAATAATAGTTTTGGTTATGGCTTGATTGGCCTGAATGGCTTGCAAAGAATAATTTTGTGCACTTTTTCCATAGATGGGTTTTCCTTTATATACAACACTACAAAATCCATAGGTATAATTATTTTATCTACCTGTAAAAGAAAATCCTTCAGCATACCCTTTGGATATTTGACAGACCTATCAGCTAATTAAAGGGACTTAGTTAGAGGTTTCAACTCCCCCAAACCTAGTTGAAATTATATTAAGGCATTAGGGCAATACTTGCACCTAAATATAACAAAATCTTGACCATCTTCTTACCCCCAAAGCAATGCTAATATTAAAACTACTAGGATCTTTCAGATGGTGTGGAAATGGGATAGGCGATAGTTGATACGAACCCCATAATAAATTGTGATGAAATCCAATAACAATGATGGATTGAAACCCTAAGATCATGAAGACAAGATTTGTTGAGTCTTAACCCGTCACCTAATAAGATGAAAATCAAGACTATGGAGGATTGAAACACCACACCAAGAAAACCTAAGGATTCTCTCAAGAATTCAAGGTGATAAGTTTGGTTGTTTGAAAGCCACAAGATTAACTTGATAAGTTCAAGAGTTCTATTAAGAACTAAGAGAAACAGAAGACCTCACAAGAAGAATATTTTCTTTATAATTCCAATATGTCCTTTAAAATTCGTAGTACTCCTCTTTATACTTGGAACAACCCTTCAAGAATAGGTAAAGTTATAATTACAACACAAATATTAGACTAAAGATAGCTAATAAATGACTAATTTGGACTTCTTAAGATAGCTAATAAATAGCTAAATGACTAGATTCAATGTATTTTAACATGCTTAGCCAAGACCAAGTTATTATTCTATTTAATATCCTTGAAATTCTTTAAATTCACACCCTTTAATGGTCAAATTATGATGGCTACGAAATTACATGCTAATAAGCCTTTTCAATTTCTTTGATGACATAGATTAGGCCTTGAGTATTATTTGAGGCCATATAGGTCATTTTAAAATCAACACAATTCTCACGGATTAGCCCATTTAGTGCTTCCTTGAAACGGTTGGCTCTAACTCTTGTAATTAGGCCATTAGGATGTGACAAAAGGTCTTGTGAAAATTCAGCTTCATTCTCACTTGTATGATTGACATGTCTAACTCCTTGATTTGCATCAATAGTTATGGCTCATGTGCCTTGTGCAACCTAGAAGGGTCGGATGACTTTCCTTGATTCCTCAGAAGGATCTATAGCTATAACAATTATGTTCATACGTTCCTCTGAAGTTTCTTGTATTTCACCTATGTCTTTTATATCAGGAAGGAAATCATCATAAATTTTAAAAAAATTAGGATTTAGAACCTTACCACTTTGAGGATTATAATAGCCATTGTTGGTTCGGCATCTTTCCTTTCCCTTGTCTTTGTATGTGCTTTGCTAGTTGCCCTACCAGGACCTCAACTATTTTTTAGATGTCTCTGAAGAACACAACCTTTGATTAGTTTTCATGTGATTATCTCCGTTCACTTGAATGAAAGCTTTCAAGTTATCCTCTAAGGTTGCAGAAAGTACTTTGGTACCACTTATTATGAAAATTACATTACATATGCAACATAATGCTATGTCAAGTTATATTTGCAAAAATATTATAAAAAGCGCTCGTTGACCAAGTATCATGAAAATTTCATAATGGATGTAACAAAATGCTATTTTTGTTCTATGTACAAAAAACTACTAAAAGTGATTCGATACTGATGAGTGCTCAAAAAGCACAAAAATTATCATGATTTTATACACATTAATTGATTAAAAATATATATATTTATATGATTTTATCATATATTTATATAAATTTGTCTTTTTCGGAATCACGGGTATTTTTATTGTTTTTCAGGTATTTTCGCTTAAAAACGCAACTTAAAGACACAAAGAGGAATACTAGAAGCAATACATCACAAATATATTAACAAAATTAGGAAAGGTCAACAAATATGGAAACATTGGACAAAATGGGTCAAAAAGGTCAAAAAGGAGTAAATTGTGCCGCCCAGCTGCCCAACTGCCCAGCCGGGCGCAGCGCGCCCATCCCGCGAGTACCCGCACGCGACTGCCCATGTGCCCCACATCATACTGACGTCATCAATGATGTCAGCAATCACCACTCCACGTTTTCATCATTTTTTCACATTTTTTCACCCACTTTTTCTCTCCATCCTCACCTATAAATACCCCCCTTCTCTTCACTTCATACCACACCTCAAAACACACTTCTCTCCTCTTTCTTTCTCTCCATTTCTTAGTTTTTAGTTTTTTTTAGTTTTTCTTAGTTTTTAGTTAGTTTTTTTTAGTTTTAGAGTTCTTCTCTTTTTGAGAAGAACTAGCTATGTTTTTGTAAGTTATTTGCTTTTTGATTCAATAAATGGGAGTGCAAATTCCGTTTGGAGGTTTTCTAGCAACGGGAATAGCATCGAAGTACTGTAAGGATTTTATTTTCTTTACAGTTATTTTTTATGCTTTATTATTACATGTTATATTTAATTTGTCTGTGATTAAATTTAACTTTGCTGGCTGTTTGTAAACATGATATAATAATAACGTTGTTATGCTTGCGAAATATTAAATAGGTAAAAATCTCTAAAATGAATTGATTTTATTTTTATTCAAGATTTTATATTAAGAATGTTAGAGAGAAATATATTATTTTTCATTACAAACTTAAATCTAAAAATTAGATTTTCAAGTTTAGTTATCCGGTCTAATTTAGAGTAGTGCTCTTTTATTTGTTGGTACAATCGCCCGGTAGTTAGAATGAAGCTCTATTTCAAAAGTTTTTATAAGAATTATTATCTGAAAATGTATTGACAACATGTTTTCAGTAGTGATTTTAAAACTTGAAAGTTAGTACTCGGATAATTAAATTCTTAGGTTTAATTTGGAAACCTTGAATAAAGTTTAAACTATCTAACCCCACCAAAGGTGGCATTTAAATGGTTCATTTTCAATCTCTTAGAAAAAGGAATTAATTTAATTAATCAAATTAGTTATCAACCCCACCCATAGGTGTTAATTGATTTGTTTAGTTAACAAAGAATATCTAACCCCACCAAAGGTGGTATTCATATATAAAAGAGAGAATCAATAAATATCAATTCATATCTTTAATAACCTAAATAATATGAGCAAGCATAATTAACTTAATTATTATATCCATAAATACTCCACCATTATAAATGATAAAATTTGCATAAATGTTTGTTGAATCTATGTTTATTTTTATGTAAGTAGATTAAAAGCATAAAACCCCAAAATATCGTGACAGGATGTTTAGGATTTAATATCGTTTTTAAAAATTTGAATAATAAATTAAAAACCACATACATTCCTTCCTTAGATCGACCTTGGGAGAATACTTATCATTTTCTACGAAATGATTCGTGCACTTGCGAGAGTTTTATAAATAGATAAAACCAAAGTATCGGCAGGATCGACGATGTCGGTTATGCCCGATCAGATACCACCTATCATTAAAATTGCACTAAGATTCAACAAAATGCCATTTTTGGTTTTATGTCTAATATAGCTGCAAAAGGTATTTTGGTACCACCCATCCTGAAAATTGCTTAACAGTTGCAAAAAAATGCCATTTTAGGGTATATGTTGAAAAAAGTGACAAAAAGTACTATAGTAACACCCGTTGTGAAAATTGCACTACTGATACAACAAAAAGCCATTGTTAGTTATATGTCCAAAAAGGTTGCAAAAATTACTCAGAAACCACTTATCATGAAAATTACACTACATATGTAACAAAATGCCAAAGTTTGTTATGTGTACAAAAATATAAAAGTATTCCAATACTATGCATCCAACAAAATTCCATTTTTTGTTATATGTACAAAAAGTGGCAAAAAGTACTTTTATACCACCCGATATTAAAATTACATTATGGATACAACAAAATGCTATTTTCTTTATTATACCAAAAAGTTGCATAAAGTGCTCTAGTATCGCCGGGCATGAAAATTGCACTACATATGCAACAAAATGTCATTTTTGGTTATATGTCCAAAAACGTTGAAAAAGTACTTAGGTACCACCTTTTGAGAAAACTACACTATGGATGCAACAAAATGCTATTTTTTATATATGCACCAAAAAGTTGCAAAGAATGCTCTAGTACTATTTGTCATGAAAATTGAACTACGTAGCAGCAAAACACCCTTTTTGGGTAAATGTGAAAATAATTGGAAAAATGTGCTTCAGTATCCCTACTAATGAAAATTATAGTACAAATGCAACAAACTAACATTTTCAGGCATGTGTGGCAAAATGTGTCAAAAATTGCTCTTTTACCACTCATCATGAAAATTGTACTACAAATGCAACATTATGTCATTCTCTATTAGAAAAAGTTGTGAAAAATACTTTGTTACCACCCATCATAAAAATTACACTACGGCTACAACAAAATCTATTTTCTTTAGTTGTACCAAAAAGTTACATAAAGAGCTCTAGTTCCACCTATCATGAAAATTGCACTAAAGATGCAACAAAATGCCATTTTGGGATATATTTCCAAACAAATTAAAAGAAAATGTACTTAGGTTCTATCTTTCTAGAAAATTACAATACAAATACAACAAAATGCTATTTTCTTTATATGTACCAAAAAGTTGCAAAGAGTGCTCTGGTGCCCTATATCATGATAATTGCACTACGGATGCAAAAAAATCTAATTTTAGGGTATATTAACAAAAAAGATGAAAAACATGTGCATGTACCACCTATTATGAAAATTACACTATGTATGCAAAAAAACCAATTTTTGGATTTATGTCCAAAAAAAAGCTCCTAAAATTACTTTGATGCCACTCATCATAAAAATCGCACTATGGATACAAAAAAGGGGTATATGTCTAGAAAAGTTAAAAAGTACTCCAATAACCCATGTCATGAAAATTGCACTACGAATGCAACAAAGAGCCATTTTTGGGTATATGTCCAAAAAAGTTGAAAAATAACTTAGGTACCACATGTCATGAAAATTCGTTCTTTTGGCCATAATAAGGTATTTTGGCACGCTAATTGTATCTAGTGATGGCTCTAATAATAATTGAAAGTTCATTAATTTAGTTATTGATCTAATTATATAATTAGCGGAATATTAGCGGAAGTATGGTAAATTAAAAATTCACAAAATTCCCAGGCATGCAATCACATGTAAATAAAATAATGCATAAAATAAAGATCAACACCTGAGATTGTTTAGTGGAAACAACCTAGGTTATACCAATGACCTAAAAGGAAAACCATTGATATACCAGACCACTTAACTATCCAACATGAAAAATAAATATCCAGTTACAAAGCTAGAACTCAAACTATCTCCAGCTAATGCCCCCAAATAACCTACTTACAAGTCGTTGCTTTCATTATAGTCTTTATAAGAAAGGCTTTCGAATCCATACCAACATTCTAACTAACTCAAGCTCCATGAGTTTATCAAAACTGTATCACTGAAACCTAAAATATTAGCACATAAAAAAGTGCAAATGTGTGTCCTAGAGTACATTTAATAATAAATAACCCTAAGTAGTTGATTTAAATAATATATTAGATAAAAAAGCAACAACTCTAAACAAAATCAGTTGAAAGCATAATAAAAAATTATTATTATAGGCTTGGTAATCCATCAAACACAACTACAAATGTTTGATAAATTAACTTAATTAAAAAGTTTACTTAACAACTTTTAGCAAAACAAGAGGGAAAGTGAAAAGATTAAGAGAATAAGCACAATTAAGTCCTTGGGTGGTTAGTTTCAATTGTGTGAGTAGTTTTATATTTATAGAATATTTTGAAGCAATTTACGTGAAAGGAAAATTAACATCTTATCATAAAATTAGTTAACTGAGTTTTAAGATATAAGGACAATATAGTAAAAGGCTAATCTAATTTTTATTAAAAATAGGTTTTAAAATCAAAGCCTTAGCTACTCGATTTATCTAATCAAGTGCTCAATTGATCTAGTTATTAATCTTGGTCAATCTAGTTCTCAATCGATCAAGTATTAATCTCTCAATCGATCTAGTCATATGAATAATTAATTCAACATGTAATATAGCTCAATCGATCTAGTCACTACCTGATCGATGGAGTTACCAATTTTCATATTGTTCCTATATGCCTAATATTCAATCTAAGGTATAAGGGAATAGAGTTATACCTGAGATGTGATCATTGAGGATTGATAGTTTCTTCGACTTGAAAATATTCTTCTAAGACACACCTAGAAACTAAAATTACATTAAGCAGTTTTATTCATGAATATCACCAACACTCACATAGGCCTTACAAAAAATTTATTGACATATCCAAAAAGGAATTTTGTTGCATCCGTTGTGTAATTTTCCAAAATGGGGGTACTAGAGTACTTTTTGCAAATATTTTGGACATATAACCAAAAATGGGATTTGGTTGCATCTGTATTGATATTTTTATAAGGGGTGGTACTGAAGTTCTTTCTAGAACTTTTTTGGATAGAGAATGACTTTATGTTCTATATGTAGTGCAATTTTCATGAAGGGTGGTAATAGAGCAATTTTTGACAATTTTTGGCACATATACTTGAAAAATGAAATTTGTGGTATCCATAATGTAATTTTCAATACCAATGGTACATGAGTACTTTTTGCAACCTTTTTTGACATATACCCAAAATTGGAATTTTGATGCATCCTTATTCCAATTTTAATGATGGTTGGTATGAGAGCACATTTTAACACTTTTTTGTACATATAAATAACATAGATTTTTGTTGCATCCACTATGTAATTTTATTCATAGTTGATACAGGAGTGCATTTTACAACGTTTTTTGGACAAATACCCAAAAATTTCATTTTGATGCATCCGTAATGTAATTTTCGAAATGGGTGGTACTGGATTACTTTTTGTAACTTTTTTGAACATGTACCCAAAAATGGCATTTTTTGCATAGGTAGTATAATTTTCATGATGGGTGGTAATAGAGAAAATTTTGTAACTTTTTTGAACATGTACCCAAAAATGGCATTTTTTGCATAGGTAGTATAATTTTCATGATGGGTGGTAATAGAGAAAATTTTGTAACTTTTTCGTACATATAACCAAAAATGGCATTTTGTTGCATCCGTGTACTTTTTGCAACTTTTTTGGACATATACCTAACAATATCATTTTGTAACATCTGTTGTGTAATTTTTAGGATGCATTGATGGAATGTACCCAAAAATTGCACTTTTTTGCATCCATAGTGTCATTTTCATTAAGGGACATGCTGAAGTACTTTCCAGAACTTTTTTAGATATATTCCAAAAAATGGCATTTTGATGTGTTTATAGTGTAACTTTCACTAGGGGTGGCACCGTAGTACTCTTTGTAAAGGTTTTGGTCATATGCTTAAATGGTATTTTGTTGCATACGTAATTTTCATTATAAGTGGAATTGGAGTGTTTTTTGTAACTATTTTGGTCATGTACCCAAAAATGAAAATTTTTGTTGCATCTATAATTTAATTTTTATCATAAGTGGTACGAGAGTAGTTTTTACAACCTTTTTGGACATATACCCCAAAATGGAATTTTGTTGCATTCATAGTGTAATTTTCTTGATTTTTGGTATGGAGTAAGTTTTTTTGACTTTTTCACACATATAACCAAAAATTCCATTTTTTTGTATCTGTATTGCGATTTTCATTATGGCTCTTACGGTGTACTTTTTGCAACTTTTTATACATATTCCCAAAAACAATAATTTGTTACATTCATAATGTAGTTTTCAAAATGTGTTGTATGAGAGTACTTCTTGCAAATTTTTTGGACATATACACAGAAGGGAATTTTGTTGCTTCCATACTTAATTTTAAAGGCGGATTGTATCATAGTACTTTTTGCAACTTTTTTGAACATGTAATAAAAAAGGAAATTTTGTTACATCCTTATTGTTATTTTTATAAAGGATGGTACCTGAGTACTTTTTGGAACTTTTATGGATATAGAATGACATTATGTTGCACTACAATCGAAAATTACACTATGGATGTAGCATTTTTGCAATATACCAAAAAGGGCATTTTGTTGCATCAGTTGTGTAATTTTGATTTAAGGTGGTGTCGGAGTACTTTTTGCAAATTTTTTGGACGTATTCTCCAAAATGGAATTTCAGTGCATCTATAGTGTAATTTTCATAAGGCATGGCACAAGGGTACTTTTTGTAAATTTTTTGGATATATGCCCAAATGGCATTTTATTGGTCCATAATTTAATTTTATTCCTTGTGGAACCAGATTGCATTTTTGCAACTTTTTAGGTCATATACCCAAAAATGAGATTTTGTTGCATCTGTAATGTAATATTTCTCACGAGTTGTATCGAAGTAGTTTACAACTTTTTTGGACTTATACCCAAAAATGGCATCTTGTTGCATCCGAAGTGTAATTTTCTTGATGCAATGTACCAAAGAACTAATTTTGTGACTTTCTCGTACATATAACCAAAAATGGCATTTTGTTGCACCAGTATTCCAATTTTCATGATGGTTCTTGTCGGAGTATTTTTTGGACACATACCAAAAAATGGAATTTGTTGCATCCGTAGTGTAATTTTCTTAATGCGTGGTACCAGAGTAATTTTTCTTACTTTTTCATGCATAGAACCAAAAATGGCATTTTGTTGCATATGTACATTTTCAAATTTTTTGGAAATATTCCCAAAAGTGGTAATATGTTAAATTTGTAGTGTAGTACATAAGTACTTTTTATAACTTTTTTGCACATATACCCAAAAATGGCATTTTGTTGCATCCATATTTCAATTTTCATGAAGGTTGGTACCTGGGCACTTTTGATGCAAACCAAGGAGCTGTACATGTCAATCATACAATTGGGAATGTAGTTGAATTTACATAAGACCCTTTGTCACTTTCTAGTGGCCCAATTACAAGACTTGAGCCAAATGTTTCAAGGAAGCACTAAATGGGATAATCCAAGAGAATTGGGCTGATTCTAAAATGACCAAGATGAGCTCAAAGTAATTGAAGAGGCTAATTAGCATGAAAATTCGTGGCCATCATAGGTTGACCATTAAAGGGTGTAAATTTGAAGAGTTTCAAGGATATTAAATAGGAGAATAACTTGGTCTTGGTTGGGCATGTTAAAATACATTGAATCTAGTCATTTAGCTATTTATTGGTTGTCCTTAGAAGTCCAAATTGGATGCCTAAAGAAGTCTAAAATAGCCATGTATTAGCTATATTTAAAAGTCAATAAATAGTTATTCATTAGCTGTCTTTAGAAGACTAAGGGTCCAAAAAAGGTAAAGAACTTGTTTAATCTAATTTTATGTTGTAATTATGATTTTGCCTATTCTTAGAGGACTGTTTCAAGTATATAGAGGAGTACTACTAATTTTAAAGAACAAATTGGAATTATTAAGAAAATTATGTTCTTGTGTTCCTCTTAGTTCTTAAAAGAACTCTTGAATTTATCAAGTTAATCTTATGGCGTTCAAAAAACCAAACTTATCACCTTGAATTCTTGAAAGAATCCTTAGGTTTTCTTGGTGTGGCATTTCAATCCTCTATAGTCTTGATTTTTATCTTGTTAGGTGACAGGTTAAGACTCAACAAATCTTGTCTTCACGATCTTAGGGTTTCATCACAAATGTTGGTGGGATTCGAATCATTTGGTATCAGAGCTTTGGTTCTAAGATAAGTTTTACTATCATTTATTTTTGTTCTATTTCCTATTCCTTGTTAAGAAAAAAAATAAAAAAAAATACACGATTTTAGTTAGAAATCTCCCAATACATGAAGAGGAAAATTTCTCAGTACATATCATTTCTCGATACACGATTCTAGTAAAACAAAATTCTTCCTGTTAATCTTGTTTCTCCTCTTATTCAATTTCTTGTTCTTTTTTATGAGTATTAGTTGTTTCTCATTTTTGAATTACTGTTGGATTATTTTGAATTAGTTTCTTGAAGTTCAATTAAGAAGTAAAGAAGACACAAAATGAGTGGAAAAAGGCAAGAGTGTGTGAGACCATAAGAGGGTAAAAACCGTTTAGAGTGAAAAAAATGAGTGCAAGTGTATCAATTCTTGAGTGAAATGTGCTTGTGCAGATTCTAACCTTGCTTTGCAGATTCTAAGCATGTTCAATAATCAAGAAAAAGAGAGTCGAAGAATGTCGACAACCCGTAGTTTGGAACCTCCAAATGCAAGCGTTGTTGTGGAAAATGAGGCATATAATAAGGGATGAATTATAGCCTATTCATGAGAGGTTAGATAGGGTAGAATAAGGGACTCCTAAGGGGCAACAATAAGACATCCTCAATAGGCAGCAAGGTGGGCATGTTCCATAGTGAAATGTTGAGGAATAGGTGGAGATGGAGGAGTTTGATGAGCCATTTTTGAACTGGGGCATGTTTGAGTGTGGGTATAGGAATAGAGAAGCTAGGATGTGTAGGCCTAGGAGGGATAATGATTTAGGAAACATAAATATTAAAATCCAATCTTTTCAAGGTAAAAATGACCGTCAAGTTTATTTGGAGTGGGAAATGAAAATGGAGATGGTGTACGACTGTCACAATTATTCGGAGTTAAAGAAGGATAAGTTGACTACAATTGAATTTACCAATTATGAAATTTTTTAGTAGGATTAATTACTAATTTTAAGGAGGAGGAATAGAGAGCCACCCGCGGACACCTGGAAGGAGATGAAAATGCTTATAAGGAAGCATTTTGTACCTAATCACTATTATAAGGGATTGAATCAAAAGTTGTAGAGGTTAACTCAAGGTTCCAAGAGTGTAGATGAGTATTACAAAGAGATGTATGTAGTTATGATCTGGGCTAATGTAGAAGAGGACCGGGAAGCCACTATGGCAATATTTTTACACGGTTTAAATCGTGAGATTATAGATATAGTTAAGATGCAACATTATGTTAAGTTGACAGATATGGTACATCAAGCCATAAAGGTGGAGGAACAATTCAAACAAAAGGGATTTTCTAGGAGGGGATAACCTATGGCTACCACCAATCCGTGGAAGATAGTTCCAAAAAGGGACGAGCAATGAAAAAATAAGAAAAATCTTAACCTATATAAGAATGAAAACTCAAAGACCATCACTACTTTAGGTAACACTGAGACTTTGAGTTTTAAAACTTATGATCTTATGTTTTTTAAATGTCATGGGTGAGGATAGATAGCCAACCAATGTGTGAACAAAATTTTGATGGTGATAAATGCTCAAGGAGAGCTTTAGTGGGAGAATGAGGAAGAGGTAGATGATGAGAAAAATGTTGTGATGGGAGATTTATTGGTTGCAATGCGAGTTCTCAATGTGCAAGGTGAGGAGGTAAAAAGTAATAGAAGGGATAAATTGTTTCATACTCGGGGCTTTGTAAATAACAAAGTTTCAAGTGTCATTATCAATGGAAAAAGTTGCACAAATGTAGCTAGAACTGATTTGGTGGAGAAATTGGCATTAACTACCTTGAAACATCCTTAACCTTACCAGCTTCAGTAGTTGAATGAAAGTGGCAAAGTCAAGGTAACAAAACAAGTGTTGGTGGCATTATCCGTTAGCAAATATAAGAATAATGTGCTTTGAGATATGGTTCCTATGCACACATGCAATTTATTGTTGGAGAGACCATGATAGTATGATCTTAGGGTTATGCATGATGGATTCACAAATAAGTATTCTTTTACTCTTAAAAAGAAACCTATTACTCTTGTGACATTACAGTAAAATATCGACATCCTATCCCTAGACTAGATGACATGTTAGATGAGTTGCATGGTTCTTGCATTTTTTCAAAAATATTTGAGAAGTGGATATCATCAAATTAGGATGAGAGAGGGTGATGAATGGAAAACCACTTTTAAAACTAAACATGGATTGTATGAGTGGTTAGTGATGCCCTTTGGTCTAAAAAATGCACCTAGCACTTTTATGAGGCTTATGAATCATGTTATGTGTGCATTTATTGAAAAATTGGTTGTTGTCTATTATGATGGTATTCTCATTTACAGTAAAAATCTTAAAGAGTATGTCTTACATCTTAGGTATGTGCTTGAAATTTTGAGAAAAGAACAATTGTATGCGAACATGAAAAAGTGTTTTTTTTGCATGGACAAGTTAGTTTTTCTTGGTTTCGTTGTTAGTTCTAAGGGAATAGGAGTAGATGAGGAAAAGGATGAGGCTATTCGAGAATAGCCCACACATAAATCTATGAAAGAGGTTAGGAGCTTTCACGGCTTGGCTTGTTTTTATTGAAGGTTTGTCAAAGATTTTAGTACACTAGCCACACCTGTAACTGAGGTCATTAAAAAAAATTTAATGGAGCAAGAATCAGGAGAGATCCTTTAAAGCATTAAAGGATAGTTTGTGTTCTGCACCTATTTTATCTTTACCTAGTTTTACTAAAACCTTTAAAGTTGAGTATGATGCATTAGGAATAGGTATAAGAGTTGTTTTGATGCAAGAATGGCGACCTATCGCTTATTTCAGCAAGAAACTTCATGGTGCAGCCCTTAATTATCCAACGTATGATAAGGAGCTATATGCCTTGTTGAGGAATCTGGAGACATGGCAACATTACCTTTGGCCAAGGGAATTTTTCATCTATGCCAATCACGAATCTCTTAAACATTTGAAGTGCCAAGGTAAATTGATTGAATAGGAGGCATGGTAGATGGATGGAATTCATTGAGACATTTCCTTATATTGTTCAATATAAGAGAGGTAAGGAGAATGGTGTAGTCGATGCTTTATCACGAAGGTATGCCTTACTCTCAACTCTAAATCCTAGATTGCTAGGATTTGAATATGTTAAGGAAATGTATGCTAATGATGACGACTTCTTTGCTATTTACCATGCATGTGAAAAAACTTCTTTCAAATTTTTTTATAAATTAGATGGGTATTTATTTAAAGAAAATCAATCGTGTATACCAAAATATTACATGCATGAATTGTTGATTAAAGGGGCCCATAGGGGAGGATTAATGGGGCACTTTGGAATTAAGAAACTCTAGATGTTTTGCATGAGCATTTTTATTGGCCGACAATAAGGAGGGATGTAGCGAGAATATGTTCTAGATGCATAACTGGTAAGCAAGCCAAATCCAAAGTCCTACCAAAAATACTATATACTCCATTGCCCATACCAAGCACACCTTGGGTAGATATTTCCATGGATTTTGTTTTAGGGTTACCTAGGTCTAAGAAGGGTAGAGACTCCATTTTTGTGGTGGTAGATAGGTTTTCTAAAACGGCACACTTCATAACGTGTCATAAAACTGATGATAACACTAATATGTCAAATTTGTTCTTTAGGGAGGTTGTTAGGCTTCATGGAGTTCCTAGGAGCATTGTGTCTGATAGGGATGTTAAATTCCTTAGTTATTTTTGGAAAAATCTTTGGGCTAAAATGGCACTAAACTATTGTTTTTTACTACTTTTCACCCCCAAATAGATGGGCAAACTGAGGTAATCAATAGGACTCCGTCCACGTTGCTTAGGGAATTAATAAAAAGGAATTTGAAAATTGGGAGGATTGTTTATGGTTTCAATCCACTAAATCCTTTGGACTTATTACCTATACCTATTTCAGATAATGCTAACTTAGATGGTGCCAGGAAAGCTGAAATGGTGAAGAAGCTCTATGAACGCATTTATGAGAAAATTGAGAAGAGAAATAAGGATTATGCTTGAAGGGCCAACAAAGAGTGGCGAAGAGTCATTTTTGAGCCTGGTGATTTGGTTTAGGTGCATATGAGGAAGGAACGGTTTCCTAAAAAAAGATGGTCCAAGCTGCAACCACGGGGAGATGGACCCTTTCAAGTGCTGGAGTGAATTAATGACGATGCCTACAAAATCAATATTCATGGTGACTATAATATCAGTACCTTTTTTAATGTTTCTAATCTTTCTCCTTTTGATTATGCAGGTAACAATTCGAGGAGAAATCCTATTGAAGAAGGGGGAATTATAAGAATCAACGAGCCCTACAAATTCAAACTGGACCAATCACAAGGTCTAGGAGGGCACAACTTGTAAAGGCTTTAAATGGGCTCATTCAAGAGGTCATACATAACCAAGGGGACCAAAATTGGGAGTGAAAGGATTGGGACAAGCCTTGCTTGGAAATTAGAGAAAAATTGGCAAAAGAAAACTAGGTACATTGTTGTGCCATTTGGACTAATTTTAGGCAGCTTTCTTTTCAGCCTTTGGATGAAATCAAGGATTAAGATGTAATATTTTCATAGGATTCCTTTGTACTCAACTGCCCTATTTTTTTCTCCATGTTTTGCTCCATATTTTATGCCATTTTTTGTGCTTTTTGGCTATTTTATTTTCAACCCTTGGATGAGATCAAAGGTTGTGATGTAGTAGATTTTAGGGTTTATTTGTATCCTATAAATACTTAAGAGTAGCTCAGCAACTGCGAATTCACATTTTGAATGAAATTTGATTTTTTAGAGTAGCTTTTCAAGGGATTGACAACCTTTGTTGTGTTGTTTAGCATCCAAACATTTGTGGTGAGTAATATCCATACTTGTTAGAATTTCATTTATGCTAGACTTATCAAGGAAATAGCACCTCCTTGTGGCATCTTTCCCCTCACATAAATGGTGAGTAATATCTATTGATTTGTGGAGAAACTATTTTGCTATATAATATGAAAATTAGCTAGCTAGATCCTAATCCCTTGGATCAAATCAATTGATGAAGTTGATGTTTCCAAGTATTCACAAGATCTTTTGCAAGGAATTGGCGATTCAATGACTAGGGATAGATTTGGAAGATCAAGTTAGGTGCAAGGGTTACTTTGGGAAGGAATTCTTACTTTAGTTAATTATGGGCCTTTTATATTTAACAATTTTTATTTTAGTGAATTGTGGGCTTTATATTTTAAGTCTTTTAGTATTTTATTTTTAAGAATTGATTAGACCTGATCGGTGCAAAATTGCAAGTGCATAGTAACGTAGTTTTATAATAAAGTGATAGGAAGAGTATCGTCCTCAAGGATTGGTAACTTATTTTTGACAAATACCAAAATTATACTAATCTTAATCTTATATAGAGAGTCACTAAGGTTGTTTTAATTAAAATTTAAAATAAAATTAATTTAAAGAAAATATGCAAAAGAAAATAAAGATATTGTTCAAAGATCAAATTAATGGGAAAAAAAATGATGCCTAAAAGTGATGCCTAGGGTTTCTTAGGGGATAGAAGTGGCACCTATGGTTTCTTTAGAAGAGATGGCATCTAGGGTTTATTTCTTATAAAAGAAACAACATCCATGTAATGAATAACTAATATCATCAATGAAAAGTATATTTTAGAAAGCTTTTACTTTGCCTTCTTATGTTCTCAATTGAATGCTTCAATTCGACATGTTAATGGGAGTGATCATCCTTTATGGCATCTCAAGATGGGGGTCTTAAGGTTCTAATCTGATCATATTCAATACATTCTTAGCAAATCAATCATTCCTATTTCTTTGAGTTCATGGGTTCCTAGGTTGTTCATCCTGATGTTTTTTTTAATCAAGAACTCAAACAAAGATAGATGTTGATAGATAACCTATTTTCAGCATCCAAAGCTCTGATACCAAATGATATGATCCCTCCAGGTGAACAACCCTAAGAACCCACGAACTTAAAAGAATAGGAACATTTGATATACTGGGAATGTGTTGAAGATCGGATTAGAACCCTAGAATACAATCAAGAATACAAGAAGGCAAACCAAAATCTTTTCCAAATAAATTTGATAAATTATATATGGTTTTCCTCCAAATTACAAAGCTATTCTTTTTTATAAGCAAGAAACCCTAAAATAAAAAAAACTATACGAAATAGGCCTATTTAGTTGTGGATTTAGCCCAATCCATCCTAAAAGAAATAGACTAAAAAGTGGACTTATAATAAATAAAACATAAAAGGTCCACAATTAACTAAAAAACAATTCTTCCTAAATTAATCCTTGCACCTAACTTGATCTTCCAAATATATCCCTAGTACTTGGACTGCCAATTCCATGCAAAGGATCTTAAGAATCTTTGGGAATATCAACTTGATCAGCACCTCGATCACTATTAGAACAGTAGATCAATTCTTTATCTTTACTTCATCTTTTCTTCTAAAGGCAGCTTTGTTTTCCTTCTAATTTGATCTTCGTAGAGAGCTAGAGTTGTTTCTCCTTCTCTACGTAATGTTACAACTCAACCACATCAGCAATCTCCCTATTCAATTCGGCAATATATCCAGCCATTGTTGCTTCTCTATCTTACTCTATGTTTGCTCTAATCATGGAAATCTTCATTTCCTTATAATAATCCTCTACCCTTATGGAACCGTTAACCAACCCTTGGAACTTTCTATATAAATCCCTATTTTAATGGCTAGGTATAAATCTCTTACGCGTCACCAAATTCATCTCTTTCCTTGACCGAATAGGCCTCTGACCATTCCTTTCCCTATTGACCATCAATTGATCCAACCATATACCTACATAATCTGTAAACTCCACAGTTGATAGCTTTACTTTATTCTCCTCGGAGTAATTATGACAATCAAATACATGCTCAAACTTTCTTCCCCACTCCAAGTATAGCTTAGGATCATTCTTTTCTTGAAAATTTAGAAATTTCATCTTTATAATGCCTATATTGCTTTCTCCTATAGAGTCAACCTTCTTCTCCCATTTATAATATTTTCTATCCCCCACTTTGGAATCAGCTTCTTCTTCTTCATAAAACTTATGTCTTTTATGTCATTCAGAAGTGGAAGAACATTCTAATTCATTCAACCTATAAAATGAAATAACTATGGTTTTTCCTCACATATTCCCTCATGTGTTTGCTCTTAAATCAGATTGTATCACTCGTGTTTCATACTATTTTGGCTTTTTCTCGAGGGTGATCTCTCTTGCCTTTTACTACTCAAAGCCCAAGCTAGCCCTCTTTTATGTTCTCAACAAAATCAAATAATTCAACTAATCTCAAGAAGCAACAGGTTTATTGGTGACAATCTCAAAAATTAGAATTT
Source organism: Hippophae gyantsensis (assembly GCA_030763125.1). NCBI lineage: Eukaryota > Viridiplantae > Streptophyta > Magnoliopsida > Rosales > Elaeagnaceae > Hippophae > Hippophae gyantsensis. The sequence continues at coordinate 34,984,307 of CM061028.1, forward strand.
TAAAATTTCATTGAGGTAAATGGTGATAGAAATAAAGTGCAAAGTTGACTACAAAGAACCAAATATAAAAGAGAATATAAGAATATAAGAATATAAGAATATAAGAATATAAGAATATAAGAATAAGAATAAGAATATAAGAATATAAGGAAAGAAATAAGAAATGAAATTAAAGGGAAGATGGAAAGAATATAAGAATAAAGAAAGGAATAAATAATCAATTTAGAAAAGTTAAAATAAGAAAGAAACAATCTTGAGCTAGTAATCTTTTCAAGATCTTTCTTTTCTTATCTTGTTTGAAAAAAAATATGATTCCTTTCTTTATTCAAGCTTCTTCTTTTTTCAATCAGACTTGGATACCAAGTTTAATGATTCTCTAGAATGAAGTATATGGAAACTAGAACAAAATAAAGGAAAACTAATTTGAACAAGAATAAGCAACTCTAGCAAGAAAACAAGAATTGGAAACTTGAAAAATATGCTACTTTGTTCTCTCTTTCTTTAAATTTTTTACTACTATTGTGAATATAAAATACACAAAAACAAATTCACAACCCAAAAGAACAAAAACTAGGAACAAAGTAAAAGAGATGCGGCAAGCTTTAAACCCTTGGTAAGTGGTGTAAACAATGGAATTTGGGGATGAAAATGTAGGGGACGAGGTAAAAGCCCTATTCTATATGAAGGAATTAAACTACGCTGAGCTTTGATATGCTATAATAGTCATTTCTTTACTCATGTCAAAAGTTATGGTTGTTCAAAGTTGTAACTCAAATTTATTGATTTTTCTAAAACTATGATTAGTAGCAATCTCTCTTCTCCTTTTTTTTGAAGAAAAAAGATGGATGGAACACCAAAAATAAAGCACAAGAAAAAAATTAAAAACATAGAAAGAATTCAAAGAGAACTATGAAAAGAAATCTAAAAACAAAGACAACGAAAACGAAAACGAAATTGAAAGAAAACATAGACTATGAAGAATGGATTTTTTTTCAATCAAGAACTCAACAAAGATAGATGTAGATAGATAACCTAATTCTAGCAACCAAGGCTTTAATACTAAATGATATAGACCCTCTAGGCAAACAACCATAGGAACCCACGAACTCAAAGGAATAGGAACAATCAATTTGGTAGGAACGTGTTGAATATGATCGGATTAGAACCCAAAGGAAGGAAAGTCCTGAAAACCCTAACCTGGAAACACCACAAAGGTTAATCACTCCCTTTAATAAGTCAAATTCAAATATTCAATCAAGAACACAAGAAGGCAAAGCAAAAAGATTTCTGAAATAGACTTGATAAGTGATAAAAGTTCCGCCTCCAAATTACATAGATATTCCTTTTTATAAGAAACAAACTCTAAAAGAAAACCCTAAATGAAATAGGCCTATTTATTAGTGGATTAGGCCTAATCAATCCATAAAAGGCACATAATTAACTAAAATGATAATTTCTTCCTAAATTAATCCTTACATCCAACTTGATCTTCCAAATATATCATTTCTATAAAAAGATAATAGACCATCCTTGGTGAAGCTTTGGAATCCTCCAATTCAGTTTTAGATTCTTCTAGTATACCCTCTTTATATTGTACTTCTATGATAGAGTCTTGCAAAGCTTCTTTAATTTTGCTCATCCTCTAGCTCTCCATGGAGATGAAATTAGAAGGACAACAAAGCTTCTTTCATAACAAAAGATTAATCAAAGTCAAAGAATTCAGATGTTATTCTTAAGGGTAAACCCGAAACTAAAACTATTACTAAGTCACATGATATTAAGTGTTTTAGGTGCTAAGGATTCAAACATATTGCTTCTAAATTCCCAAAAAAAAAAAGGTTATTGTTGTATGGGAAAATGGAGAAATTGAAATTTCTAGTACAAGTGACAATGAGATGCCACCATTGAAGAATTTTTCTAAAGTTGAGGTGGAAGAACCAATGGATGGAAATTTATTTATCATAAGAAGATCCCTAAATATATAGCCTAAGGATGATGGGGATGAGGAGCAACGTGAGCATATTTTTCATATAAGATGCCACGTGAAGGATAAGGTATATAAGTTGATTATTGATAATAGGAGTTGCACTAATGTTGCTAGTACTTTGTTATTAGAAAAGTTGAATTTGAATTGGTAGAAGCATCCCAAACTGTACAAGCTCCAATGCCTGAATGACAGTGGGGAAGTGAAGGTCAAGAAACAAGTTTGAGTTCCTTTTTTGATTGGAAATTATGAGGATAAGGTTCTTTTTGATATGGCACCAATGTGTGCTGATCATATATTACTTGGCAAACTATGGCAATTTGATAGGAGGGTGTCACATGATGAGTACAAAAATCATTATTCTTTTGTAATGAACAACCAAAAATTTGTCAAAGCCCCTCTTCAAGATTTACAAGCTTATAAGGACTAGATTAGGATGGTAAAAGAGTGCAAGTTGAGGGAGAAACAAAAGTTTGAGCAAGAGGAAAATAAAAATAGAGCAAGTGAGTCAAGAGGAAAAATGGAGAGAAAAGTGAGCAAACAGGAGAAGAAAATAAAACAATGAGTGTAATTACTGAATAAAATGAGATTAAAAGTGTAATAATTGCAAGGAAACAAGTACTTGTACTTATGTACAAGGATGTTTATCTTTCTACTAATGATCCAAACTCATCTTTGCCTAGTTTTGTTATGTCTTTATTGTAAGACTTTGAAGATCTATTTCTTGAAGAGATTCCCCATGTATTACCTTCTTTGAGTGGAATTAAGCATCAAATAGCCTTCAGACCTAGATTTGCAATACCAAATTTATATGCTTACAAAGCTAATCCTAAGGAAACAAAGGAGATAGAGAGGCAAGTGGATCAATTGTAGCAAAAGGGATTTGTAAGGGAAAGTCTCAGCCTGTGCTCCATTCCTGTCATCTTAGTCTCGAAGAAAGATGGAACATGGCATATGTGTGTGGATTTCCATGATATTAATAAGATAATGGTAAATTATAGATATCATATCCCCATATTAGATGATATGCTTGATGAATTGCATAGTTCTCAATTGTTTTCTAAAATTGAATTAAAGAAAGGCTATTATCATATTCGCATGAAAGAGGAAGATGTTTGGATGCATTTAAGACTAAATATGGATTGTATGTAATGGAGATCGAGGCTGATCATGTTGATGTTTCCAAAAATTCTCAAGATCCTTTGTATGGAATTGGAGGTGCAATAACTAGGGATATATTTGGAAGATCAAGTTTGGTGCAAGGATTAATATACGAAGCAATTATTTGTTTTAGTTAATGGTGGACCTTTTATGTTTTATTTATCATAAGTCTTTCTTTTAGTCTTTTCTTTCTTAAGGATGGATTAGGCCCAATCCATAACTAAATAGGCCCATTAGACCCATTTTATCTAGGTTTTTTCTTTTAGGTTTCTTGCTTATAAAAAAAAGCAGCTATGTAATTTGGAAGGAAACCATATATCATATATAAATTTATTTCATAAAGCTTTATGCTTTTCCTTCTTGTGTTCTTGATTGAATACTTGAACTCAACTTATCAAAGGGAGTTAAAATCCTTTGTGGTGTCTCAAGGTTAGGGTTTTAAGGACTTTGTTTCCTTAGGGTTCTAATTTGATCATCTTCAACACTTTCCTAGCAAATCAATTGTTCCTACTATTTTAGGTTTGTGGGTTCCTAGGGTCGTTCCCCTATAGGGTTTGCACCATTTGGTATCAAACCCTTGGTTGCTAGAAATAGGTTATATATCTATATCTATCTTTTTTTGAGTTCTTGATTCCCAAAAAAAAATTATTCCATTCAAAGTTTTGCATTTCTTTTAATTTTGTTGTCGTGGTTTTTGTCTTTGGATTTCATTTCATAATTAACTTTGAATTGTTCCTATCTTTTCTTGTGCTTTATTTTTCTACGTTTGATCCATTTTTTTTCTTAAAAAAAGGAGAGGAGAGCTTACTATTGTTCAATATAGAGATCACCATTGAGAAAAACCAAAATAGTGTGAAACACAAATGATAACAATCCGATTTGAGAGGAAACACGTGAGGAATTGTGTGAGGAACAATACCCTTTATTTCCTTTTAATTTACAGATTGAAAAAATGAGTAAGTAAGGAGAGGAACCACAATATTTCAACATGAAATTATTCATCAAGGTTGTTAATGACCAATTTAAGAGGTTGAATGCAAGGTTGAATAAGTTAGAATCCTCTTTCGGTTCTGAATCACATAGAAGAAGACATGAGTTCTATAAATAAGAAGAATTTGAATCCAAAGTGGGGGAGAGAATAAGTTATAAATGGGACAAGATGGTTGACTCCAAAGGAGATAGCAATATAGGCAGTATAAAGATGATAATTCTGAATTTTCAATGAAAGAATGATCCTAAGTTATACTTAGAATGGGAAATAAATGTTTAGCATGTATTTGATTATCATAATTACTTAGAGGAGAAGAAAGTAAAGCTAGTAGCTATAGATTTTACCGATTATGCACATATTTTGGTGGGACCAATTGGTAAAAGGCCTATTCGATAATGGGAAGAGATGAAGTTGGTGATGCGTAAGAGATTTGTACCTAGCCATTACAGTAGGGATTTATATAGAAATTTCCAAGGGCTGGTTGAAGATTCCATGAGTTTAGAGGATTATTATAAGGAAATTAAAATCTCCATGATTAGAGCAAACATAGAGGAAGATAGAGAAGCAACAATGGCTAAATTAATTGTCAGATTGAATAGGGAGATTGCTGACATGGTTGAGTTACAACATTACATAGAGATGGAGGAAATACTATATAAAGCCATCAAAGTGGAGAAGAAAATAAAGTCCAAAGGGTTTAGATCTTGTTCATCCTATTGTTCTATGTGGAGATCAAATTAGAAGGACTATAAAGCTGCCTTCAGAATAAAAGATGAGGAAAAGTCGAAGAATTCAACTACTGTTCCTAAGGGTAAACCTGAAAATAAAAAATCTTACTAATTCACATGATATTGAGTGTCTTAGGTGTCAAGGATTCATACATATTGCTTCTGAATACCCAAACTAGAAGATTATGGTTGTATGGGAAAATGGAGAAATTGAAAGTTCTAGTTCAAGTGAAGATTAGATGCCACAATTGGAGGATTGTTATAAAGTTGAAGTGGAAGAACCTGTGCATGGAGATTTACTTATCACAAGAAGAGCCCTTAATATACAACCTAAATATAAAGGAGATGAGAGCAACAAGAGCATATTTTCCATACAAGATGCCAAGTGAAGGATAAGGTATGTGTGTTGATTTTTGATAGTAGGAGTTGCACTAATGTTACTAGTACTTTGTTGGTAGAAAAGTTGAATTTGAAGTGGCTGAAGCATCCAAAATTATACAATCTACAATGGTTGAATGATTGTAGAGAAGTGAAGGTGAATAAACAAGTTTGGATTCCTTTTTTTATTGGCATATATGAGGATAAGGTTCTTTTTGATGTTGCACCAATGTATGCATGTCATATATTGCTTGGTCGACCATGAAAGTTTGATAGGAGGGTGTCGTATGATAGGTACAAAAATTATTATTCTTTTGTAATGAACAACTGAAAAGTTACACTTACCACTCTCAAACCTTTGCAAGCTTTTGACGAATAGATTTGGATAGTAAGAGAGTGTAAGATATGGGTAAAATAAAAGTCTAAACAAGAGGAAAATAAAAAAGAGATCAAGTGAGGTCGAAAGGAAAAATGGAGAGAAAATTGAGTAAAAAGGAGAAAAAAGTGAGCAAACACAAGAGAAAAATAAAAGAAATAGTGTAATTATTGAAAAACATGAGATTAAGAGTGCAATGATGGACTTTGAGGATCTATTTCCTAAAGATATTTCCTATGGATTACCTCTTTTGAGAGGAATAGAGCGTGAAGTAAACTTCACACAAGGATCCACAATACCAAATGGACCTACGTACATAGCTAAGATTCAAGGAGGAATCTTTTCGAAGAGGAGGGTAATAATGGAGATTGAGGTGTTGATCAAGTTGATGTTCCCAAGTGTTGATCAAGAGTATGTTCACAAATATCTCATGATCCTTTGTAAGGAATTCGTGGTCCAATGACTGGGGATAGATTTGGAAAATCAAGTTATGTACAAGGATTAATTTTTTTGTTTTAGCAAATTGTGAGCCATTTATGTTTTATTTACCATAAGTCTTTTTTTAGTTTTTTTTTTATTTTTTAAGTATGGATTAGACCCAATACACAAATAAATTGGCCCATTTTTTCTAGGGTTTTTCTTTTAGGGTTTCATGCTTATAAAAAAGAGCCCTTATGTAATTTAGAAGGAGATCCTATATCATTTATAATGTTTATTTCAAAAAGCTTTTTGCTTTTCCTTCTTGTGTTCTTGATTGAAGCTTGAAGTTGACTTATCAAATGGAGTGATCATCTATTATGGAATCTCAAGGTTAGGATTTTAAGGACTTTTTTCCTTAGGTTTCTAATCTGATCATCTTCAACACGTTCCTAGAAAATCGATTGTTCCTATTTCTTTGAGTTCGTGGGTTTCTATGGTTGTTTGCCTAGAGGCTCCGTATCAGTATGAGCAGTTAGTAATACCTTTAGGTTTAATTAATGAACCTAGTACATTCATGAGGTTAATCAATCATATCTTGCATGCTTTCATGGAAAAATTTGTGGTAGTTTACTTTGATGATATTTTAGTTTATAGTAAAACATTTAATGAATATATGGAACACTTGCATGTTGTTTTTAGTGTGTTGAGAGAGAAAAAACTCTATGCTAATCTTAAGAAGTGTACATTTCCATGGAATCTTTCGTGTTTCTTGGATTTGTGGTTAGTTCGTAGGGTATTAGTGTTGTTGAAGAAAAGGTTTATGACAATAAGGGATTGTCCTACACCTAAGAATGTGAATGAGGTAAGAATCTTTCATGGTATAGCGTGTTTTTATGCATGGTTTGTTAAATATTTTAGTTCTATTGATCTATCTTTGAATGAACTTGTTAAAAAGAATGTTGTTTTTAAGTGGGATGATGTGCATGATTGATCTTTAAAAAATTTAAAAGATAAGCTAACTAATGCACATTTGTTGTGTTTGCCTAACTTTGATAAAGCTTTTGAGATAGAATGTGATGCATCCCAGATTGGCATAGGAGCTGTTTTGATGCAAGATTCCAAACCAATTTCTTATTTTAGGGAAAAGATAAGTGGGGTAGAGTTGAATTATCCTACTTACAACATGGAGCTTTATGCATTAGTGAGAACTCTTCAAACATAGCAGCATTTCTTATGGACAAGGTAATTCATCATTCATTCCCATCATAAGAGTTTGAAGTCCTTAAAGACCCAAGGTAGGCTTAATAAAAGACATGCTAAGTGGTTAGAGTTCATAGAAACATTTCCTTATGTAATCAAATACAAGAATGGGAAGGACAACGTTGTGCCTGATGCATTGTCTAGGAGGTATGTATTACTTACTTCAATGTAAACTAAAATACTTGGTTTTGAATCGCTTAAGGATTTGTATACTAATGATTCTGATTTCAGCCAAGTATGGAATGCAAATGATAAGTGTGTGTGTGGTGATTATTATAGGTATAAAGGATTTCTATTCAAGAAAGATAAATTATGTGTGCCTATTTGTTATGTTCATTAGTTGCTTGTTAGGGAAAGTCATGAGGGAGGTTTGATGGGTCACTTTGGTGTTCTACTTCTTCATTTTCTCTTTTAAAAATAGTTTGTCTTTAATTCTATAACACCTATGGATATTTTACCTTTGCCTACCAATGAACATGCTAATCTTGAGGGTAAGAAAAAAAGTAGATTTAGTGAAGGATTTACATGCCAGAGTTTAGTCCAACATCGGGAGGAAGAATGAGAAATATGCTAAGCAAGCTAATAAGAGTGTTTGAAGGTTGTTTTCCAACCTGAAGATTGGATTTCAGTGCACATGTGTAAGGGGAGGTTTCCCACACAATGAAAATCAAAATTGCAACCTCGAGGAGATGGACCTTTTCAAGTCTTAGAATGGATCAATGATAACGCATACAAGCTAGATTTTCCAAATGACCATGGTAATGTTAGTGAAACTTTTAATGAGGTTGATTTATCTTTGCTTGATGTAGGTGATTCGAGGATGAATCTTTTCGAAAAAGAGGGGAATAATAGAGATCGATATGCTGACCAAGTTGATGTTCTCAAATATTCTCAAGATCCTTTACAAGGAATTAGCAGTCCAATGACTAAGGCAAAGACAGAGAATGAAAGAAGCTTTGCAAGGCTTGATCATGGGAGTGCAATACAAAGAGGCTACGCTAGAAGAATCTAAAACTAAATTCAAGGATTCCAATGCTTCACCAAGGATGGTCTATTATCTTTTTATGCAAGGGATAGATTTGGAAGATCAAGTTGTATTCAAGGATTAATTTAGGAAGTAATTTTTATTTTAGTTAATTATAGGCCTTTATGTCTTATTTATCATAAGTCTTTTAGCCTTTTATTTTTTTAAGGATTGAGTAAGCCCAATCCATAACTAAATAGGCCCATTTCAATTAGTGTTTTACTTTTTAGGTTTGTTGCTTATAAAAAGGAGCAGCTATGTAATTTGGAGGGGAACTTTTATCATGTATCAAGTTTATTTCAGGAAGCTTTTTGTTTTGCCTTCTTGTATTCTTCATTATAGAATTCAACTTATCAAAGGAAGTTTTATCCTTCAAAGTTGTGAGAAGTGGTTAAGTACAAAAGAAAAATAAAAATATAGGAAATAATTATAAATAATTCATTTGTGTTTTCTTCATCTCCTAAATGCCTATTACTTGATATTTTTATTTTATGAATATGATTGATGTATGAAAATAATGTGATTTCTTTAAAAAAAAATCCTTTCATTTGATTCCTTTCCTCATATCAATATTATGCATTACTTTGAGTATTTTCTTCTTTAAACATATGTGAAACTATTAGTTCATTTCTATACATAAACTATGTTCACATATACGTTTGAATGAGTGATTGAACCAATAGGATCAGTGTTATTGAGAGTATACCTTATCAAGTTAGAGTCGAAGCAAATTCGAATTACTTACACTGAGATTGGGTATATTTAATATTGATACATTTTGTATTGGAGTATGAAAGTGATTTTCCATTAATTATTATAATAAATCATGAATGTTTAGAATATTAAAATAAAGTATGCTATAAATTTTAATTTTAATCTTAAAGGAGATTAAAAGGCATTAGAAGATTTGTTATTCTTTTTATCTTTTTCATTTTTTCACATTATTCAAATTTAGTTTTTATTTGTTTATTTGTTTGTTTTTGTAATTACATTATTTTTTATTCTTGTTCATTAGGGATGAGATTTTTTTTGGGAATTTTCTATTCACAACAAAATTAGTAGTAGTCAAAACAAAAAAATACAAAAACGGAAAGAAAAAAAGGAAGAAGAAAAGGAGAACAAAGTAGTAGATTCTTCAAGAATCTAATTCTTGTTTTCTTGCTAAGTTTTCTTGTTCTTGTTGAAATTGGTTTTTCTACCCAAGACTAATTTAAAAAAAAGGGAATCATAGTTGATCAATAGTCTTTCTTTAGTGTTCTCTTTGGTCAAGAATCTTTATTTAGATTCCTCTTTGGTCAAGAGTCTTTATTTAGAGTCCTCTTTGGTCAAGAGTCTTTATTTAGAGTCCTCTTTGGTCAAGAGTCTTTCTTTAGAGTCCTATTTGGACTTTATTTTCATCATACTTTACCATTAAGTTTTTAGAATTCTGAATTTTGTGATTGTCACCAATAAAATGGTTACTTCTTGAGATTATTTGGATTCTTTGATTTTTTTAAGAACACAAAGGAGGTTGGCTTGAGCTTTGAGTGATAAAAGAAAAGGAGAGAGCAAAAAGAGTGTTAAAAAAGAGTGAAAATAGTGTTAAAAAGGATAGTGATAAAAATATTATTTGAGAGCAAACACGTGAGGGAGTGTTAAAAAAAGAGTTAAAATAGTGTTAAAAAGGAGAGTGATAGCAATCTTATTGGAGAGAAAACACATGAGAGAGTTCATGGGTTATATCATTATATTTTATAGATTGACAACATAATGGAGATTGATATTGATCAAGTTGATGTTTCCAAGTGCTAATCAATTTGATGTTTCCAAATATTCTCAAGATCTTTTGCAAGGAACTGGAGGTCTAATGACTAGGGATAGATTTGGAAGATGAAGTTGGGTGTAAAGATTACATTAGGAAGGAATTGTTTTTAGTTAATTATGGGCCTTTTATATTTAGATATTTTTGTTTTAGCGAATTGTAGGGTTTTTCATGTCTTATTTATCATATGTCTATTTAGTCTTTTACTCTTTAAGAATGGATTAAGACCAATCCACAACTAAAGAGGCCTAGTAGGCCCATTTCATCTAGGGTTTTTTTCCTTTATGGTTTTTTGCTTATATAGAAGAAGATTTATGTAATTTGGAGGTAAGAATGAATATTATCAATGAAAAGCATATTTTATAAAGCTTTTATTTTGCCTTCTTGTGTTCTTGATTGAATGCTTGAATTTGACTTATCAAAGGGAGTGATCATCCTTTGTGGCACCTCAAGATTGGGGTTTTAAGGACTTTGTTTCCTTAGGGTTCTAATCTGATCATCTTCAACACATTCTTAGCAAACCAATCATTCCTATTCCTTTGAGTTTGTGGGTTCCTAGGGTTGTTCACTTAGAGGGTCCACATTATTTGGTATCAAAGCCTTGGTTTCTGACAACAAATTATCTATCTTCATCTATCTTTGTTTTGAATTCTCGATTTGAAAAAAAAAAGTTGTCATTTGATTGTTTTCTGCATTTTTTATTGTTTTCTATATTCTTGAGTTAAAAAAACAGAAAGGAGTGATAACAATCTTATTTGAGAGCAAACACGTAAGGGAGTTCATGGGTTATCTCATTTTATTTTTCAGGTTTACAACATGAGTAAGGAAGGAGGAGAACCACAAGAGGTTGACTTGAAATTCTTTATCAAATCTTTTCATGACCAATTTAAGAGAATGAATGCAAGGTTGGATACTTTAGAATCCTCTTAATATTCTAAATTACATAAATGAAGACATAGAAGACATAGGCTAGACAAAGAATAAACGAATTCCATTGTGGAAGAGAGAGCAAGTTATAAATGGGACAAAAAGGTTATGGTTGTACATACAAATGGAGAAATTGAAAGTATTATGATATTGAACTGGACGAACCTGTGCAAGGAGATTCACTTATCACAAGGAGAGTCCTGAATATACCACCTAAGGATGAAGGAGATGAGAATCACCGTGATCATATTTTTCCACACAAGATGCCACATGAGGATAAGGTATGATGCAAATCATGGAGCTGGACCTATCAATCATATAATTGGGAATGGAGCAGAATTTGTACAAAACCCTTTGTCACTTCCTAGTGGCCCAATTACAAGACTTAGAACCAAACATTTAAAGGAAGCACTAAATGAGCTAATCCAAGAGAATTGGGTTGATTCTAAAATGACCAAGATGGGCTCAAATAATAATCAAGGCCTAGACCATGTCATCAAAGCAATTGAAGAGGCTAATTAGCATGCAAATTCATAACCAGCATAGTTTAACCATTAAAGGGTGTGAATTTGAAGAGTTTCAAAGATATCAAATAGGAGAATAACTTGGTCTTTCCTAGGAATGTTAAAATACATTAAATCTATTCATTTAGGTACTTATTGTCTATCCTTTGAAGTCCAAATTGCTATCTAAAGAAGTCTGAAATGCCATTTATTAGCTATCTTTAAAAGTCAATAAATAACTATTTATTAGCTATTTTTAGAAGACTAAGGATCCAAAAAAGGTAAAGAACATGTTTAGTCTAATTTTTGTGCTGTAATTATGATTTTGCCTATTCTTGGAGAGTTGTTCCAAGTATAAAGAGGAGTCTACGAATTTTAAAGAGGAGATTGGAATTATTAAGAAAATTATCTTCTTGTGAGATCTTGTGTTCCTCTTAGTTCTTAAAAGAACTCTTGACCTTGATAAAAAGGAGAAGCTATGTAATTTTCAAGAATAAACTTTATCATTTATAAAATTTATTTCAAAAACTTTTTGCTTTGCCTTCTTATGTTCTTGACTTAATGTTTGAATTAACTTATCAAAGGGAGTGATCAACCTTTGTGGAATCTCAAGGTTAGGGTTTTAAGGAGTTTGTTTTCTTAGGGTTATAATATGATCTTATTCAACACATTCCTAGCAAATTGATAGTTCCTATTCCTTTGAGTTTGTGGGTTCCTAGGGTTGTTCGCCTAGAGGGTCTGCATTAGTATTAAAAAAGAGATATTAGAAGAAGCATAGAGGTATATTTATGCAATGCATCCAAGTAGTACTAAGATGTGTCAAACTCTAAAGGGACATCACTGATGGTGTGGAATGAAACAATAAATTTCATAGTTTGTAACATGGGGTTTAATTTACCAGCAAGTAAAATATGAGCACCAAAAACCCACTGGACCTCTTCAGCCACTTTCTGTTCCTAAATAGAAATTATTGTGACATATTACTTGATCCTAAGCCCATTCCAACATATATCCCGAGTCTTCAAAAAGGATTTGTTTGTACCCGTGCCCATAACCACACTCTAGGAGGCACCCATGTACCCCAGCAAGCTTTAGTGTTGTAAGGTCAACCTCAAGCCTAAACCATAGGTGGCCAAACTCGATCTATAAACATGTTTTCTTTTACATTTGTACCCATCTGACATGCTGTGATGTGTAAACTCTATGTAATTAATACGTGTACATGTAATACTCTATATATACATGTGCCTCATGACAGAACCACACATCCTCTACAATTCTATGACTTTTCTCTAGTTTCTCTCTTTGTAAATTGGATCAATCCAAATAGAAATAGGAACACATAATACTAGATTTTTTTAATAGTGTTCCTTTTACCCAATATGGCCATGATGGGATATGGGAAATTATAGATCATTTAACCAAATCTATACAGTTTTTACCTATTAACCAAATATTTCCATTAATAAAACTTTCCAAACTTTATATGAAGGAAATTTTGAGATTACATGAAGCTTCAATGTCTATTAATTTCGATACACGTTCAAGATTTACTTCTCAATTTTGGTCTAAATTACAAGATGCTATGGGAACAAAGTTACTCTTTAGTATTGCCTTTCATCCTTAAACAGATGGACAATTAGAATGAAAAATTCAAACCCTTGAACAAATGTTGTCCACTTGTGTTTTGCAATTAAAGGGGTAATTGGAATGATCCATTATCATTAATGGAGTTTTCCTATAATAATAGCTACCATTCAAGCATTGAGATGGCTCCATATGAAGCATTATATGGTAGAGAGTGTAGAACTCCAATATGTTGGGATGAAGTAGGAGAAATAAAAGATTTTATGCATAGAGTATGTACAAATGTTCACTGATAAGGCTCAAATAGTAAAAGAAAAATTGAAGGCAGCCTGAGACCAAAAAAAGATTTATGTAGATAATAATATTAAGAAGGGTGAAATGAAGTAGGAAATAATGCCTTCTTGAAGCTATCACCATGGAAAGGTGTTGTTCCATTTGGGAGATATGGCAAGCTTAACCCATATTATATTGGTCCTTAGATGATTATAGATAAAATTGGACCTGTGGCATATTATTTAGCTCTACCACCTATACTTTCTAGGATCCATGATGTATTTCATGTTTCTATGCTTCAAGGATACGTCTTAGATCCGTCCCATATCATTGAACCCCAACCAATCCAAGTAAAAGAAAATTTCACCAATGAAGAAAAATCAATATAAATACTTGATCACAAAGAACAAGTACTTTGGAGCAAAACCATTCCACTCGTAAAATTACTTTGGCAAAATCAGACCCTGGAAGAGGTAACATGGTAACCTAAAGAACAAATACACATCCGATACCCTAATTTATTTAACCAAGGTATGCGAATTTCAAGGACAAAATTCTTAAACAGGGGGAAAAATTGTAACATCTCCTCCCTTGTTTTAAGGTAACATTAAGTGTACATTCTTAGTGTTATTATGATTTTTCCCTCAAATATTACCAAAATATCCCAACTCTTAAAAAATTTCAAGTTATAGAACAAGGTTACTTTGGTCCTTTACTTAATTATTTTTTTAGCATAAGGTGTCTGATAAGTGCTCAAAAAGCACTAAAATTACGATAATTTTATGTACGCTAATTGATTAAAAATATATATTTATATAAATCTATCTTTTCGGAATCACGAGTAATTTTATTATTTTTTAGGTATTTTCGCTTAAAAAAGTAACTTAAAGACTCAAAGAAAAATACTAGAGCCAATACATCACAAATATATTCATAAAATAAATGAAGAAAAGTCAACAAATATGGGAAAATTGGATAAAATGGATCAAAACGGTCAAAATGTCAAAAAGGGTGAAATCGTGCACGCAGTCGCCCAGCCACGCCGGCCAAGCGTGTAGCCCATCTAGTAGCACCAAACAATGCTCGTAGCATGCCCAGAAGTGCCAGCCAATGCATGCGTATCACCCGCACAACACCCAGTCCGTGAGCGCCTCTACTCCATTCCGTGCGCGCCCAATCCACGCATGCCTCTGCCCCATTTCGTGTGTGCCACCACACCCCACCTACTAGTTGACATCAGCTGACATCATCCTCACCTACTACGCCGATCCTGAAATTGTTTTAAGGAAGGTATAAATTTCTATTTTAAGAGAATTTTTTTTTCATTTTGATTTTTCTACACAAAAATTATATACGTTTAACTAAGGGTTGCTCTATGGAAATCATGTGGGAAACCCTATACAAAACCAATCTATATTGTTTCTATTTGAAATTTTTATATAGTTTGGAATTAAGTAAATTATATCTTCTTTTAAAGAATGAAATGTCTAGTTTTAAAAACATTTTTAATTTTTCGTTTTGAATTTTTTAGAAAAGGTTATTACAATTTAGCCAAGGATATGTCAAGTAAGGTTAGTCATGGAAAAATGTTTGGAACCCAATCGGTATTGTTGTTATTTGAAATAGTTTCACTGATTGGAATTGGATGATTTATATCTTATTTTAAATCTTAAGATGACTATTTTAATATGGATTTTATGTCTTGTTATGCCGAGTTTCTACAAAAATTATAGCAAATTAACTAAAGGTTTGAAATTGTGCTGAAAAATCTATTTCTAAACTAATCACCATTCTATGGATTGAAAGGGTTTTCCTTATGTGAGTGCATCATATCTTATTTTAAAAAAATTCTAGTTATTGTGCATTTTATAGAAACAAATTTAGGCATTTCTACCAAAAGTTACATTTGAAATTACGATGATAGGTTTAGGAGTACCTTAAAACTATTTAAAATGCAATAATCAATTATTACCAACCCTTTTTTTGGAAGTGTTAGAGTTCCTTTCAATTTGAATTAAATATGCGAGCTATGGGGTTATTCTTGTTCTAAAAAATATGATTATTTAGGTAGAGTTAAGCAAGTAGACACTACAGTTCATATAGAGAACCAACAGTGGTTTAATATTGTGAATGGTTACATAATATCTTTTCTAAAGCATTGATAGCATTGTTTGAAACCCCATTCATGTTCAAGTAAATCAATTTTTTACAAGTTACATGTTTAGGGAAAGTACATTTATTTTCACCATTATTGGAAGAAACATTTACTTATCAATTTAAAAACATTTCAAGAGCATATATACCCTAAGAATATATATTTTATTTTCATTAATAATATCAGTCATATACATGCAAGATAATTTCCAAGCAAAGTAAGATTAAATCATTTTATTACGTATACTAATTTTTATACAAACTTGCAAGTTTAGTAAATGTTTATAGTTGTTAGAGTACTTCCTTTAATGTAATCATGATAGTTGGCTCTACATAGTGCTGGGACTTCGTAAAACATCATGACTAATAGATTTGGTCCAAATTCAGCTCACTTTGAAAATTTACCAATTCAATATAAGGTTACGAATTTAGAATCATGTTATAAGTTCAATATGATGACAAGTTTAATTAAGTGAATACGCACTTGACTCATGTATTAGTAGAGCCAAAGTAGCCATTGCAATGGCTATATTAAGCAAGTTCCCATACACATTTAGTTGAAAGCTAGAACCAGTGCTAAATGTCTCCTCTGTGTGCAACCAGATC
This sequence comes from Hippophae gyantsensis, assembly GCA_030763125.1. NCBI lineage: Eukaryota > Viridiplantae > Streptophyta > Magnoliopsida > Rosales > Elaeagnaceae > Hippophae > Hippophae gyantsensis. The sequence continues at coordinate 35,000,480 of CM061028.1, forward strand.
CTTAAGTGCTCTTGGCAATAAAAAAATACAATTCTCATGGTTATATATTTTATTAGTATACTAATCATAACACATTATTATATTCTAAATAGCAATAACAGATACTTTTTATCATAATGTCTTTTCATTATAAGTCGTGAGAAGGTCATTTATAGCTTTCACATATACAAATTATGGTTTTTGTGTGAAACTCTGATAATGCATTTGTGATCACATTATATTATCATAAAGAATTTAGGTTGGTTATTTTTATGAGCATGTAATTAAAGATAATTCATAAGTATTTCATACATAGTTTACATGAGTATTATGTTATTTTATAAAACTTATTCACTCATGGAGCTTTCTGGTTCATCCTTTATATTTATTTTCCTCTCCCTAAGTAATAGGTTTTGAGGCCACATTACACAAGTTTGGAGGCTTAGTGTCCACTTTTTCTTGTGCAATCTAGGTTATTTTTATCTCCTTGTCAAGTTGTATAGTGTATACTGGTTGTTATGTTTTGAGCTTATGACAATGTCTTATGTGGTTTCTACTATTCATCTTACAAGATGTAGTTATGTATGGCCTGGGCTACTTTCTAGATGTGCAAAGTTATATAAAGTTTGTTGGTTTGTGGAAAGTGATCTTTTAGAATTGTTGTCATTTTATCATAGGGAAGATAGTTCAATAATTAGGAGGGACTATGCAGAATAGTTTTAAAATTTCTTACATAAAAGTTTCAAGTTAAACTAGAGTCATCTTAGGATGCTAGTTATTATGATCCCTCAAGACTTGTCATATGCTCTAGAGTTTATCTAGGGCAGGTCCTGACAGTAGGTCTTAAAATGTTGCAAAAAGTACTTAGGTACCACCCATCATAAAAATTGCAACACATATTAAAACAAATACGATTTTTGGTTATAGTATGAAAAAGTTGTAAAATTTACTCTAGTACCATCCATCATGACAATAACACTACGGATGTAACAAACTCCCATATTTCGTTATATGTCCCAAAAAGTTGCATAAAGTATTTTGCATATATGTCCAATACATTTGTAGGAAGTACTCTCGTACAATGCATTATGAAAATTACACTGAACATGAAAAATTGTCATTTTTGAGAATATGACCCAAAAAATTGCAAAAAGTACTCCAATAAGACCCGTTATGAAAACTGCAATTCAGATACCACAAAATGGAATTTTTTTATATGCATGAAAAAGTCACAAAAATTACTCCGGTGTCGCACATCAAGAAAATTACACTACATATGTCACAAAATTCCATTATTGGGTATATGTCTCAAAAAGTTACAAAAACTATTTTATTACCACTTGTGATGAAAATTTCATTACGGATGCAACAAAATGTCCATTTTTGTTATATGACCAAAAATGTTTCCAAAAATTATTTTGGTTCCACCTAGAATGAAATTACACTAAGTACAACCAAAAAATTTACAAACAGTACTTGGGTGCCACCTATTAGGAAAATTACACTACATATACGACAAAATGCAATTTTGGGGTACATATCCAAAAAAGTTGTAAAAGGTACTCCAGTACCACACGCAATGAAAATTACACTAAAAATTGCAACACGAATGCAACAAAATGCCATTTTTCATTCTATGTTCAAAAAAGTTGCAAAACTTACTCTTGTACCACCCATCATAAAAATTATAGTATGGATGCAATAAAATGCCATTTTTGGGTATATGTCCAAAAAAGTTTTTAAAAAAAGTACTCTCATACTACCTCGTATTGAAAATTACACTATGGATGCAACAAAATGCCATTTGTTGGTATATGTCTAAAAATATTGTAAAATGCACTCTTGTACCACTTGCCATTAAAATTACACAACGTATACAACAAAATGTTGTTTTCTTTATATGTACCAAAAATCTGTAAAATATGCTTAGGTATTAAAGGTCATAAAATTGCAATACAAATGCAACAAAACAACATTTTTGGGTATATGTCCAAAAATGTTGCAAAAACTACTCTTGTACCACACTACGGAGGTAACTAAATACCCTTTTTAGGAATATGTCCAAAATAGGTGCAAAAATGACTCCAACATGACCCTCTATGACAATTGCAATACAGATGCAACACCATTTTTTATTATATGTACAAAAAAGTTACAAAAAAATACCCCAGCACCACACATCAGAAAAATTATACTATGGATGCAACAAAATGCCATTTCTGGGTATATTTCTAAGAAAGATGAAAAAGCTACTCTAGTACCACTTGTGAGGAAAATTACATTACGGATACAACAAAATGTCATTTTTGGGTATATGACCAAAAAAGTTCCCAAAAAGCACTCCAGTTTCACCTCAAATAAAATTACACTACGAATGTAACAAAATACCATTTGGGGCATATGTCCAAAAAAATTTACAAATCATGTGCCACACTTCATGAAAATTACACTACAGTTGAAACAAAATGCTATTTTGGGGAATATTTCCAAAAAAGTTGTAAAAAGTACTCTCATACCACCTTAAATAATAATTACAGTATGGATGTAAAAAACTTCATTTTAGGTATGTTCCAAAAGTGTTGTAAAAAGCATTTAGGCACAACTAGTCAAGAAAATTGCAATACATATGTTACAAAATGCTATTGTTGGGTATATATTAGAAATAGTGATGAGGATCCTCTAGGAAAATAACCTTATGAACCCACAAACTCAAAGGAATAGAAATGATTAAATTACTAACAATGTGTTTAAGCAAGAAACCCTAATAGAAAAACCCTAGATGACATTGGCTTTATTTAGTGGTGGATTGGGCCCAATCCAACCTTAAAATGTCCACAATTAACTAAAATAAAAATGGCTAAACATAAAAGGTCCACAATTAAATAAAAGACTAAAAGACTTAAAATGAAAAGCCCACAATTAACTAAAATAAAAATTTCTAAACATAAAATGTCCACAATTAATTATAACAAAAATTGCTTCCTAAAGCAATCCTTACATCCAATTTAATATTCCAAATCTATCCCTAGTATAGGATCTTGAGATTCTTTAGAATATTTGTAAACATCAACTTGGTTAGGACCTCAATCTCCATTATTCCCCTCCTATTCAAAAAGATTTGTATTTGAATCTTAGCATTGTTAGCAGGTCAATTTGGTATGGTAGGTTCAAGTATGATGTCTATTTGATGTTGCATGCCTCGTAAAGGATATAATCTATGGAGAATCTCTTCAATAAGTTGATCCATAAAGTCCTACAATAAAGATACAATGACACTAGGAAAATATAAGTTAAGATTGTTAGTAGAAATATAAACATCCTTGTACATAAGTACAAGTACTTGTTGCTTTGCATCATTGCACTCTTAATCTCATGTTTTTCAACAATAATACTCATTTTTTTATTTTTCTCTCTTGTTTGCTCACTTTTCTCTCTAGATTTTTTACCTTTTTCTCTCTTTTGCTTACTTTTTTCTCCTTTTTGCTTATTTTTTTCTCTCTTTTGTTCACTTTTCTCTCTTTTTTGCATACTATTATATCCTTTTTGCTCACTTTTCTCTACTTTTTGCTCAATTTTCTCTTCCTTTTTCCACCCGACCTCACTTACTCTCCTTTTATTTTCCTCTTGCTCACACTTTTGTTTTTCTCTCAACTAGCACTCTCTTGCTATCCTAATTTTATCTTTATAAGCTTACAAAGGTTTGAGAAGGGCTAATACAACTTTTTGGTTGTTTATTTCAAAAGGATACCAATTTTTATGCCCATCATGCATCACCCTTTTATGAAACTACCACAATTGTCCAAGCATTATTTAACCAACACTCATCAGTGCCATATCACAAAGAACCTCATCTTCATATTTTCCAATTGAAAAAGGGACCTAAACTTGTTAGTTAACCTCCACTTCTCCACAATCATTCATCCATGCTAGCTTGTACAGTTTAGGATGCTCCTACCACTTAAAATTTAACTTTTCTACCAACAAGGTACTATCAACATTAATGTAGCTCCCACAATTAATAATTAAAATGCATAAATTTTCCTTCAAGTGGCATCTTATGTGGAAAATATGATCACGGTGCTTCTCATCTCCTTCATCCTTGTGACAAGTGAATCTCCATGATTTGGTTCTTCCACTTCAACATCAAAATTGACACTTTCAATTTTTATATTTATCTATACAACCATAACCTTTTTGTCCTATTTATAACTCTCTCTTTCTTCCACATTGGAATTAGTTTCTTCTTTGTCTAACCTATGTCTTTTATGTCTTCTCCTATGTGATTCTGAATGGGAAGAGGATTCTAAATCATCCAACCTTGCATTCATCCTCTTAAATTGGTCATGAATAGATTTGATGAATAATTTCAAGTCAATCTCTTATGGTTCTCCTCCTACCTTACTCATATTGTTAACCAGTAAAATAAAATGAGATAACCCACGCACTCCCTCACATGTTTTCTCTCAAATAAGATTGTTATCACTGTCTTTTTTACACTATTTTTGCTCTTTTTTTACCACTCAAAGCTCACGCGAACCTCCTTTGTGCTCTTAACAAAATCAAAGAATCCAACTAATCTTAAGAAGTAACCCTTTTATTGGTGACAATCTCAAAATTATAAATTCTAAAACCTTAATGACAAATTATGACAAAAAGAAAGTCCAAAGAGGACTCTAAAGAAAGACTCTTGACCAAAGATGACTCTAAAGAAACTTGGTGAAGCTTTTCAATCTTCAAATTTAGTTTTAGAATCTTCTACCATAGCATCTTTGTATTACACTTCCATGATCAAGACTTGCAAAACTTCTTTCATCCTCTTTGTCCTTGCCCTAGTAATTGGAACACCAATCACTTGCAAAGGATCTTGGATCTTAACTATCTAGGAACATCAACTTGATCAACACCTTGATCCCATTATTATTCTTCTCTTCAAAAATATTCATCCTCGATCCTTAGCTCTATAAGTAGGTCGATTTGGTATCACAGTTCCTTGTGTGAAGTCTATTTGATGCTCCATTTCTCTCAAATGAGTAATCCATTGGGAATGTCTTTAAGAAATAGATCGTCAAAGTCCTACGATGAATACACAACAATACTAGGCAAAGATAAATTAAGATCATTAGTAGAAAGATAAACATCGATGTAAATAAGTACATGTACTTGTTGCCTTGCCATCATTATACTCTTAATCTCATGTTTTTCAGCAATTACAATCATTATTTTATATTCGTCTCCTCTTTTCTCACTTTCTCTCCTTTTTGCTCACTTTTCTCTCCATTTTTCCTCTTGACCTCACTTGCTCTCTTTTTTATTCTTCCTCATCTTTCACTCTCTTTCTATACTAACCTGGTTCTCATAAGCATGTAAAGGATTCAGAGGGGCTAATACAACTTTTTGGTTGTTCATTTCAAAAGAATAACGATTTTTGTACCCGTCATGCCACAACCTCCTATCATATTGCCATAGTTGGCCAAGAAATATATGACCTACATGCAATAGTGCCAAATTAAAAATAACCTCATCTATATACTTGCCAATCGAAAGAGGAACATGAACTTATTTGTTCACCTTCACTTCTCCACAATCATTCAACCATTATAGCAACAAAGTGCTAGCAACATTAGTGTAGCTCCCAATATCAATAATCAACATACACACCTTATCCTTCACATGGCATCTTCTGTGGAAAATAAGCCTATGTTGCTTCTCATATCCTTCATTCTTAGGTTGTATATTCAGGGCTCTCCTTGTGACAAGAAATTCTCCATGCATGGGTTCTTCCACTTCAACATCAAAACAATCCTCCAATGGTGGCATCACATCTTCACTTGAAATATAACTTTTGATTTCTCCATTTTCCGGTACAACTATAACCTTTTTTTGGGCCTTCAGAAGTAATATTTCTAACTCATTAGCACCTAAAACACTTAATATTACATGAGCTAGTAAGAGTTTTAGTTTTGGGTTTACCCTTAGATACAACAACTAAATTTTTAACTTTGCTACATCTTTTTCTCTAAAGGAAGCTTTGTTGTCCTTCCAATTTGATCTCCAAGGGAAGCTAGAGGATAACCATGTCTGAATCTCTTGGACTTGATTTGCTTCTCTATTTTAGTGGCCATGTGTAGTAGTTCCTCCATGACTACGTAATGTTACAACTCAACCACATCAGCAATTTCCCTGCTCAATTTGGTAATGAATCTTGCCATTGTTGCTTCTTTATCTTTCTTTATGTTTTCTCTAATCATGGTGATTTTAATTTCTTTATAATAATCCTTTACACTCATGGAAGCTTGAACCAACCATTGCAAATTTATATATAAATCCCTATAGTTATGGCTAGGTTTGAATCTTTTACGCATCACCAACTCCATATCATCCTATGACCGAATAGACGTCTCACCATTCATTTTCCTATTGACCACCAATTCATCCCACCATATACCTGCATAATCTGTAAACTTCACGGCTACAAGTTTTACTTTATTTTCCAACTTCAAGATCATTTTTCCTTGAAAGGTCGGAATTGTCATTTTTATATTATCTATATTACTATCTCTATTGGAGTCAACCTTCTTGTCCCATTTAAAACTTGTTCTCTCCACTACTTTGGTCAATAAACACCTTGATGAAGAATTTCATTTCGACCCCTTGTGGTTCTTTTCCATTCTTACTCATTTTTTTAACTTGTAAAATAAAATGAGATAAAAGTTGTTATTCCTCACACACTCCCTCACGTGTTTGCTCTAAAATTAAAATTTTATCACTAGTTTTTCACACTATTTTGGCTTTCCTTCTTTTTATCTCTCTTGCCTTTGACCACTCAAAGCTCAAGCCACCCCGCTTTTATGTTCTTAACAAAAATTAGAAATTCAACTTATATCAAGAAGCAACGGGTTTGTTGGTGAAAATCTCAAAAATCAAAGTTTTAAAACTTAGTTGACTCTAAAGATGACTCTAAAGAACCAAGAAAGAATATTCAAATATAAGGAAATAAATAAGAAAGGAAACTATAATGAAGATGGAAAGAATATAAGAATAAGGAAATGATTAAATAATCAATTTAGGAAAGTTAAAATAGGAAACAAATAAATCTTGAGCTCGAAATATTTTGTTATCTTGCTTTAACATACATATATTTCTTTTTTTAAAATTAAAATTGGAGAAAACTTTGATGATTCTCTAGAATGAAATATACAGAAACTAGAACAAAATAAAGGAAAACTAATTTCAACAAGAATAGGAAACTCAAGCAAGAAAACAAGAATTGGAATCTTGCACAATTTGCTACTTTTTTTCCTTTTTTCCTTTTTATTCTTTTGACTATGACGTGAATAGAAAAGACACAAAAACAATTCACAAACCTAATGAACAAAAATTGAAAACTCTGCAAAAAGAAAAAAGGTGCAACAAAAACTTTTAAATCCTTGGTAAGTGGTCTAAAATATGCAGTTTGGGGTCGAAAAGGAAGGGAACTGAGAATTATACCAATTTTTCTTATAGGAATCAAGCTAAGCTTCAATTTGATATGCTATAATAGTTGTTTCATTGCCTGAGTCAAAAGTTATGGCTATTCAAAGTTACAACTCTAATTTATCAATTGTTTTCCTAAATCTATGAATAGCAGCAAGCTCTCTTCTTCTTCTTCTTCTTCTTCTTCTTTTTTTTTTTTTTTGAAGAACAAAGATAGATTGATCACAAAAATAAAGAACAAGAAAAAAAGATAGGAAGAATTCAAAGAGAACTATGAAACAAAATCCAAAGACAAAAACAAAAACAACAAAAACAGAATTGAAAGAAAATAAAAAAAACAAACAAAGTTTTGTTTTGGCCACAAAATCCTAGGTGGATAATTTGGCCAAAAAAGAATATCAGAAATCAAAATCCAAAAAAAAAATTATTTCACAAAGATAAGGAAAGAAAACAATCAAATTTGGAATCAAGACAAATTCTTGAAAACACATAAAAATGATCAAGACAAATTTGGAGTACTTTTTGTAGCGTTTTCGGCATATACCCAAAAATGCATTTTGTTGCATCTATAGTGAAATTTTCATGATGGGTGGCACTAGAGAACTCTTTTCAACCTTTTCATGAATGTATAAAAAATAATCTTTTGTTGCATCCATAGTAAAATTTTCATAAAGGTGCTACCTAAGTACTTTTTGCAACTTATGTAGTATAATTTTTATGATGGATGGTAGCAGAGCACTTTTTTCAAATTTTTGGTACATATAAAGAAAATAGCATTGTGTTGTATCCATAGTATAATTTTCATGATGTGTGGTACGAAAGTAGATTTTGCAACCTTTTTGGCCCTAATCCCAAAATACCCCATTTTGTTGCATTTGTAATGCAATTTTCATGATGGCTGGGACTAAAGCACTTTGTGAAACTTTTTTTTATACAAATAAAGAAATAGGACTTTGTTGCATCCGTGTGTAATTTCCATGACGGGTGGTACCGGTGTGCTTTTTACAACTTTTTTGGACATATAACCAAAAATGGAATTTTGTTGCATCCGTAGTATAATTTTCATGAGGGTGGTACGTAGTGATTTTTCCAACTTTTTTTTTTAGATATACCCTAAAATCACATTTTGTTGCATCCATAGTGCAATCTTCTTTATAGGTGTTAATGGAGTATTTTTGTAACATTTTTGAACATATAACCAAAAATGGTAATTTATTTTTGCACCCATAGTGTAATATCATGATGGGTATTTTGGTGGAAGTTTATGAGACCTTTATGGACATATACTCAAAAATAGAATTTTGTTGCATCTGTAGTACAAATTTCAAGATGATTAATACCAAAGTACTTTTGCAACTTTTTTGCACTTATACACAAAAGGTCATTTTATTACATCTATAGTGAACTTTCAAAACGGAGATATCAAACCACTTTTTGCAACCTTTTTGTACATATAAAGAAAATAGAATTTTGTTGCATTCGTAGTGTAAATTTTATTCTGGATGGAACCGGAGTGCTTTTTTGCAACTTTTTTGGCCATATACCCAAATATAGCATTTTGTTGCATTTGTAATTTAATTTTCATCACGAATAGTACCATAATAGTTTTTGCAACCTTTTTGGACGTATACCCAAAAATGGCATTTTGTTGCATTCATCATGTAATTTTATTGATGCATTATACCAGACTAATTTTTGCAAGTTTTTCATAGATATAACCAAAAATTGTATTTTGTTGCATCCATATTGCAATTTTCATGTACTTTTTACAACTTTTTTGGACATATTCCCAAAAACAACAATTTGTTACATTCGTAATGTAATTTTCATGAGGAATTGTATGAGAGTACTTCTTAAAAAAATATTTCATTCGTTGTGTAATTTTGAAGACGGCGGTGAAGGAGTACTTTTTGAAATTTTTTTTATTATGCAAACCAAAATGGGATTTTGTTACATCCATAGCGCTATTTTTATGAGAGGTGGCATTGGAATACGTTTTGCAATTTTTTAGAACATAGAATGACATTATGTTGCATTTGTGGTGCAATTTTCATGAAAGTGATAATAGAGCAATTTCTGATAATTTTTGGCATATATACTAGAAAAAAGGTATTTTGTTGCATCTGGAGTGTAATTTTCATTAGGGGTAGAGGAAGAAATTTTTGTAAAAAAAATTTCACATATATCGAAAAATGGTTTTTTGTTGCACCCATAGTGCAATTTTCAAACTTGGTGATACTAGAGTGCCTTTTGCAACATTTTTGGATATATACCTAGAAATGGTATTTTTGTTGAATCCGTAGTCTAATTGTCATTAAGGGTGGTACCGGAGTACTTTTCGCAACTTTTTTGGACATATAACCAAAAATGGAATTTTTTTTGTATCTGTAGTGTAATTTTTATGAGTGCTGACACCAAAATACTTTATGTAAATTTTTTTGACATATGCCCAAAATGGCATGTTGTTGCATCTATAGAGTAATTTTCATTCCAGGTGGAGCCATAATGTTCTTTTGAAACTTTTTTGGTCATATTCCCAAAAATGGCATTTTGTTGTATCCATAGTGTAATTTTCATTCCAAGTGCTTTTTTATCATATACACAAAATGGCATTTTTTTGCATTTGTAGTGTAATTTTCTTGATGTGTGGTACTATAGTAATTTTTGTAACTTTTTCGTACATATAACAAAAAACATCATTTTGTTGCATCCGAATTCATTTTGATGATGGGTCTTATAGGAGTACCTTTTGCAAACTTTCTAGACATATTTCCAAAAAATGGAAATTTGTTACATTCATAGTGTTTAGGGCATTGTACGAGAGAACCTTTTGCAAATTTTTTGGTCATATACACTTCAAGATGCATGGTACCAAAATACTTTTTGCAACTTTTTGGACATATAACCAAAAATTTGATTTTGTTCATCTGTAGTGTTATTTTATGAGGGGTGGTTCCAGAGTCTTTGTATCATTTTTGGATAGAGAATGATATTATTGCATCTGTAGCTTAATTTTCATAAAGTGTTGTAATAGAGCAAATTTTGAGAATTTTTGGCACATATACCTAGAAATGGCATTTTGCCCCACCAACAATTGTGATGAAACCTGAAAACAATGATGTATCAAAACCTAAAAATTATGAAGACAAGATTTGTTGAGTCTTAACCCATCACCTAACAAGATGAAAATCAAGACTACAGAGGATTGAAATGTCATACCAAAGAAAACCTAAGGATTCTCTCAAGGCTTCAAGGTGATAAGTTTGGTTGTTTGAACGACACAAGATTAACTTGATAAGTTTAAGAATTCTTTTTAAGAACTAAGAGGAACACAAGACCTCACAAGAAGATAATTTTCTTAATAATTCCAATATGTTCTTTAAAATTCATAGTATTCCTTTTTATACTTGGAACAACCCTCCATAAATAGGCAAAGTCATAATTACAGCACAAAAATTAGACTAAACAAGTTCTTTACCTTTTTTGGACCCTTAGTCTTCTAAAGATAGCTAATAAATAGCTATTTATTGCCTTTTAAAGATAGCTAATAAATGGGTATTTTGGTAATGGAGATCAAGGTGTTGATCAAGTTGATGTTTCCAAATATTTTCAAGATCCTTTGTAAGGAATTGGCAGTCCAATGACTATGGCAGAGACAAAGAGGATGAAGGAAGCTTTGCAAGGTTTGATCATGGAAATGCAATACAAAGAGGTTGTGCTAGAAGAATCAAAAACTAAATTTGGAGATTCTAAAGCTTCACCAAGGATGGTCTATTACCTTTTTATGCAAGAGATAGATTTGGAAGATCAAGTTGGGAGAAAAGATTGATTTAGGAAGTAATAAATTTGTTTTAGTTAATTAGGGGCCTTTTATGTTTAGCAATTGTTGTCTTAGTTAATTGTGGGCTTTTTATTTTAATTTATTTTGTCTTTTATTTTTAAGAATGGATTAGGCCCAATCCACCAATAATTAAGCCCATTAGTTTGTTGGCTCTTGAAGTGGCACCTAGGGTTTCTTTGGGCATAAAGGTGGCACCTAGGGCTTATTTCTTATAAAAGAAATAGTAGCCATGTAATGGAGACACACGAATATTCATTAATGAAAAGAAAATTTTAGAAAGCTTCTTGCTTTGCCTTCTTGTGTTCTTGATTGAATGCTTGAATTTGACTTATCAAAAGGAGTGATCATTATTTGTGGTATCTCAAGATTAGGGTTTAAGGACTTCGTTTCCTTAGGGTTCTCATGTAATTGATGCTTATTTTTGCAAGTGTACGAATCGTTCAAGTAATAAAGTGTACAAAAGTACGGATATCGAACCCACAAGGAATGGCGTTACTAAGTACCGAAATTGACTAACCCTAATTTTATTTGAAAACTGAATTGTTGAAATTGTTTAAAAAGAAAATTAACATAAAACTAAACGCAAATAACAAAATTAAATGTTGTTCACTAATGATTAAAAACGCTAAGGCATTTGATTTCGCTAAATCAATTCAATCCGATTTCAAGTCATGTTATATGAGAATCAAAGCTAAAAGTGATGGTTGAAAAACCCAAACTTATCTAATACTCTTTCTCAAGTTATATTAGAATTACTTATCTATGAAAACCGACTATATTTCTATGAAGATTTAATCACAAATAAGCACATTACGATTTATGGAATTTCTGGAATAACCACATACATCATGCATTAGGTGTCAAACTCGCATTCAACATACGGTATTTATCACAAGAAGCATTCATTACACATCTCCTCTCGGTCTCAATATAATGCAACAAATCATCTAAATCTTGATCAGAAATTTAAAAGCATTAAGCATGGAAATAAATACTCGACTTGAAAACAATGAATTCATATAACCATAACAAAAGAAATCAAATTTCCTTGATCTAACTACATCATAGCCTTAGCAAAAACGAATTAGTTCATAACGGAAATAAGAACAACCATTATTTCAATTGAATCCATGAATAACAAATATGAATAAACTGCAGAAAATAAAAACTAAGGAGAAGAGATGAAAAAACTCTAGAAGATGAAGGCTTGGTAGCAACAATGGTGAAGATCCTTCAAGTTTCTCCAAAATTTCCTTCTCTTCTCCAAAAATGCCTTTGAACTCTGCTTTTTCCCGTCCCCTCCTTCTCCATCATAATGTATATATAGATCTAGGGTTTTGGAGGGCAATTTTGGAAAACTTACGATTTCGGTTCCGCTAAATCTCGCCGGCGGCGGGATTATTATGGCCGGCGGCGAGATTCACTTGGCCGGCGGCGATATGTATTTGGCCGGCGGCTAGATTGGTTTGGCCGGCGGCTAGATTGGTTTGGCCGGCGGCGAGATTGCTTTGCCAAAATCCGTGCTCCCTGCATGATTTTCAACATTTTCTCATTAAGGTTTTCGCCGGCGGCGGGAATATTCTCGCCGGCGGCGAACTTCCAAATTTTGAAATTTTGTTTTCTTTTTATTTGCACTCAATCCCGGTCATTGAAATATGTCCCAAACTTCTCCATAATTATGATTTTACCTGAAATTGCACTTTAAACACGAAATACCCATGAAATGACATTTGTGGATTAAATAATAAAATAAAACGCAATTTTCACACAAATATCAACCTTTAAATCATAACAAAAATGCAATAATTTGACTCCTATCAACAACCCCCAACTAGCTTCTTGCTAGTCTCTAGCAAGAAAAGCGATCTATGAATAATTTCAAAGGAGACATTAAAAGAAAAATTCAAAGGAAATTTATTCTATTTACAACATTACATTAAGTGTATGTAATAAGCCTTTAAACCCCTAGGCGGCCCTAGTAGGACGAGTTGTAGTCTCGTGAGGGCTTCCAGTGATGACACCCACAAACATCTTACCTATAAATATCATAACTTAAAACAATAAAATCACATAACAAATAATTTGCACAAATGTCTCAAAAATTGTAAATAACACCCAACATATAGAATAATTAAATGTCACCTAAGCTTTAAGAAATCTCAAATGCCAATTTCACTTTTATTATTGACTCTTAAACATCCATCAAACCACAAACCAATAGCCATACTGCCCGGATAATATTATGCATAACATCCACAAACAAAAATGTGAAATCTTGAACTCCTTAGGCTCACTTTTCAAACCTCTCTCCACTAATGAAGGGAAATACACCACTTTGGATCAATAGGACTTTATGAGGCTTGTAATATTAGGCTTAGGTATTTGGTTAAGAAAGAACGGGAAGTGTCAAAATACAAATAAGGGCACTTATTAGATTAAACACAACCAATTAAGTAAAAGAATAACACCATTTAACCCAAATTATTTCTTCCGATCATAACCCATTTTTCCACAGATAAACAAAGTTCTTCCTCAATCTTTCACCTTAGTACATCCATCACTAACACTCTTTTATTTACTAGAATGTGAAGGCTTCCTTCTTCTTCTTTTTCTTCTTCTTTTTTTTCTTTTTTTTTCTTTTTTTTTTCTTTTTTTTTTTTTTACTCAATTGCTCTTTGAAAAGCCAACTACTTTCTTCCAATATATATGAATTTTTTTTTTCATCACCCTTACTCTAATTGCTCTTGAAAAGACATAACCCCCAACCAATTTCTTCCAATATATGTGGAAGATTTCTCCAATTCCTCTTGAAAAGTTTGTGTTCAAAATTAAGTGCTCTTAACAAATAAGGTAGGAATTATATATATATATTTTTGGCTCAATAGAAGGTAGGTTATATAAGGCAAAAAAAAGAAAAAGAAAAGTAAGGCTAACAATATATTTAAATGGCTCAAAGAGGTTACTAGTGATATAAAGATAACAAGGTAGGCTTAAAATGGCACAATCGATCCAAAAATGGCCTACATCATATCCTAAACAGTGCAATTCCAAATTATTTCGCCTCAAGAGGTTTTCAAATGAGTTCTAGAGTTTGTTGAGATCACAAAAATGTCCATGAAAAATTCGCACATAAGACTTCTCCAAGCATTTAGACTAATCAACCAAATCATACCACATACCAAAAGAGTCGCCAACTAGGTAAAATCAACATTTAAAATTATCTTTTAACCGAAGCAAAATTTAATGTCTTCTAAAAGCTACTTGTTATCACAATCACATTATTATTAAATCAAAATGCAGAAAAATAAATGAAAAATCAAAATTAAACACAAATAAAACTACTAAAAAAATAATAAAAAAATAATGAAGGGAAGAAAAGATTTACCGTTTACCGCACCCCCAACCAAAACCTTACATTGTCCTCAATGTAAGAAAGAGAAACTTCAAATGGCCATCGATATCATAAAAAGAAAAAGAGCTAGGTGCACCATCACAATGACAATAATTTGTTAAATCATCAAGAGATAAAATGAGAAGAAAAAAAAATAATAATAATAATAACACAAAATAAAACACTCAATAAAAGTCCACAAGCTGAATATCAGAAACTAAATAGAAAATACAAAAATAAATAACAAGAAGTACTGAAAACAACTGAAAGCAAAATAACACATCACTCCTCCTCATCATCATCATCATCAGTCCCAATGTAAACAGGTGCATCGGGCATAGGGGGAAAATCGGCATCGTGGGATAACCACTCATATCATGCACAGACTGTATAGACATCCGTTGAAGGTAATCATGAAGGAATTGTGTACTTTCGGTTTGGAAATTCCGCTGTTGTATGAGTAACTGACTATGATAAGCAATATGCTCTCCCTGGTACTCCAAAACACGCTTAATCTTGTCCAAACGGTGATCAACAGTCTCAACCATCAGCTGGGAGGAACTCGCACTGGCCCCAATAGTAGAATGAGTGCGTTTATTGGGAGGTGATGCTATTCCCAAAAACTCAGCAAGTTTGGCCCATCAATAGGCTTCATCACACCACCAATTTCCTCATTTTTATCCCAAGTTACTCCTTGGCTTGTATAGATAGCAGAAATTAAAGATGGGAATCCAATGCCTCCAGATGCGGCCCTCGCACTCTACATGATATAATCAAAGATAACCCTGCCAACATCAATAGAGGCCCCAGACACAATGGCATAAAGTAGGATGGCCCGCTCTCTAGTGACATCACTAAGGTGTGTAGTAGGCAATAAATTAGCACAAATGAAAGCATACCATGGCCGTACCACGTCCAATAAAGCACTTCGGGGGAAATGTTTATACACATCACCCGACATCTTCCATATTGTGCCTAGCTTGTAAACCGCAGCACTAACTGTCGCCATGTCAATATCTGAAAGCAATCGGAGAAAATCCTCCTCATCCCCCATTGTTGGCAAACCGTAATAATTGTTAATCACTTCTTTGGTGAAAAGTACCCACTATCTACGCACAAATACTTTATAATCCACCCGCTCTTGAGCATTAGCACAGAATTCCCTTACCAAAGATAAGCAACCCCCGTTAATAGGATGCCAGAAAATCTCCCACTTCCTAGCCTGAAGATGTGGGACATAATTACTCCAACAAGGAGTCTGATCAATCAAAAACCATCTCTGAGGTATGATTGCCCTCTTAACAACCTTTTCCTCAAAATTCTTGGCAGCGTCCTCGGATATAAACAAACTCCTATCAAAGGAAGAAGAACGAGTCTTCTGGGCTTTGGTTTTTTTAGGCATTTTCACAATATACTTCAATCTAGACAATCTAAACAATCCAGACAATTCTCAATATCACAATTCCTCTATATATCAGAAATTAATGCAAGAAATGCAGCAATTTAATCAAAATATCCTCAATTTCAAAAAGCCCCAAATTGCCAAATCATATTCAAATTCAAAACCCTAGCTTGCAATTTCTCATCCCCAATTCAATTTATTCTCCAACAATGCCTTGCAATCTAACAGAAATGCAAATAAACAAATCTTTGTACCACAATTACTCACTTTTTAGAGGGAGAATCAAAATCCAAAACGCCCAACAAAAACTCTGCTCCAAAATCTGCTCCAAAAACAGCTTCCAAACTGCTCCAAAACAGCTTCAAAATCTACTCCGAAAACAGCTTCAAAATCTGCTCAAAAATGCTCCAAAACCACGGCTAAGATGGATGAGCTTGCGTCAAATCTCGATGGGAACAAGTATATGGTGATGGATTTGGTGTTTTGATGATGAATAGTGATGAAGATTTGGAGGTGGGATGAGAGAAAATGGAGAGACGAGAGAAAAGGAAAAACAATCGCGTGAAAACTAACCTAGCCGCGGCCAAATCTATTTAAATCGATTATCGCCGGCGGCGAAAATAATCAAGCCGGCGGCGAACTTAATTTTAAATTTTTTTTTTTTACCTGATGGGTTACCTCCCATTAAGTGCTTTAAGTTATAGTCATTAGCTAGACTTTCTGTCATTCTTTACTACGGTTTTTGTAACTCTAGAGAGTCTTTCTGCTTGTTGAACTCTCCGTTAAAATATGGCTTCAACCGTTGTCCATTCACCTTGAAAGTTCCTTTTATTTCATGACTGATCTCGACTGCTCCATAAGGAAACACCTTGGTTACTAGAAAAGGCCCTGACCAACGAGATCTTAACTTTCCTGGAAAAAGTCTGAGACGGGAATTATAAAGCAACACTTTCTGTCCCGCCTCTAAGTTTCGCCTCAAGATGTGCTTATCATGCCAAACCTTCATCTTGTCCTTGTATATTCGGGCATTCTCATAAGCATCATTCCTTATTTCATCCATCTCATTTAATTGCAACACCCTCTTCTCACCTGCTACCTTAAGATCAAAATTCAGAATTTTAATTGCCCAATATGCCTGATGTTCCAATTCAACTGGAAGGTGACAAGCTTTTCCATACACCAATCGGTATGGAGACATGCTGATAGGTGTCTTGAAAGCTATCCTATAGGCCCAAAGTGCATCATCTAGTTTCCTTGACCAATCCTTGCGTGAGTTATTTACGGTCTTTTCAAGGATCCTCTTCAACTCTCGGTTTGACACTTCAACTTGTCCACTAGTTTGAGGATGGTAAGGTGTAGCTATTCAGTGTGTTACTCCATATTTTTGCAACAAAGCCTCAAATTGGTTATTGCAGAAATGCTTACCTCCATCACTTATAATTGCTCTAGGTGTGCCAAATCTGGAAAATATGTTCTTCTTGAGAAAATTTATCACAACCCTAGCATCATTGGTAGGCAAGGCAACTGCTTCCACCCATTTAGAGACATAATCTACACCAACAAGAATGTATTTATTAGAATGAGATGAAGGAAAAGGCCCCATAAAATCAATACCCCAAACATCAAATAAATCAATTATTAACATGTTATTTAAGGGCATTTCATGTTTCCATGAAATATTTCCGCTCCTTTGGCAATCATCACACATTGAAACAAACTTGAAAGCATCTTTAAACAATGAAGGCCAATAAAATCTAGATTGCAAAATTTTTGCTGCAGTTTTTGTTCCACCAAAATGTCCCCCAACTTCCTTCGAATGGCAATGACGAAGAATACTTTCCATTTCTTCCTCCGGCACACATCTTCTAATAATTTGATCTGCACAATGTTTATACAAGTAAGGTTCATCCCAAAAATAATGTTTCAGATCATAAAAGAATTTCTTTTTTTGTTGATAAGACATGTCAGGAGGTAAAATTTTCTTGACCAAATAATTTGCATAATCAGCAAACCATGGAGCCGTTCGGATAGCAAGCAATTGCTCATCCGGAAATGTTTCATTAATTTGGTCTTTAACCTCAATGTAATCTTCTTCCAACCTGGACAAATGATCAGCAACCAAATTTTCGGTCCCTTTTTTGTCCCGGATTTCTAAGTCAAATTCTTGCAAGAGAAGAATCCATCTTAGTAATCGCGGTTTGGCATCTTTCTTGGCTAGCAAATACTTAAGAGCAGAATGATCAGTATAAACAATAATTTTAGACCCAATTAAATAAGATCTAAACTTATCAAATGCAAACACTACTGCCAAAAGCTCTTTCTCAGTTGTTGCATAATTAAGTTGTGCATCTGTCAATGTCCTGCTTGCATAATAAATCACATGCAGCAACTTATTCTTCCTTTAGCCCAAAACAGCACCTATAGCATAGTTACTAGCATCACACATTACCTCAAATGGAAGACTCCAATCCGGTGCACAAATTATAGGGGCTGAAGTGAGCTTCTCCTTCAAAAGGTTAAAAGCTTGCAAACAATCAGGAGAAAAATCAAATTGTGCATTTTTAACTAACAAACTGCAAAGAGGTTTTGTTATTTTAGAAAAATCTTTAATAAATCTTCTATAAAACCCAGCATGTCCCAAGAAACTTCTAACACCCTTTACAGTTGTTGGAGGTGGTAATTTTTCGATCACTTCCACCTTTGCACGGTCCACTTCTATTCCCTTTGTTGAAATCCGATGGCCAAGAACAATTCCTTCTTGAACCATGAAGTGACATTTCTCCCAATTTAGCACTAAATTTGTGTCTTTACAACGCTGCAGGACTAAAGAGAGATTATGCAAGCAATTATCAAAAGAATGGCCAAAAACAGAAAAATCATCCATAAAAACCTCAATAAACTTTTCGACCATATCAGAGAAAATTGCTATCATGCATCTTTGGAAAGTTGCAGGTGCATTACATAAACCGAATGGCATCTTTCTGTATGCAAAAGTACCATAAGGGCATGTAAATGTTGTCTTCTCTTGATCCTCTGGTGCAATTGCAATTTGGTTATACCCCGAATATCCATCAAGAAAGCAATAATAAGCATGTCCAGCCAATCTTTCTAACATCTGATCAATAAATGGCAAAGGAAAATGATCTTTTCGGGTAGCGTCGTTCAACTTTCGATAATCAATACACACTCTCCACCCAGTCACTGTCCTTGTTGGAATAAGCTCATTGTTTTCATTTTCTACAACTGTGATTCCTCCTTTCTTTGGTACACAATGAATTGGGCTTACCCAAGCACTATCTGAAATCGGATAGATTACCCCGGCATCCAAAAGCTTAATCACCTCAGCCTTGACCACTTCTTGCATTGTTGGGTTCAAACGCCTTTGTGGCTGAATTGTGGGCTTATAATCCTCATTCATCAATATTTTATGCATGCACACAGAGTTACTAATCCCTTTGATGTCTGCCATTGTCCATCCAATTGCCGTTTTGTGAGTCTGAAGAACTCCTAATAGCTTGTTTTCCTCTTCATCATTCAAGGAATTGTTAATAATAACAGGAAAAGATTCAGAGTCTTCAAGATAGGCATACCTTAGATGGGATGGCAGTGGCTTTAGCTCAATCTTGTTGGCTTCCTTCTTTACCACTGAGGTTGGAGTTTCATTTGTTCCCAACTCCTTGAATGTTCCATCACTGGACAAATATTCATCAAGTGCTGCCGCATGGTGAACATTGTATCACTCCCTCATCATCCTCCTCAATTGTTGCAGATTTCACAAGGCAAGCTTCTAGTGGTAGCAATGGAGTTCTCTCCTCAAAAGTTTCTAAGATTAACCTATCAAGAGTGTTAATTTGAAAACACGAATGTACCTCACTTGGAAATTTCATTGCTTCAAAAACATCAAAGGTCACTTGTTCATCTTGCACCCGTAGAATGAGCTTTCCTTGCTGAACATCGATCAATGTTGCAAGGAATGGTCTCCCCAATATCAACGGTATCTCTCTATCTTCCTCCATGTCAAGCACCACGAAATCTACAGGGAATATAAATTTGTCAACTTTAATTAAAACATCCTCAATTACCCCTCGAGGATATTTCACCGATCGATCAGCTAATTGTAGAGAGATTGAAGTGGGCTTCACTTCTCCCAGGCCTAGTTTCCTGAAAATAGAAAGTGGCATCAAATTAATGCTTGCTCCTAAATCACATAGGACTTTATCAAAATTGCAACTTCCTATAGTGCAAGGTATAGTAAAAGTCCATGGGTCTTTCAATTTTTGTGGCAGTTTTCTTTGAAGAACTGCACTGCGCTCCTCATTTAGCATGACAGTTTCATAATCTCCCAACCTCCTCTTCTTTGATAGAATTTCCTTCATGAATTTTGCATACTTGGGCATTTGTTCCAACATCTCTGCAAAAGGAATATTAATATGCAATTTCTTAAAAATTTCCAGAAATTTATCAAATTGATTATCAAGCTTTTTCTTATTCAATCTTTGAGGATATGGGATAGGAGGCTCTTATTTCGCATTTGGGGAAGGTTGAACATCTTGGGATGTTGATGGATTTTCTTTAGATTCTTCCATCTTTTTCTCCGATTTCCTATGATTCTCAAGTTCTCTACCGCTTCTTAATGTGATAGCCTTTGCATGCTCTTTGGGATTTATTGTGTCACTAGGTAGTGATCCTTGAGACCTTTCTGCAATCTGCTTTGAAAGTTGCCCCAGTTGGTTTTGGATGTCCTTGTTAATTGCCTCTTGATTTCTGAAATTTGTTCTTGACTCCTCAATGAAATTTCCCAAAATTTCTTCCAAATTTGTTTGTTTTTTCTCTTGGGGTTGGTAGGAAGATGATGACGGTTTGAATCCCCCTTGGTTATTTCCCCATGACAAATTTGGATGATTTCTCCAACCTAGATTGTAGGTGTTCGAGTATGGGTTATGTTGAGGTTTTTGGAAATTTGAAACATAATTTGCTTGCTCAGCATTTGGTGAAGCAAATGGATTTCCAACTTGGCACTCGATGCTAGCATGATTTCTACCACATAAATCACATTGTGAAGTTGGTTTGGATTCAAATTTGGAGGACAAAGAATCCATCTTTCTTGAAAGAACAGCAACTTGAGCCGACAAAGCATTCACTGAATCAATTTCATGCACTACTGCTGGTCTTTTTGCAATTACCCACTCTGAATGCCACTGATTGTTGTTTTCTGCCATAACCTCTAACAACTCATGAGCATCCTCCGGTGTTTTTCCCATTAAAGATCCTCCAGCTGCAGCATCAATCATTGCACGATAGTTTGAAACCAACCCATTATAAAATGTAGAGACTTGTAGCCAAATTGGTATACCATGATGTGGGCATTTTCTCAACATTTCTTTGAATCTTTCCCAAGCTTCATACAATGATTCTTGGTCATATTGTGTAAAAGATGTGATTTCATTCCTTAATTTTGCTGTCTTAGCAGGAGGAAAGAACTTGGATAAGAATTTCTAAACCAATTCATTCCATGTCGTAATTGATCCCGGTGGTAATGAGTTTAGCCACTCCTTGGCTTTATCCCGAAGTGAAAAAGGAAAAACCCTCAATCTTACAGCATCTTCGGACACACCATTTATCTTATAAAGATCACACACCTCCAGAAAGTAAGCAATATGTGCATTTGGATCATCCTTTGACATTCCCCCAAACTGATTTGATTGAACCATTTGGATAAAGGATGGTTTTATCTCAAAGTTATTGGCTTGAATAGTTGGCCTCCTTATACCCAAAATAGTTCCAGCAACATTAGGCGCAGCATAATCCCTCAAAGCTCTACGATTTCCACCTCCCTCAACAAATGGTGGATCCATGGCTATTTGTCTATTAGGAGCTGAAGTTGAACGTCTTCTCTCTCGGTTTAGACGCTTATATGTTCTATCAATCTCCGGATCAAATGGAAGAAGGTTAAGGCTTCTTGTACGTCTCATACAAAAATCCTACACCCAGAAAATCAACTAACATAAAACAACACAAAGTTACTTACTTTTTTTTTGATAAATAAAATAAAACAGCAAAATAAACAAAATTAAAAATGAAAGAAAGATAAAGCAAATTAACTTCAAATTAAAACTAAGATTAGGTAGTATCGATATTAATAAATTCAAACCATTCCCCGGCAACGGCGCCAAAAACTTGATGCTTATTTTCGCAAGTGTACGAATCGTTCAAGTAATAAAGTGTACAAAAGTACGGATATCGAACCCACAAGGAATGGCGTCACTAAGTACCGAAATTGACTAACCCTAATTTTATTTGAAAACCGAATTGTTGAAATTGTTTTAAAAATAGATTAACATAAAACTAAACGCAAATAACAAAATTTAATGTTGTTCACCAATGATTAAAAACGCTAAGGCATTTGATTTCGCTAAATCAATTCAATCCAATTTCAAGTCATGTTATATGAAAATCAAAGCTAAAAGTGATGGTTGAAAAACCCAAACTTATCTAATACTCTCTCTCAAGTTATAGTAGAATTACTTATCTATGAAAACCAACTATATTTCTATGAAGATTTAATCACAAATAAGCACATTACGATTTATGGAATTTCTAGAATAACCACATACATCATGCATTAGGTGTCAAACTCGCATTCAACATACGGTATTTATCACAAGAAGCATTCATTACACATCTCCTCTCGGTCTCAATATAATGCAACAAATCATCTAAATCTTGATCAGAAATTTAAAAGCATTAAGCATGGAAATAAATACTCGACTTGAAAACAATGAATTCATATAACAATAACAAAAGAAATCAGATTTTCTTGATTTAACTACATCATAGCCTTAGCAAAAATAAATTAGTTCATAACGAAAATAAGAACAACCATTATTTCAATTGAATCCATCAATAATAAAACTGAATAAATTGCAAAATATAAAAACTAAGGAGAAGAGATGAAAAACTCTAGAAGATGAAGACTTGGTAGCATCAATGGTGAAGATCCTTCTAGTTTCTCCAAAATTTCTTTCTCTCCTCCAAAAATATCTTTGAATTCCCCTTTCTGCCGTCCCCCTCTTTCTCCATCATATTGTATATATAGATCTAGGGTTTGGGGGGCAATTTTGGAACAAAACAACCAAAAAAATCTGTTTTCGGAAGAAACTTGCCGGCGGCGACATTGTTCTCGCCGCGGCGAGATTTCTGGAAAATAATTTTTTTTGGGTTTTCGATTTTGTCCGGCGGCCAAAATAATGTGGCCGGCGGCTAGATGCATTTGGCCGGCGACTAGATGCATTTGGCCGGCGGCAAGATGAATTTGCCAAATTTTGTGCTCTCGGGAAGATTTTCGCCGGCGGCGAGATTACATTGACCGGCGGCGATTTTCTTTGGCCGGCGGCGAGATTGCTTTGCTAAAATCCTTGCTCCCTGCATGATTTTCAACGTATTCTCCGTAAGGTTTTCGCCGGCGGCGAAATTCCAAATTTTGAAATTTTGTTTTCTTTTTATTTGCACTCAATCCCGTTCATTGAAATTTGTCCCAAACTTCTCCAAAATTATGATTTTATCTGAAATTGCACTTTAAACATGAAATACCCGTGAAATGACATTTGTGGATTAAATAATCAAATAAACGCAATTTTCACACAAATATCAACATTTAAATCATAACAAAAATGCAATAATTTGACTCTTATCAACAGTACTATTCATATATACTGTATTTGTACTATCGACGGTACTATTCACGCATACTATTCACAGAGACTATTCACGAGGTTACTATTTATATAGTACTATTCACATAGACTATTCAACTTCACTATTCACATAGTACTATTTGGAAGGTACTATTCATAGATACTATTTGGCGGGTACTATTCATCATCAAAAAAGTACCAAGTTCGACAAAACTTGTTGACTGACGATTCAAATGGAGGAGAGCACAGGTAATATGATAAAGTTGACCGCATTTAATTATGCAATTTGGAAGTCGAAGATAGAGAATCTTTTATAAATTAAAGATCTATGGAAGCCAATTATAATACCGAAGGAGAAAGAAGTAATCAGTGTAGACATTGAATGGGCCATTCTGAACCGAAAGTGTGTTGCTCAAATTAGACAATGGATCGACAAGAGCATTTTTCAAAATTTTGCTAATGAAGACGATGCTTACGTTCTTTGGCAAAAGTTGGAGAAAATGTATACGAGGACAACCGCACAGAATAAAGCTAATTTGATGTGACGATTAGTCAATTTTAAGTATAAAGACAGAAGCAGCGTATCAAAACATATGAGTGAGTTCCAAGACATTGTAGATCAACTCAACTCTATGAAGATGACTGTAGATGATGAGCTACAAGCGTTGTTGATGTTGAGTTCTCTACCAAAATGTTGGGATACTCTAGTTGTATCAGTTAGCAACTCAACTCCTGATGCAAGCTTACCATAGATATGGTAAAAGATAGAATGTTAAATGAAGAGTCTCGACGAAAAGATGAAGGATATACTCCTGACACTGAAGCGCTTGTCATGCAGAAACAAAGCAAGCAAGAATGGCATGGGAGAAGTAAAAGTAGAAATCCCTATAACCAAAGTCAACAAAGAGGAGGGTCGAAGTCAAGATCAAGGCATGACAAGAAGTGTCATTACTGTGGCAAGCCTGGACACTTCATTCGAGAATGTAGAAGGTTAAAGGCGGAACAATACAGAAATCAGGAAGTAGAAACCCGAACAAATGAAACCACAACTATCACTGAAGAAGTTATCATTGTTCAAGATGTTGATTATGTCAATCTTGCATGCCAAGACACTACTTGGGTAGTTGACTTAGGCGCTTCCTATCATGTCACCTCACGACGGGAATTCTTATCAACCTACACTCAAGGTGATTTTGGACGTGTGAGGATGGAAAATGATGATGCATCAAAAATTGTCGGCATTGGCAATATTTATCTAGAGACTAATCTTGGATGCACATTACTTCTGAAAGATGTGAGGCATGTTCTTGATATCCGCCTCAATTTGATCTCTACTGGTATGCTTGATGATGAAGAATACAATAATTATTTTGGTGAAGGAAAGTGGAAGCTCACCAAAGGCAATTTGGTAGTAGTGAAAGGCAAGAAAGATCCATCACTCTACATCACAAAAGCCAGGCTATGTAGAGGAGAAGTAAATACCACTAGGAAAGAAGTTCCTACCGAGTTATGGCATAAGTGACTCAGTCACATGAGTGAAAAAGGTCTCAGAATTCTTTCCAGGAAGAAGCTCTTGCTAGGAATGAAAGGTACACCCTTGCAAACTTGTGTTGACTGTATTATGGGAAAAAAACATAGAGCTACATTTTGTAGTCTCGCACCATCTAGAAAGGAAAATATTCTAGATTTAATACACACAGATGCATGTACAATGAGTTGTAACTCATTAGGAGGTGCTCACTATTTTCTGACCTTTATTGATGACCATTCTAGAAAAGTATGGACTTTTGCTTTGAAAACTAAAGATCAAGTGCATGAAGTTTTCAAGCAGTTTCATGTAAAAGTGGGGAGAGAAACTGGTAGACGTTTGAAGTGTGTACTTGCAGATAATGGTGGTGAGTATCGTGGACCATTCGAGGTGTACTGCAAAAGTTTTGGCATCAGGTTGGAAAAATCAGTACCAAAGACACCTCAACACAATGGTGTCGCAGAGAGAATGAACAGAACCATCTGTGAAAGAGTCAGATGTATGCTCTCAAATTCCAAACTTCCAAACTCCTTTTGGGGGAGGCAATGAGGACAGCAGTCAATTTAATCAACCTTTCTCCATCAGTTCCACTGAACTATGACGTACCAAAAAGAGTTTGGATGGGGAAATACTTTTCTTACAAACACTTGAAAGTATTCGGCTACAGAGCATTTGTTCACATCCCAAGAGATGAGCGGTCCAAGTTGGACGAAAAAGCAAAGCAGTGTATCTTTATGGGATATGCCCATGAAGAATTTGGTTACAGACTTTGGGATCCTATTAATAAAAGGATTGTCAAAAGTAGAGACGTGGTGTTTCTTGAAGACCAAACAATCGAGGATTTTGAGATATCTGAGAAGCCACAGTCAGATGAAATTCTAGTTAATCTGGATCCAGTCCCTCTACCAACAAATCCTGATAACAGGGGAGTTACACCAGATACTGATGATGTCAATCCACCAACTGGCAGTTCAAAACCAGAACAATTTTCTAAACAAGTCCAACCAGAAGTACAGACAAGGAGATCCACCCGAGTACGACAACCGAGTCGTATATATTCTCCTAATGAGTATGTGATGCTCACTGAAGGGGGAGAACTAGAGAGTTATGACAAGTTATCACTGATTAGCATAAGATTGAGTGGTTAAAAGCCATATAGAAAGAAATGAAATCTTTGCATGAGAATCACACATTTGACCTAATGAAACTACCACAGGGAAGAAAAGCTCTCAAGAACAAGTGGGTGTACAGAATCAAAAGTGAAGAAGGCAGCTCGCAACCACGTTACAAAGCAAGATTGGTTACGAAAGGATTTGAGTAGAAGAAGGGCATTGACCTTGATGAAATATTCTCACCAGTAGTTAAAATGTCTTCAATCCGAGTTGTTCTTGGTTTGGTAGCCAGCCTTAATTTGGAGGTTGAACAACTTGACGTAAAGACTACATTCTTACATGGTGATCTTGATGAGGAAATCTATATGGAGCAACCCAAAAGTTTCCAAGTCAAAAGCAAAGAGAAATTGGTATGCAGACTAAAGAAGAGCTTGTACGGTCTGAAGCAAGCACCAAGGTAGTGGTATAAAAAGTTCGACTCATTCATGGAGAAAAATGAATACAACAGAACAACGGCTGATCACTGTGTCTTCATCAAGAAATTCTCTGATGGTGATTTTATTATTCTTTTGCTTTATGTTGATGATATGTTAATTGTGGGTCAAAATATTGACAAGATTAACAAGTTGAAGAAGGAGTTAAGCAAGTCCTTTGCAATGAAGGACTTAGGATCTGCCAAGCAAATTCTTGGCATGACAATTACCGGCAATAGGCAAAAGCAAAATATCTGGATCTCCCAAAAACGGTATGTTGAAAAATTTGTTGAAAGATTCAACATGAGCAAAGCTAAACCTATTAGTTGTCCACTTGCAAGCCATTTCAAACTTAATGTGAGTCAATGTCCCTCAAGTGAGGAGGAGAAATCAGAGATAAGCAAGGTGCCTTATGCATCGGTAGTTGGCAGCCTAATGTACGATATGGTATGCACCAGACCAGACATTGCATATGATGTTGGCGTTGTGAGCCGATTCCTATCAAATCCTGGAAAGGAACATTGGGCAGCTGTCAAATGGATACTCAGGTATCTCAGAGGAACCTCCAGTCATTGTTTATGCTTTGGTAATAATAAACCTATATTAGAAGGATATACAGATTCAGATATGGCTGGCGACGTAGATACGAGGAAATATATATCCGGGTACCTAATAACATTTGGAGGGAGAGTTGTTTCATGGCAATCACGATTACAAAAGTATATTGCCTTAAGTACCACAGAAGCAGAGTACATTGCAATCACTGAAGGTTGTAAGGAGATCTTGTGGATGAAAAAGTTCCAACAAGAATTGCATCAGAACCAAGAAAACTATGTTCTTTATTGCGACAGTCAGAGTGCAATTGATGACTCTATGAAAATAGAGTCATTAGCGCACTTTTTCAATTAATATTTACTTGTTCTATTTAATAAATAGTATTTTTGTGGCTAAAAAAATTAAAATATAAATTTTTTAGTGAAAAGGGGTGAAAATATAATTTTTGGGATTTTTCTGGAATTTTTATGGTTTTTTATGAATTTTTAACGCAAGACCAATCAAAAGCTACCACGTGGCATGCCATGCAAGTATAGGAGCTGACTGAGCAAGCCAAATGGACGCAACGCAAGCACGAAGAGCGAATCACGTTGCGCCACGTGTGAGGGGGAGAAACACGCGCCATGTGTCAGCACGATGTTTAATCCGAGTTCGGATATCAGTCAACGTGCTATGACACGTGTCACCACGCTATTGCACGAAGCGGCCCACCTATGCGCCACGCCATCCTTTCCCACGAATCATATCGCACCACATGGTGATGACTCAACGATGGTTGACTCTGACCGGTCTCCCCTGCACGTGTCTCTCTCTCATTCGCCCAATAAACTTCTGATGCCATGTGTCACGTTGTGATTGGCTGAAACTATCACTTTTGCTTGTTTTGATCGTAGCCTTGATTTGAAGCTGATCGGACGGTCCAAATCGCACCTAAGCTTTATTTAAGCCCCTAATCACTCCATAAACCCCAATTTGCCTCCATTAGCATAATTTTGGTCAATTTTTAGAGCTAAAAAGAGAAAAATATAGAAAAATTCAAGAAACGACACAATTTTTATGGAGATTCAAGAGAAAATTAATTATACAATTCAAGAGATTGATTATATTTCTTTTTCTACTCTTTTCATTATTAATTTTATGTCTTCCTTTATGAAAAATATGAGCTTTATGAACACAATTATGTGTAATTAATTTATTAATCTAGGGATCTTATGAACCCAATTTTCACCATGCGATGATCTAATATTTTTTCTCAATTATAATATTAATTTAATTATATTATTTAATTTCATTTTTATGTTATTAATTGTTTGGCCAATAATTTATCTATAGAGGCAATTAAATAGATTTGAGAAAATTATTTAATTGTTTGTCTTGATTAAATAACATGCATAGTTTCTAGGGAGAGATGTATGATTCTTATGTATGTGATCCATAATTGATGAACTTAATGAGTGGTATGTAATTTAATTAGCATGAGAGTGTGATTAAATTGATTACTATATGGTGTGTAGTTTACTTGTGAGAGGAATACATGCTAGGTTAGATTCAATTGATCATGTAATTAATTGCTATTATATTGGGGGGATTTTAGTGATTCGCATGTTTAGAAAATTGGGGGATTAAGTATTCCTAGATATTTTCTCATATATCTTTTTAGTCATAAAATATGATTTAATTAATTATTGTTATTTACTTTTAATTATTTTAATTTTGCTTTCTTAAGATATAAAAACACCAAAAAAATTGATTTTTATTATTTTTAGTTTTAAAAATTAGTTTTAAAAATTAGTTTCTAAAAAAAATAATCTCCATGGGAACGATCTTTATTTATCATTATATTACTTATTACGATACGTATACTTGTGTATTTATTGCACACACAATTTGTGTGCGCGATCAAGTTTTTTGGCGCCGTTGCCAAGGATTATTAATTTTAGAAATTAATATTTTTTTTAATTATTAATTTTTTTTTTAATTCTTAATTTATTTTTCTTTATTTTAATTTTAATCTAAATTTATTTATATTCTTTTAGGGACTTATTTATTTATTTATTCTAGTTAATTTTTTTATTTATTTTCTTATTTTTTTACTTTAATTTATTTATTCAGTTGTTAATTTGTTTTTTTATTTAGACATCTCCTTTAGTATTATAGTAACATAGTTGAGTCTATTGTATGAGTAGAGTTCGTGAGGAAAAAATCTTACCTTTAGATCTTGAAATTGAGCGTACTTTGAGATCAATTAGAAAACAACAAGTCACCCTAGAGGAAGAAATGGCTAATCCATTAGAAATAAACAATAATGAGCTAAACTTGAATAATCAAATGTTTTTGATAGATGATAGAGATAGAGCTATGAATGAATATGCAATACCTACGTTGGAAGGGCTGAATCCAAGTATTACAAGGCCAAACATCCAAGCTAATCAGTTTGAATTAAAGCCAGTGATGTTTCAAATGCTACAAACAGTTGGACAATTCAGTGGATTACCGACAGAGGATCCTCATCTTCATCTCAGATTGTTTATTGAAGTTGTAGATTCATTTAAGTTCAATGGTGTGACAGAAGAGGCATTTAGGCTTAGATTATTCCCTTACTCTTTGCGAGACCGTGCTCGAGCTTGGCTAAACTCTTTGCCACCTGATTCCATTACAACTTGGAATGGTTTGGCAGAGAAATTCTTGATGAAATACTTCCCACCAACAAAGAATGCCAAGCTTAGGAACGACATCACTTCCTACCAACAACACGAAGGAGAATCTCTACATGAAGCATGGGAAAGATTCAAGGAATTGCTAAGAAAGTGCCCTCATCATGGTATTCCTTCTTGGATTCAAATGGAAACTTTTTACAATGGTCTCAATGCTCAAACAAGGACTATCGTTGATGCATCGGTTAATGGAGCTTTGCTAGCCAAATCTTACAATCAAGCTTTTGATTTACTTGAGAAAATGGCTAGCAATAATTATCAATGGCCAATGGACAAAATGATAGCCACAAGAAAAGTAGCCGGAATGCATGAGGTAAATGATATCATAGCACTTACAGCTCAAGTGTCATCTTTGGTTAATCTTTTGAAGGTACAAAACTCGCCAGCGAGTATAAACCAAGTCCAAAATTCAGGAGTGTCATGTGTGTTTTGTGGAGAAGCTCATTTGTTTGATAATTGTCCAAATAATCCTGAATCCATTTGCTATGTGGGTAATGTGAATCGGAACAATAATCCATACTCAAACACATATAACCCAGGATGGAGACAACATCCAAATTTTTGTTGAAGCAATAACAACATTCAAGGTGGTAGTCAATTCAACCATCAATCATTTCCACCACCTGGTTTTCAACAACCACAACAATCACAAGCCCAAGAGAAGAAGCCACCCACTGAGGAAAATTCAAATGCCTTAATGGGGATGATGAAAGACTTCATCCAATCAGTAAATACAAAAGTGTCAACTCAAGAGGCTTCAATTCGAAATTTGGAGAACCAAATAGGGCAACTTGCTCAGGCTATAAGTCAAAGGCCTCAAGGGAACCTTCCAAGTGATACAATTTAAAAACCAATAAGAGAAGGTAAGGACCAATGCAGTGCCATATCCTTGAGGAGTGGTAAAACTTTAGAACAAGAACATAAGATAGAAAAGGATGAGGAGAAACAGGAAATTAAAAAGGATAAAGGGGACTATAAAAATAAAAAGGATAAGGAGGAACCAGAAACTAAAAAGGAGGAGGAGAAATTAGTGGATAAAGAAAGTAATGAAAATGAAATAATTCAGCCAAAAAAGAGCAACCTTTACAAGCCCACTATTCCTTTCCCTCAAAGACTGCAAAAGCAAAAGTCAGATACGCAGTTTTCAAAACTTCTAGAAGTCTTCAAGAAGCTACATATAAACATACCATTTGCAGAGGCACTTGAACAAATTCCATCTTATGCCAAATTCATGAAGGATATACTATAAAAGAAAAGGAGGCTTGGTGATCATGAAACAATAACCTTGACTGAAGGTTGTAGTGCCATTCTTGATAGAAAACTAACACAAAAACTGAAAGATCCAGGTAGTTTTGACATCCCTTGCACTATTGGGAACATTCGTTTTGGCAAGGCACTGTGTGACTTGGGTTCTAGTATTAACCTTATGCCATTATCGGTCTTCAAGAGATTGGGGATTGGTAAAGCAAAACCTACTTCGGTAACATTACAAATGGCAGATAGATCGATTAAGAGACCTTAAGGTGTGGTCGAAGATTTGTTAGTAAAAGTAGACAAATTCATCTTTCCGGCAGACTTCATTGTGCTAGACATGGAAGAGGACCGTGACATTCCTATCATACTTGGTCGTCCATTTTTAGCAACTGGAAGGGCACTCATTGATGTACAAAAAGGTGAACTTACAATGAGAGTGCAAGATGAACAAGTAATATTTAAAGTTTTTAAAGAATCTAAACCCCCTAATATTGATAATGCTAATGAATGTTTAAGGATAAATGTTACTAATTGTGGGAATGACTTAAAAGAATATGCGGCGTCAC
Source organism: Hippophae gyantsensis (assembly GCA_030763125.1). Classification (NCBI taxonomy): domain Eukaryota; kingdom Viridiplantae; phylum Streptophyta; class Magnoliopsida; order Rosales; family Elaeagnaceae; genus Hippophae; species Hippophae gyantsensis. The sequence goes on from CM061028.1 coordinate 35,032,462, forward strand.
CCAAACTTAAGACTTTAACACATGCTGTAGTAACCAAGGATATAAACTCACCAGAAAATAACTCAACCTATTATAACTTTGAAAGTATGGCATCGAAGGTTGATATTGTAGACTGTGTGAAATTTTTGGAGGACGCATCTCTCATGTATGTATCAAAGGCAATAATGAAAAATTTTAAGATAGGATCTAAACTCAAACGATCAATTGAAGAGCCACCAAGTTTAGACCCCACACTTCTACCCTCCTATCCTCAATCAAGTATGAAAGTGAAAGAGTCCAACGGAGATGTGAAAAAGCTATTAGAAATACATAAATTGGATGAGTTACGGTGGAGTGCTTATAAGAATGCCAAGAAGTTCAAAAGGAAAACAAAAATATGGCATGAGAAGAGAATTGAGTACCGTGTTTGCAAGCCAAAACATAAAATATTATTGAACAAATCAAGACTCAAGTTGTTTCCAGGCAAACTCAAAAGTAAATGGATACAAAGGGATATGCCTTAGGACTTAATAGGACAGTCTAGTCAAGGACGTTAAACGTGACGCTGGTTGGGAGACAACCCAACGTTATTTTACTTATATTTTCATTGTTTTTGTTTTGTAGGTGAATAAATGTGGAGAGCAATGACACAACAAGAATGAGCATTTCAGTGACAAATGTGGTGTGCCATAACAAAGGGAGTTTTCTTTTCTTTGACCTTTTCATATTTATATGTACACATTGGGGACAATGTGTAATTTAAGTTTGGGGGAGGGAACTTCATTCTCTACATTAGTATTTAGTATGCATTTTAAATTTTTAGGGATGTTTGTTTTTTAATTTTTAGGTTGTTTTTAATCATGATTTGGGTAAAAATTGATAAATATATGGAAACTAAATGCACGCATGCTTGATATGAAACATATGAACTCCATGATAAAAATTGGTTGTCATGACTAGGATAAGGAATGTATCATATTTGTTAAGATATTTACATTAATCATGTGATATGCTTGTTAGTTTTGACTGAATTGATTCAACTTTTATACACATGTTCATGATTGAATTTTGGTGTGCTTATTGAGAGAAAATTTGTAGTGAGTTATGTGAGTTAATTAGATCTACCAAGTTTTAGAATCTATTTGATCATCTCTTGAGGCAAAATCCTAAATAGTATTCAGCAAGAGAAATGATTTAGGCCTTATTTGGATTGATTGAGCCTTTCAAGCTAACCATTGTTAATACCTTTAGTCACCCATTTGAGCCTAACAAAGAACCTTTCATATCTGTAAGCCACATTTAATGCCTAACTAATAAGTATTACCTCTACCCTTGCACTTTTAGCTTGTATGAAAATAAAATAAAAAGATGTAATCATGTGTATGCTTTAGAGTAAGGTGAAATGTAATGCACCCCGTAAAAAAAAGAAGCAAAACTCACAACACAAGTATCCTTCTAAAGAAAAAGAAAATAGAATTGAAAATAAGTTTGAGGGTGCTGTGAAAATAAAAAGAGAAAAACGATGTGGAATAAAAAAAATATGAAAAGAATGTGAAAAGATGGTGCACTAAAATATCAAGTAAAAGCTCAATTGCAGTTAAAAAGTGTATGATGAAAAAAAAAGCTAAGGTATGGAAAGACCCTAAAATGTCTGCATTTATCGACCCCCCAACTAAGCCTTACATTACAACCATGTAAAGTCCTTATTGATCTTGAGCTAAGTGCATATTTATATTAGTGGAGAGGGATGTGAAAAATTGACTTATGAGACTTGTTCTAAGATTTAATTGATTATCATGCTCATATAAGTTCATTTCATGAGTGCATTGGACGATATCATGTGTAGCACACACACACGAATTAATTTTTCAAAAACCTTGGATATCCTTGTATTGATGCAACATTGATTGATGAATATGAGAACCTTTTTATCATAGACTTGTATGACTTTTGAGAGGGAAAGTTTTTGTGAAATATGCATGTACTAATAGAAATATATATATGAATATACTACCCAAGTTATTTTATTTAGTTATACTTAGATTTACTTGAGGACAAGCAAAGATTTAAGTTTAAGGGTGTGATGACTCTATGAAAATAGAGTCATTAGCGCACTTTTTCACTTAATATTTACTTGTTCTATTTAATAAATAGTATTTTTGTGGCTAAAAAAATTAAAATATAAACTTTTTAGTGAAAAGGGGTGAAAATATAACTTTTGGGATTTTTCTGGAATATTTATGGATTTTTTATGAATTTTTAACGCAAGACCAATCATAAGCTACCATGTGGCATGCCGCGCAAGCATAGGAGCTAACTAAGCAAGCCACGTGGATGCCATGCAAGCACGGAGAGCGAATCACATTACGCTGCATGTGAGGGGGAGAAACACGCGCCATGTGTCAGCATGGCGTTTAAACCGAGTTCAAATATCAGTCAACGCGCTATGACACGTGTCACCACGCTATTGCACGAAGTGGTCCACCTGTGCGCCACGCCATCTATTCCCGTGAATCATGTCGCACCACGTGGTGATGACTCGGCAATGGTTGACTCTTACCGGTCTCCCCTGCACGTGTCTCTCTCTGATTCACCCAATAAACTTCTAATGCCACGTGTCATGCTGTGATTGGCTAAAACTATCAATTTGGCTTGTTTTGATCGTAGCCCTTGATTTGAAGCTTATCGAACGGTCCAAATCGCACCTGAGCTTTATTTAAGCCCCTAATAACTCCATAAACCCTAATTTGTCTCCATTAGCATAATTTTGGTCAATTTTTAGAGCTAAAAAGAGAGAAAAATACAAAAAAAATCAAGAAACGACACAATTTTGGTGGAGATTCAAGAGGAAATTAATTATACAATTCAAGAGATTGATTGTATTTCTTTTTCTACTCTTTTCATTATTAATTTTATGTCTTCCTTTATGAAAAATATGAGCTTTATGAACACAATTATGTATAATTAATTTATTAATCTAGGGATCTTATGAACCCAATTTTCACTATGCGATGATCTAATATTTTTCTCAATTATAATATTAATTTAATTATATTATTTAATTTCATTTTTATACTATTAATTGTTTGGCCAACAATTTATCTATAGAGGCAATTAAATAGATTTGAGAAAATTATTTAATTGTTTGTCTTGATTAAATAACATGCATAGTTTCTAGGGAGAGATGTATGATTCTTATGTATGTGATCCATAATTGATGAACTTAATGAGTAGTATGTAATTTAATTGGCATGAGAGTGTGATTAAATTGATTACTATATGGTGTGTAGTTTACTTGAGAGAGGAATACATGCTAGGTTAGATTCAATTGATCATGTAATTAATTGATATTATATTGGGGGGATTTTAGTGATTCGTATGTTTAGAAAATTGGGGGATTAAGTATTCCTAGATATTTTTTCATATATCTTTTTAGTCATAAAATCTGATTTAATTAATTACTATTATTTACTTTTAATTATTTTAATTTTACTTTCTTAAGATATAAAAACACCAAAAAAATTGATTTTTATTATTTTTAGTTTTAAAAATTAGTTTCTAAAAAAAATAATCTATGTGGGAACGATCTTTATTTATCATTATATTACTTATTACGATACGTATATTTGCGTATTTATTGCACACACAATTTGTGTACGCGATCAGCAATTCACCTTAGCAAGAACCCAACCTTCCACTCAAGTTCCAAACACATCGATGTAAGGTATCATTGGATTCGTGATGTGTTGGAACATAAACTACTGCAAGTTGAGAAGGTTCACACCAATGATAACGGGGCAGATATGATGACAAAGACCGTGACTAGAGAAAATCTTGTTATCTGTAGAAAGATTGCAGGTGTGGAAGAGCCCTGTCTCACATAAGGTGGAGGGGGAGATTTGTTGGTCCAACTAATGTAGGCCAGCAACAAAGAAAAAAAATGGAAAGGAAACATTCAAAGGTGGTGGCGCCGAAAGAAGAAAGAAAGAAAGAAAAAGAAAAAAAAGTCAAAAATTTCTACCATTTGTCTCCATATAATCATGCGTGAAGAATGGAGTTTTTGGCTTTATAAAGCCTTTACTTCAATCTCAAAATTCACAGATCAGAAGCAGAGGAAAAGAAAACATAGAGAGTTTTTGAGAGGAAAAATTAAGAGAGCTAATTTGTAAAGTTTTACCCACAAATTGAAGATACATATTTGTTATATTTTTGTAAGAGATCCACCTAAAGGTGAAGTGTGTAATCCCATCTTATTATAGTGGAAGTTTAAGTGGCCTATAGGTCCCGTGGTTGTTACTTTCATTTTGGAAGGTTTTTCCATGCTAAAATATTGGTGTTATTTTTGTTCTATTTTGATTTGGAAAATTATTCTAATGTGTGAATTTATTTCTTTACAACCATCTATTTTTCTCAACAATTACTTATTATGGCTAAGATACCTCTCTTCTTTTCACTTCTCTCTTTTGTTAGTTTTGTGTTCTTTCGACTGCAAGACTGGGTTTTCTACTTGATAAAGAAAACCCATATTTAAATAGGTAAACTTATACAATAAGGTTTGAGGTAGTTCAAATCATGACTTCCACACCATTAATACATACTTTAGGCACACTTTTAATTGTTACAAATGTGAAATATCTACACGGGCACATAAAAATTATACCTACTCATATAACTTGTGTTATTTTACCCTTATATGTGAAAATTTTACATACCTAACTCTATCTTGTTAAATTTGCTAAACTCAAATATATGTTCACCTTATTTTAGGTGATTTCCATTTTACATATACGCATTAATAGAGCGAGAAATCATATACTTAGAATAATCATAAACATAAAACATTCCATGCTATTGATATTGGCAAACGTAAATAGATTTTGACTCTAATTTAATTTGGTTTTTGATACGAGTTGTAATAGCTCGGGCTACTCGTGGGCCCAGTGTTGGGCGTAGCATTGTGCATGTAGGGCACAAGGCGCAAAGGTGTGAGCAACGATGCAGGCCGGATGCGTGAGTAGGGGACCATTGGATTTAGTTAGAATTGTCAGAGTTTGTTAGCATAATTTCCTTGTAATCCCATATGCGTGTAAGGCTATATATAGCCACAGTTAATTCAATAAAAATAACAGAGAATTATACTACCTATCAGCCTCTCTTTTCCTCTATTTTTTCTATCTTCCTCTTCCTCTCCATAATGACACATAACAATGGTATCAAAGCTAGTTCCTACTATGGATACTAAAGGCAAGTCTAATGTTGAGTTTTCGCAATGATGTCATGGAAACTCTAGCACGACACAAGATAGGTTTCGACCGAGTAGGTAACACAATGCAAGATGTACTCACTGAGTTACAGGCATTGCACGTAACTCACAACTTACCTGAGGTCAATCCTTTTGCCAGAGATGAACCTATGCCCCCACACCCTCACATTTCCCTATCAAACCGCAAGAATCCTCATCCCCACCTGAAGCTATCATTCCCTTAGTTTGCTGATGAGGATCACATCGGTTGGATTTACAAAGCCGAGCAATACTATGTATTCAATAATATTGCTCCCGGCCAACAAGTGCAGTTAGCTTCCTTCCATCTGGAAGGAATTGCGTTACAATGACACCAATAGCTCACCAAATTTTGTGGGTCACTCACTTGGAAAGAGTTCACCAAGGCTACACAACTAAGGTTTGGTCCCATTGACTACGAGGACCCTTCAAAGGCATTGTCTCGTCTAAAGCACACTACCAGTGTCGCAGTATATCAGGAATCTTTTGAGAAACTCTCTCATCAGGTTAATGGTCTACCTGAGGAATTCCTAATTGGTTGCTTCATTGCTGGATTGAGAGATGAGATCCATATTGATGTTAAAAGCAACCAGCTTAGGACATTGGCTAATGCCATTAGAGTGGCTAGGTTGATTGAGGAAAGAAGTCTCTTACAGAAGAAATCAACACCAAACCCTCGTTATCAACTTCCTGCAATACAAACCAAACAACCAACTAACACCATAGCGGGTGTATTAGGACCACCACTTATACAGCGCTCCATTCCAGCTCAACCAATAGCTTTTCGATGACTTACCAACCAAGAAGCACAAGAACGAAGACAGAAAGAATTATGTTACTACTATGACGAGAAATTTGTTACTGACCATCATTGTGCACGACCACAACTATTTATGATAGAAGACTCCACCCAAAACCACACAGAAGATAATGAAGAAACCCTAATAAAACAAGAACATCACGAAGTGATACCAAAAACCTCTTTCCATGCCATAATAGGCACTGAACACCCACAGACCATGCGCAATATGGGAAAACTTAGGAATAAGAAGGTATTAGTGCTGATAGATGGAAGTAGTACACGTAACTTCATTGATCAGGCCTTAACCTCTTAGTTTGGATTGCCAATAATTGAAGGCAAGAAACTAAAGGTAATGGTGGCTAACCGTGAGAAAATATAGTATGTTGGGCAATGTTGTAACCTCACTTTCACCATTTAAGGTTATCCAGTGACTGCTGATTATTATGTTCTTTCAGTGGCAGCATTCCAATTGGTCTTAGGGGTTCAATGGCTTGAAACCCTTGGGCCCATCCTAATGGATTACAAGAAACTTACCATGAAGTTCAATACAAAAAGGAACTCTTGTACGTTCCAAGGCTTGGGAAGATCTAACATTGCAGCTCTAACCAGCAAAAAATGCAATGGTTTACAACGCACTAGGTTGTTTCTCTAGATAATTCCAGTTAACAACCACAAAGATCAGTCCAATACATACCCTCTTAAGATAGGTAAACTGATAGCTAAGTTTCCTCATGTATTTGAATCTTCCACCTATTTATCCCCTATACGAGTACATGATCATAGAATTCTATTGCAACCTGGCTTTGGATCGGTGAATGTTCGACCCTACCGCTACCCTTATTATCAAAAAACTGAGATAGAAAAGATGGTGTTGGAACCCTTACAATCCCAATTGATAAGGCCAAGTAATAGCCCATTTTCATCATCAGTTTTGTTAGTTAAAAAAGTAGATGGAGATTGGAGGTTTTGTGTGGACTATCGAACTCTGAATGCAATCACTCTCAAGGTCAAATACCGTATACCTGCCATTGATGAGTTGCTAAATGAACTTCATGAAGCTAAAGTTTATTCCAAATTGGATCTCCATTCAAGGTACCAACAAATAAGAGTTCATGAAGATGACACCTATAAGACAGCATTCAAAATACATAAAGGCCACTATGAGTTCCTAATGATGCCATTTGGTCTCACCAATGACCCAGCCACCTTCCAAAGCCTCATGAATGATATCTTTCAACCCTTCCTCAGGAAATTCATCTTGGTTTTCTTTGATGATATCCTAGTATACTCCAACTCATAGGAAGACCATAGCATGCACTTACAAACTATCCTACAATTACTAAAAACTAACAGTTTGTTTGCTAAAAAATCTAAGTGTCAGTTTGGTGTATTACAGGTAGAATACTTGGGCACCGTATTTCAGAACAGGGAGTCTCAATTGATCCAGCAAAAATTTGTGTTGTCGTTGAATGGCCAACACCAACAACAGCTAAGGGAGTCAGAGGGTTCCTTAGATTGGCAAGCTATTATAGAAAATTCATTCATCATTTTGGGGGAATAGAAGCACCCTTAACTCGCCTATTGAGTAAGGAATGGTTTCAATGGAATGAGGCTGCAGCAATGGCCTTCCAGTAGCTGAAAAAAGCTTTAACTTCCCCTTCCATCCTATGTCTACTAGACTTCACACAACGTTTTGTGATCAAATATGATGCAAGTGGCATTAGCCTCGGGGAAGTTCTCACCCAAAAAAAATAGGCCAGTGGCTTATTTCAGTGCTGCACTCAAGGGATCAGCCTTAGCACTATCCACCTATGAGAAGGAAATGTTGGTTATTGTTAAAGCCATCAAGATATGGCGACCATACTTGCTAGGAAGACCATTCATAGTGTGCACAGATCAAAAAAGTCTCAAGTATCTACTGGAGCAACAGATAACGACACCAGCACAGGCACGTTGGCTACCTAAACTCTTTGGCTATGTCTATGAACTAGAGTACAAAAAGGGTTCTAAGAATCAAGTTGCAGACTCTTTGTCAAGAGTGGTGGAATTCCAATTCCTATCTATCTCTCAGCCCCAAGCAGGTTGGTGGCCAACCCTCAAGAAGGAAGTTCAACAAGACCTTTTTTATAAGAAACTGATAGCCAAGACTTCTTCTCTGGATGTCTTCAAACTATGCCAAAGAGATTAGGTATGGTTCAAAAAGAACAAAGTCTTCTTTGATTCCAAAAAATTTAGCTGATTGTCATTCTTCACCAATGGGAGGGCACTTTGGATTCCACAAAACACTTTCTCGTATCAAACAAAATTTTTATTGGTCCAATATGCGCCAAAAGGTAAAGGAGCTCTTGCATAGGTATGAAGTATGCCAAAGGTTCAAGACTGATTGCATGAAACCAACAAGGTTACTGCAACCCCTACCAATCCTTACCAAGATATTGGTTAAGATCTCTATGGATTTCATCGAAAGATTACCACCCTCAAAGGGAAACATAGTAATTATGGTAGTGGTGGATCGATTGACAAAGTATGCCCACTTCATTGCTATGAAACACCTTTTTACTACCCTTATTGTAATCAAGGCATTTGTAGCCAATGTAATGCGCCTAAGTGATCGAGATAAGGTCTTCATCAACTCCTTCTGGCATACCTTATTCCAGTTACAAGGAACTCAATTATGCATGAGCTCCAGCTACCACCCACAAACTGATGGTTAGACTGACATGGTCAATCGCACTCTGGAACAATACTTATGTTGCTTTTTTGGTGATCAACCAAGAGAATGGGTTGAGTGGATACCATAGGCTGAGTTTAGCTATAACACCTCAACACACTCATCCACCAAAATGACTCCATTTGAAGTTGTGTATGGCATTCCACCCCCACATCTACTAGCTTATATCCCAGGCACCTCCAACGTCCAAACTGTGGATGAATACTTGCGTGATCGTGATACCATCATACGTGATCTACGTCATAACCTTCTATGAGCTCATAATCGAATGAAGTGTCAAGCCGATCAACATAGACAGGAGTTATCTTTTCTTGAAGGGGATTATGTTTATCTGAAATTACAGCCCTACCGACAAACCATTGTAGCCTTTCATTCATCCATAAAGCTTGCTCCACGTTTCTTTGGCCCTTACAAAATCATTGAGAGGGTTGGTCTTGTGACTTACAGATTAGCTCTTCCTCTTGACTCCCAAATACATGATGTGTTTCATATCAACATGTTAAAGAAACATATGGAGGCAATTACACCAAGCTCCATTCAACTACCTTCAATCTCTAATCAAGTCACAATCATGCCTTAGCTCGAAACCATCTTAGATTTCCATGTAGTTCAAAAAAAACAAATATCGACCAAAATCTGAGATTTTGGTCAAATGGATTGGAGCTCCAAAGGAAGAAAAGCAACTTGGGAAAATGAATGGTGTTTTTTTAAATCCTAACCTGCATTCATTCTTGCAAACAAGGATTTTAAAAGGGAGGAGAAATGATATGAGCTGTAACAACTCGGACTGCTCGTAGGAGCAACACTGGGCACAACGTCGAACGCATATGGTGCATAAGGCGTAGAGGTGTGGGCAACAATGCAAGCTGAATGCATGAGTAAGGGACCATTGGATTCAGTTAAAATAGTCAAAATTAGTTAGCATAATTTCCTTGTAATTTCATGTGCATGTAAGGCTATATATAACTACACAGTTAATTCAATAAAAATATCAAAGAATTATACTACCAATCAACCTCTCTTTTCCTTTATTTTCCCTCTCTTCCTCTTCCTCTTTGCAACGACACATAACAATTTTATGATAAGATTTGCCATACAATTTTTTTAAAATTATAAAAATAACAACCCTAAAACTTATAATATAATAACACTCTAATGATATTAAATAACATACAATATTGATACAGTTTAGTTTAAACGTCATTTAAAATAAAATAATATATTATATTTTTTTAATAGTAAATATATATAAAAAATGACAAAAAATACTATTTTTATGATTACAAATTTTAGGAGGATTATTTTTATTGTTTTCTCAAATGTTTTAAGCCCCATGATGTGATAAGAACCAACCGTTTAAAAAGACTCTTCTCAAAAGAAGATAAAATCAAACAAGAAACTGACTCAAACTACCACCACTTGAAAAATGATCCCCATCAAAAAAGTAGTCTAAAAGATCCATGTATAAAGCTGAAGATGCTACCGACAAAAAAAAAACTCCCACTTGCTATAATTTTTTTGAAAAATCACGACACCTCTGCAGTGAACACGATGGTTCAAATTCCCTACTTAAAAAAGAAGACATGGTAAGAAATGAATCTGTTTGATAGATTAAGTTAATCAACTGTATGTTAATTAACTTTTTTCTTTTTCTCTTCACGTCAAATTTAGATAATTTCTACTTGCAAAATTACAAGTGAGAAAGGTACGCATACACGTAAAAATAGTTTGGTGAAGGAAAAACTCTTAAGACTTAACTACCTAGTTTGAAAGCGTCCACAAAGAGGCCTAGGCAGACACCAGCTTTCCAATAGTTCATCATCACAATGAAGGATTGCAATCTTCCAATAGAAATAGAAGGGAGCTTTTTGTACATTAACATGCCAATACCCTCAATGGCAGAAACCACAATGCCTGCAACCAAAACGTCCCAATCACCTGTTTGTCCAAGGATTGTAGCCAAGGCATTTGCAGTGTAGAAACCCAAAAGAAGCAGAAATACTTTCATAGGGAAGTTTTTTCTCGCCAAAGTCAGTTTCTTAAGTAGCTGCCTACCACCTGCACTCAGTATCCTACCTAATCGAGTACGACCAAGTTCAGAGCGGTCACTATTAACATCATCTTGCCCACCATTCCCAGGAAGCTCCCCACCGTCCAAGGCAAAGGCCAATTTCCATCCTTGCCTTCCTGTCAAGAAACTGCAGGGGAGACCAGGAAAATAAGGTCAGAAACTTTTAAGTAAGTCCGTGAAATAACTTGGAGAATTTAGATTTAACATGAATGTATGATCAATAAATGACACAAGAATGACACGTGGAGATGCAGTCAAAAGAAACAAATGGTGTTACATACTTAGATGCAAAAGTTACATGACAAACATGAGTAAAACATTATCCTCCATCCCTAAATATTGGCGGGTCAATTAATGTCAGCATGAATATGTTTCAGAAAACAGGTACAAAACAGTACATTTTTATCATCCATTAGTTGCCTTCAGCAAAACAGTACGTCTGTTTAATCCATAATTTACCATCAGCCTATAGGACATAAAATGTAAGATAAGCATGCATTCTGCCATCAGAGGGCATAATTCTTTGTCATATAATGCTACATTAAGCTAAAGATCTGGTCACTATCCCAATCCTCATATAATAACTATATGACAGCTAGGGTCTGGACAGCAATACATCAAGTGTTTGGAGACAAGAATGAACAGGGCAGGGGCCACAATATGACTAATGTACATTGGAAAAACAAAGAGAACACAAAATACTCATTGATTTTCTATGCGTATGAAAAAACGATCATGTTCTTCAAATGTAATTGAAAATTCAGCTTTCTGAAATACAAATAACTCAGAAATGGGAAAACATCCAAAATGCAATAAAAGTCTCAAAAACAGGAAAGAATTTTATTTGAATTTCGTCAAAAAACCACAAAATGGTAAAAAAAGTTAGAGAACCTTTTTGGAAGAAATGAGGTAGATAGTATGCCCATCTTTGTATTAAGTCCATTGAAACTTGATTCACGGCACCAGTAATGAAACATGCAAGATACAGCAGCAGTACATGATCTTTCAGAGGCATCAATATCCAACACAGTTAAACCGGACTGCAGCATCAGTCTCCCCATTCCTAGGGCCATAAACTATAAAGCACAACCAAACCATAGACATAAATAGCCAAGTCTTGCTCAACCATTGTTAGGAGGTTGCAGTTTTGGGGCATTAAAGTCCAGTAATTCTTTGAAATGCACACTTTTTTCAGTTAAGGGGCGTTTTAGTCCAATAATTCTTTGAAATGCACACTTTAGTCATGTTACTTTTGAGAAAAAGTTTAGTTGATTAATTTTAAAAAAGAGTCAATCATGTCCCATGTTTCAAAAAAAATTATTTTTAAGGGCAAAATCAGAATTCTCTTTTCAAAGGAAAAAACATATAAAAATCCAAAAATAAAAAAATAATGCTCTCTCCCCACTCTCCCTTTCCCTGCTCTCCCTCTCTCTTCCTCCTATGTCTCCCTCTCTCTCCCTATCTAGTCCTTCTCTGTCTCTCTCTATCAATTTCTTTTTTATCATGTAGCCAGAAAGTAGAATCATATGCAATGGAGAAAAACAAAATTAGCAAACATAGTTGTTGTGCACTCCGAAACCCAATTTCCTGTGCAAACATGCCAATGCAAAACTGATGAACTCTAGATTTATTTGATGAATGAATCATATAAAAATTCAAATTTAAAATTAATGATTTATCAATCTCAAGTCTTTTATTTTGTCACAATCGATTCAACAATATAAGATTCCAAAAGAGAAAAAGAAGAGCTCAAACAATCATAAATGGCAGGTGTTGTTGTAAAGAGAATAAAGAGAAAAATGTGGTCTTTCTTAGTTCAGCAAAACAAGAACAGAATGGCTGTGAAAAACGAATCAAAGCTTTTTTGTTCATTCAATGGGTATGAATTTTTTATTGGGACAAATGGCACCATGGTCCACTATTTATTATAATTAGAGCACTTAATGTTGAGTAAAATTTAGAATAAATAACTCTAAATTTACTAATATTAGATCTAAACAAGTAAACAAACTACTTGTATTATACCCACTATAACACCTTTCAAAGGCAACTCACAAATTGAAGAGAAATACAAACACTCAAAAAGAAAGCTCTCAACTCACACTCAAACTAAGAATACAAAGACTTATTTGTTTTTTTGATGGAATAATTAAACCAAATGCAAGGTAGGCTATTTATAGTCTTCACCATGCAATCTACACCACACAAATATAAAACTAAGAAATAATCCTAACCACACAAATCTTATCTAAACACTTCTCTTTTCTACAACCTTCAACCACTTCATTTATTTCTACATCCTTCAACCACTTCATTTATTTCTACATCCTTCAACCACTTCATTTATTTCTCTACATCTTCAACTACTTCATTTATTTCTCTACATCTTTAATTATTATGTTGGTGTTGATTTTCAACACTCTCCCTCAACACCAACTCTCATTATTTTTATTGTGTCAAGCTGACGGCGAAACATTTCGAACTTGCCAACACTTAAGCTTTTTGTGAACAAGTCCGCAACTCGATCAATTGTCTTGATTTGCCTCATTTCAATTTCTTCTTGCAGAACCTTTTCTCTGATAAAGTGATAGTATACTTCAACATGCTTAGTTCTTGCATGAAAGACCGAATTCTCTGCCAAACGAATTGCCAATTGATTGTCACAGTACAACGGTACTGCATAATCTACTGGTTGATGTAGATTATTCATTAACTGTATCAACCATGTACACTCTTGAGTTGCCATTGCCGTTGCTCGATACTTAGCTTCAGTGGTTGATAATGATACTGTCGGCTGTCTCTTGCTACACCAAGAAATTGTTTAAGAACCAAGCTTAAACACATACCCAGTTGTTGATCTCCTGGTGTTATGATCTCTTGCATAGTCAGCATCCCAGTAACCAACTAACTTGTTGTCTCCACCTTTCTTGTACAAAAGACCATAGTCAATTGTACTCTTCACATATCTCAATATTCGTCGAACTGCTTCCAAATGTGGCTTCTTTGGATTTTGCATGTACCGACTCATTACACTAACTGCATAAGAAATGTCAGGCCGAGTTAAGGTTAAGTAGATCAGACTGCCTACCAATTTTCGATACATTGTCGCATCTTCCAAGTCTTTTCCTTCATGTGCACACATGTTGGCATTTGGCTCCATCGGTGTCGAAATTGGTTTGCATTCAAGCATTCCGAACCGCTTCATCAAATCTTTGGAATATTTTTGCTGACAAAGAAATATTCCTTCTTGTGTGCGATCAACCTCTAAACCAAGGAAGTGCTTGAGCTGGCCAAGTTCTTTCATCTGGAAACGGACTGACAAATTCTCCTTTGTTCGAAGAATTTCTGCCTCATTATCACCAGTTATGATTAAATCATCCACATACACTAGCACAATAGCTAGTTTTCCTTCATTGGCTTTAACAAACAAGCTGGAATCTGCAGATGTTACTGAATAACCACTTTGTGTTAGAAATTCAACAATCTTACCATACCATGCCCTAGGCGCCTGTTTCAATCCGTAAAGTGCTTTTCGCAGCTTACACACATATTCAGGATGATCTTGGCTCTAAAAACCCATTGATTGGATCATGTAGATCTCCCGATCCAGCTCTCCATGAAGAAAAGCATTCTTCACATCCATCTGCCACAACTTCCAATCTTTATTAGCTGCAAGTGCAAGTAGGACTCGTACAGTTGTAAGTTTTGCCACTGGACTAAACGTTTCATCATAGTCTAGTCCATACTGTTAAGAGAAACCACGAGCTACCGATCGTGCCTTGTACCTCTTGATTGACCCATCTGGTCTGCGCTTTATCTTGTAAACCCATTTGCAGGATATAGGTTTCACATTTCTTGGCTTTCGCACCAGATCCCAAGTTTGATTTTGTTGAAGTGCATCGATCTCTTCTTTCATAGCTATCATCCACTCAGATCTTTGCGATGCTTCTTCAAACGTCTCAGGTTCTATTACTTCTTCAATTATGACTGCATTGAAATATTTGGGATTTGGCCTTCGTGTTCTTGTTGACCTACGGAGTTGAGATTGTGAAGTTGATTCTTCTATTTCACTAGGCCTACCTTCTTCATTTAGTTGTTGATATATGTCAATTTGTCAAGGATTCTGAGTTACTCTTTGTTCGGCACCATCATCGTCTGGATCTTTGGATTCATCTAAACTTGGTTGGAATTGAATAATATGCTCCCATCTTTTGTTACAGCTTATCTCCAAATTCTCTCGAGTCTGACAATGCTTCCTTCTCTGATGACCACCAAGAAGATGCTTCATCGAACACCACATCTCTTGAAGTGTAGCATCTTCCACTCGTTAGATCACAACATTTCTACCCTTTTCTTTGACTATCATATCCCACAAAGATACATCTAATAGCTTTCTTGTCAAATTTGCTCCGTAAATGATCAGGAACAAATACATAACATACACAGCCAAATACTCGAAAGTAGCTAACTGTAGGTTTCATGTTCCACGGTTTCTCAAAGGGTGAAACAAATTCTAACCTTGGTTGAGGAAGTCTGTTGATCACAAAGGCTGCAGTCCTCATCGATTCAGCCTAAAACCTCCCAGGTACATTCATTTCATGTAGCATACTCCGACAAATTTCTACAAGATGTCGGTTCTTTCTCTCTGCTACACCATTTTGTTGTGGCGTGTCGGCACAAGTGTACTGATGACGTATTCAACATTCCCTTAGGTATTGAGAGAACTCGCTTGAGCTATATTCTCTTTCGTTGTCTGTGTGCAAGCATCGGATCTTCTTTCCAACTTCTCCTTCAGTTGACTCTCTAAACTCTTTAAACTTTGAGAATACGTCAGATTTTTCTTTCATAAAGAAAACCCACACATACCTTGAGAAGTCCTCAATGAATGTCACCATGTATCGCATACCGCCAATTGATGGTTGCTTAACAGGACCGAATACATCAGAGTGAACTAACTCCAATGATTCTTTTGCTTTAAACTTCGATTCCTCATATGGTAATTGGTGAGCTTTACCATATTGGCATCCTGCACAGACCGTGTCTGTTCGCACGTCTAGTTGAGGAAGTCCTTTAAGCATCGACTTCTTCACCATCACACTTAGCTTGGAATAGCTAACGTGACCTAACCGCATATGCCATAGATCTATTGTTTCATTTCTTCTTGTCTTGTCTACATATGCAGATTCTGCTGACATCACGTACACTGATTCCAATCGTTGTCCCTCCATTGTCGGTGTTTCTGAGATTTTGAGATCACGATACACCTTTACGTCTCGGGGACCGAACAAGACATAGTGGCCTGATGATGTTAATTGAGCCACAGATAACAAATTTTTCTTCATTCCTGAGACATGATAAACATCTTGAAGTGGTACTTGGTTAGTACTATATCGAGGCGTAACTATCGTCTTACCGATGTGGGCTATCGGTAACCTTGAGCTGTCAACTGTCACCATTACACGACCTCCCTTATACTCAAACATGCTTTCCAACTTCTGTTTATCACCTGTCATATGATTTGAGCAGCCCAAATCTACGATCCAATCATTCTTGTAGTCAATCTGTTTTGATGTTGTCACCGTAAGAGCCAATTCTTCTTCCTCTGTAGCGAATAATGCTTCGGCATCCCAACCATCTTCGTTATGCTCCTTAGAACTGGAAGTAGTTGTATTGCTTTCAATAGGATTTTTCTTACTCCAACAATCTTTTGCCATGTGACCCATCTTCCCACAGTTGTAACATTCACCGTCAAATTTTCTATTGTTATTGCAGTTCTTCCAAGCTCCCCCAGGACGAAAGCCTCCCTTTCTTTAAGGAATTTTTCCTTTATCGTCATCATTTTTATATCCATTTCCATTGTACCGCTTAAAAGTGTATCTGCTTTTGCTAGTGTAGAGCGCTTCTTCTACACCCTTCAGCGAGACTCCTCCCATTTGCTTAGCCATAGCTTCTTGACCAGCCAGCAAATTCTCAAACTCAACAAGAGATGGTTGTGTCAGCCATCCTTGTATAGCGGTAACAAACCCTCGATATTCGGGTCTCAAACTATGAATAATTATTCTCTTTATCCTCATTTCCCCAATAGGAGCTTTTGGATCTAACTCTGAAATTTCACGACATAACGACTTTTATCTTGTGAAAGTATTGGGAAATCGTCATGTCGCGTTGCGCCATCGATAGCAACTCGTTCTCCAGAAGTTGCAATCTTGTATCATTCTTCTTTGAAAAGAGTGTAACAAGAGTGTCTCATGCTTCCTTTGGTGTTTTTGCATCCCGAATGTGCTCCAACATTTCTTCTTCAATTGTGGTCTTCAAAGTAAACATCGCTTTGCTTGCTTTAATTTTCCATTTTCGCAATATGCCGTTTGCATCTTCCACTGTTGGTTGTGTAACTTCATCACCACCAACAACCTCCCACAAGTCTTGACCTTGTAGGCAAGACTCCATACATGTTGTCCATGTGTTATAGTTTTTGTTGTTGAGCTTCTTGATTCCTCCAACTACTTGAAGATCACCCATCGTGTCGGCAAGACTTCGACTACACCGAACAAGCTTGACTAATAAACTTGCAGAGTACCAAACTCCTCACGACTCTCTACTAAGAACGATCCTTGACCGTCCCGCTCTGATACCAATTGTTGAGTAAAATTTAGAATAAATAACTCTAAATTTACTAATATTAGATCCAAACAAGTAAACAAACTACTTGTATTATACCCACTATAAAACCTTTCAAAGTCAACTCACAAATTGAAGAGAAATACAAACACTCAAAAAGAAAGCTCTCAACTCACACTCAAACTAAGAATACAAAGACTTATTTGTTTTTTTGATGGAATGATTAAACCAAATGCAAGGAAGGCTATTTATAGTCTTCACCATGCAATCTACACCACACAAATATAAAACTAAGAAATAATCCTAGCCACACAAATCTTATCTAAACACTTCTCTTTTCTACAACCTTCAACCACTTCATTTATTTCTACAACCTTCAACCATTTCATTTATTTCTACATCCTTCAACCACTTCATTTATTTCTCTACATCTTCAACTACTTCATTTATTTCTCTACATCTTCAATTATTATGTTGGTGTTGATTTTCAACACTCCCCCTCAACACCAACTCTCATTATTTTTATTGTGTCAAGCTGACGGCGAAACATTTCGAACTTGCCAACACTTAAGCTTTTTGTGAACAAGTCCGCAACTTGATCATCTGTCTTGATTTGCCTCATTTCAATTTCTTCTTGCAGAACCTTTTCTCTGATAAAGTGATAGTGTACTTCAACATGCTTAGTTCTTGCATGAAAGACCGGATTCTCTGCCAAACGAATTGTCGATTGATTGTCATAGTACAACGGTACTGCATAATCTACTGGTTGATGTAGATTATTCATTAGTTGTATCAACCATGTACACTCTTGAGCTACCATTGCCGCTGCTCGATACTCAGCTTCAGTGGTTGATAATGATATTGTCGGCTGTCTCTTGCTACACCAAGAAATTGTTCAAGAACCAAGCTAACACATACCCAGTTATTGATCTCCTGGTGTTATGATCTCCTGCATAGTCAGCATCTCAGTAACCAACTAACTTGTTGTCTCCACCTTTCTTGTACAAAAGACCATAGTCAATTGTACTTTTCACATATCTCAATATTCGTCGAACTGCTTCCAAATGTGGCTTCTTTGGAATTTGCATGTATCGACTCATTACACTAACTGCATAAGAAATGTCAGGCCAAGTTAAGGTTAAATAGATCAGACTGCCTACCAATTTTCGATACATTGTCGCATCTTCCAAGTCTTTTCCTTCATGTGCACACATGTTGGCATTTGGCTCCATCGGTGTCGAAATTGGTTTGCATTCAAGCATTCCGATCTAGAGATTTAGGGTTTAGAGCTATATTTGTGGGTTAAGGTTTAGGGTTAAAATTATTATTTTTCTAAATAGGGTTTAGGGTTTTAGGATTTGGAATTTTAGATTTAGGATTTAAGGTTTAGGATTTAGGGTTTTATGATTTAGGATTTAAGATTTGGGGTTTAGGACTTGGAGCTTAGGGCATGTGGTTTTAGGGTTTAGGTTTTAGGGTTTAAGGTTTAGGATTTTGGTGTTTGGTGTTTGGTGTTTGGTGTTTGGTGTTTTGGGGTGTTGGGGTTAGGGTTGGGGTTGGGGTTGGGTTTGGGGTTGGGGTTGGGGTTTGGGGTTTGGGGATTGGAATTTGGGGATAAGGTTTAGGGTTTAAGGTTTAGGGTTTAAGGTTTTGGGTTTTGGGTTATGGGTTTTGGGTTTAAGAATTTAGGATTTAGAATTTAGGATTTAGGATTTAGGATTTAGGATTTGCGATTTAGGATTTAGGATTTAGGATTTAGGGTTTAGGGATTTTGGGATTACAGTTTAAGGATTTAGGGTTTTGAAATTTGGGATTTTAGTTTAGGGTTATGTTTAGGGTAAGGTAAAATTGGAAAAAAAATTGAGATAGAAATGGAATCATGATTCCTAAAGGGGAGAAGGAATTGTGATTCTTTCTCATTTAGGAATCGATTACATTCCTGACTCTTTTTTCAGCCCAACCAAACACACAAATAGAAAGAATCAATTCTGATTTCTTTCCATTCCCTCCAACCAAACACAACATAAATCTCAAATCACAAACCTCAAAACCCTAAACCCTATTTAGAAAAATAATAATTTTAATAGTATATTTTATTTTTAAGTAATAATTATTTAGAAAAATAATGATTTTAATAATATATTTTATCTGACGAAAAAATAATAACTAAATAATATTATTTAAACTTTACTAAATATAGGAATATTAAAGTAATATATAATATTTTTCATTACATTTACTTGTAAACCAAACACTATGATACTAATTCCTTCTTTGGGGTTTAGGGTTTTGGATTTTGGGATTTGGGATTTGGGATTTGGGATTTGGGATTTGGGATTTGGGATTTGGGATTTAAGGTTTAAGATTTTAGGATTTAGGGTTTTAGGTTTTGGGTTTGAATTTTGAGTTATATTAGGGATGGGATAAAATTGAAAAAAAAATTGATATGAGAATAGAATCATGAATTTTTTCTCCTTTAGGAATCGATTTCATTCCTGATTCCTTTTTTAACCCAACTAAACACATAAATAGAAGAAATCAATTCTGATTCCTTTCCATTCCCTACCACCAAACTCCATAAAGTGCCAATCATACAAAGTTAAGGTCTAAATCAACCAAAACCCACCAAATAGCCTAATATAGATAAAAGTTAAAATACCAAACACAACAGCTACTTCATCCAATACTATCATAAAATCCAACTTCAATTTCATAATCGCAATTAAATTGGGGGCAGAAATCAAACATGGAAGCAAACGAGCAAATCACACTTAAAAATTTCCAACGCAACAAGATCAGTATGAGCAAACCTTTGTTCTAAATGTTCTTCAAAACCACAGGAGCAGGTCACACCAAATAGGCACAAAACAATTTATAAATCAGCGCCAATCACCACGAACTCGGCACTTTACATAGGAAAGATTGAAAGAGAACCGTACAAAATAAACAACCTAACAACTGAAAATTTCAAAGATAACTCCATAGTGATTAATAGTATATAAGAAGATTAAAATCCATGAATTATGAGCGATTGGGAGCCAATAAAATGTTAGAATACTGAGCGAGACTAGAGGAAATACTACCACTACATCCGTGTTAAGAAACTGGCAGTGGACGGCTTGATGGAGAGCACGGATGGCAAGTCCACGGCCACCGGAATGTTGGGCAGTGACCGGACGGCGTGGTGGAGTACTTCTTTGCTGCGTGAAGGGCTGAAGTGGTTAAAAACACTGATGTCGGAGAGAACACTGTTCGTAAGGGATTTTGTGAGTTTCTCTCTATTTTACAAATTTCATATTAAAGTAACAATTATAACACTAATTAAAACTTTTATCGACAATAAACCAACAAAAATAACATTTAATTATTGTATATATCTTTTTCATACAATCGAGCTATTTTTCATTTCATATCCCACTTATGAAAATTTCTATGTATTATTTTGAGGTTAATTATATAAAATAATTTACAAAAATATTAAAATATTTATTTTATTATAATTATATTCAGAATATATAGACAATAAAAATATATTTAATAAAGTTTATTTTTAAAGTTACAATTATGCCCACAACTTATGAATAATTATACAATTATATTCAAAATTTAGTATATTTTTATCATTACCTATGAATTGTGAGCATAATTACAACATAAACGTTTTGTGCATTTTTACAAATTATCACATACACTGTGGGTATAAAGCGTAATTGACCCTATTATTTTATTAGATTTAACATAACAACATCATACATCAATAGTAAATTTAAAATAACTTAGATAATTAAATAATATGCTTGGAATAACAATTTATATTGCGACTTTTGACGACATTAGATGGAGACTAAGAAAATGGTATAAATTAACCTTTTTAAGAACAAAGAATACACTCACTACTACAAAACGGATTATTAAAGTCGGATCACTGTACCGACTTTAAATAAAATGACTTAATGTTTAAAGTCAGTTCACGTATTGAACCGACATTAAATTTTTAATATTTTTTTTTACAAAATTTACTCATTTTTTATTATACTCAAATTAAAACTTGTATTCGATCACTACATAATAGCAAAAAAAATCAAAATTTATTTAACAAATAATACAAATAATTGAAAAATAAAATATTAATTAATAGCAAAAAAATTACTATGGTGTTATCCTATATTATTCAAGATCATCATATTCTTCTCCTGATGTTATAATACAAAACCTACATATATAATAAAAAAATTATACACATAATAACAAAAAAAATATGGATAATAAGTGCGTAGGATTAATAAAAATACTTATAAGAGTAAATGAAGTGAAAAAATGGTATTTTGTAAGTGAGAAATGGGTATAAAGAATTTGAGTATTTTGCTCAAAAAAATAGGTGATCTAAAAGATAAGTTAGAGAGGAAGAAAACCCACTAACCGGCGCTGGAATTTGTGGTCATAGGTGGCCGAAAAATGAGAAAGAGTGGAGGAGGTTTTGGGTTTTTGAGAGTTATGCAGCGTTTGGAATAGTTTCTGTCTGGGGAAGAAAGAAGAGAAAAAAGGAAATATTCACATATATAACATCGATTCTACGTGTCAACCGACGCTACGAACTACATGGATACCGTCGATTCTACATCAAACTGACTTTAAATTCATTATAAGTCGATTTTTTCCAAAAACTGACTTTACATATCGACTTAAATACCCCTTTTGTAGTAGTGATCGTTAAGGCCTTGCATCATCATAGGGTATGGCAGCCTTTGGCACTTCAATACTTAAGTAAATCTAGGTAGTATAAAGAAGGGTATTAATGTTTCTCTTCATGATCTATAGAGGTGACGAGAGATTTTAGGGGGAGATTATAGATTCTTGTATTTGTCTCTAGTAAAGTTATATTCAAGTCATTCTATGAAAAAGATATAGAGCACATATATATAGGAGAATATACTACTTGTTAATAATACATACCTGTAGTGATAGAATTATTTTAGTGTCAAAGTTATCTCTTTGTAATTATCTCATTATTAGATAATTAATAGATTCTTTCTGGTTGTTTATCTTATTGGAAATTTATTCGATTATGATGCTCATTTGCAAACTCAACGACTACTGTGTTGATCTGTGAATCATATTCTGATTGGGTCCTCTCATATTATGCCACACGGTGTGGATTAATTTACACCCAACATCAACCCCTAAGCCTCCTAGGCTTAGATGAGTGGGTTAGGATGTATATATTGTCATTCTGTCATCATCAGGTTTAGCACATTTTGAGCCACACTAGCAGTGTCAAGCCCACTTTCATATGATCATTACCTGCCAAATTGAAGGATTTCTCGCTCGGCCTTAACATTCAAAATGTGCATTCCAACATTCTGTAGCTAGTAATTCTCTCAAATTCTCAATCAAACTCCTAGTTGAGGAGTTATGTCATAGAGTATGCATCTCTAAGGCATTGACAATAGGTGCTAGATTCTTTGGGTTTATGTAGAACATGTTTGAGTGATATGACTTTTCATGAGTCTACAAACTCTCTTTAATAATAGCACTTCACTTTCTAGAAGTGAGAGGTTGATCTTGTACATTTTTCCTAATGGATACACTTATATCCTTTGTCGGAGCAAAGTGTCATGGATGCATAAAGGTTTGGACTTTTCTGAGGAGCGCATGTAGCGTGGGATCATGTCCTAATCACTCCAATTTTTTGTAGGACTATGATAAGTGCTTAAAAGTACTAAATATAATGTGATTTTATGTACTATAAATGTCAAAATAGATTTATATTTGCATAAGTTTTATCATTTTTTTAGTAAATCTATCTTTTCGAAACCACGGGTATGATTTATTATTTTACAGGTATTTTTAAGTTCAAAATAATTCAATTGATCAACATATCTGAAAGCACTCCATTGCAACAATAAAGCATAAAAGACTAACATATGTAATACTTACATATGTTCCAAACCAATGTAAAGGGGTGAAAGACAAGTGAGATTCTAGAAATGTAGCAACATGCGTGCTACGATGCACTTTTACAGGTTGGCACAAAATTCTCTTATTTGTAGCATTTTCCACCTATAAAACCCCCCTTTTCACTCTCATTATTGATTATCATCCTATATCCCTTATCCATCATCCTTCATTTTTTTTTCTCTTAAGCTTTTCTTTAGTTTTTAGATTTGTTTTAGCTCTTCTCTCGTTTTGAGAGTTGAACATAGTTTAAGTTTATGCAGTAGTTATCTTTCAATTCAATAAACAATGTCGGCAAATCTATATTTTGAAGGATACACTTGAGATATAAATTTAAATATATTCTTATTTTTTTAGATTAATTTTATGTGTTGTTTTAAATGTTCTTTTTAATATTTTGATCAATTATTAATTATAATCATGTTTGACTAAATATACTATAGAATATTAGTAAAGTTATTATGCTTATAAAATATTAAATTAGGTAAACATTTTAATAAAATTTAAGTATTATTTTATATTCAAGAATATTACAAAATTTATATGACATTGGGTTTTTGAGACATGAATTTAGATTTGATTTAGAGTCACACTCTTGCATTAAGGATTTGATTATCTGAATCTAGTTTAGAGTAATGTTCTATTTCAAAGTTTTTATAGGATTTATTATTGAAAAATATTTTGATGACATATTTTTTGTTATAAATTTAAAACATAAAAATTAAAATTTAGATTCATCGATCTACAATCCTATAAAGAAAACTTTAATGAAGTTTAACTTGTTACACCTGATCGAAGGTGGTAGCTAAATGGTTTGTTAATCTATCTCATAAATTATCTATTGATTTTAAATGTTTATTTTCCTGATATTTGTTGAATCTATCTTTAATTTTATTTACAACAGAATATTTAAGTTTAATTTTTGTTTTTAAGAATTCATTGAATTATTTAAAAACCTCATGATTTCAACTTAGACTAATCTTGGAAGTATACTTATCATTCATACAAAGTAATTTAAGTACTTGCAAGCTATTTTAAAAATAGAAAACTTGAGCAATAGGTTTTTGGCGTCGTTGTTGGGGAAGAATAGAGTTTAAAAACTTTTATTATCAAAATCTTAAAAACTTTATGTGTTGTAAATATTATGATTTTTATTTAAAATCTTAAAATATCTAAGTTATTAATTAATAACTTTAGATATTTTGAATTTTAAATTTTTCAAAAAAAATCATTTAATTTAATTTTTTTTATTTTAATTTTTGTAACAATTATTTTAATTTTATTTTAAATATTAAATTTTAACATTTATTTCTTTTATTATTTTATTTTATTTCTTTTAATTAATTTATGTTTAGTATTTCTATGTACAAAACATATAATATTTAATATACTTGTCGTAATTAATTTATGAATTATATAATAAATTTCTTGTATTACAAACTATTTATAGTATAAACTGTTTATAACGTACTTATGTATTTATTTTATTTTTTATTTTTCATACTTGACAAGTGATTTAATTTTTGTTTTTATAAGTTTATGTAAGGTAAGAGGTCCTTAGGATACCATCTTATATCTTACAAAAATAATATTAATAGATCTAATAAACTATTTAGAAGGTTGAACTTTGAGATCCCACGGCCTTTAGTTGAACATAATTTTGAACCAAATCTAAACCTTTCACAAATAAGGGAAATTTACTATGAGAGAATATGTAGCCAATCATCATTACTACTGTCTTTATCCAATTGGGTAAGGCTACTCAAAATTATGAATTGAGAAATATTTTTTTTTTCATGTTACCTTATTTCAATGAACTGCCTAATGAAGACTCACTTCAAGGACTAGTGTAGAATGTGATGTTTTCCCTACACTCTCAATGAAAAGGCCAAGGCTTGGCTAATTTCACTTCCCTTAGGTTCTTTGATGATGTAAGAGGATGTTTATAATAAATTTATAGGAAAATTATATTCTGACCAAAAAATATCAAAGTTGAGAGTAAAGATTACTACTTTCTCTCAAATGGAGGAAAAACCTGGACCAAGAAAAAAGGAGTTGGGAGACACGGCTACAAGCTTTAGAGGAGAACAATAAGAGGCAAGAATAGGCCTTAAAAATATCAAGTGAGAAACAAGAAAATGGAAAAGCCCCCTACTAGGTGGACAAAGATTGCGAACAATTGTACATCTCCCCCTTTTCGAATGCAATCGAAAATGATGAACCTCCACCTAAGTTCAATGATCCTAAATGCCCTAACTATTTTGGGATGAAAGATCCAGTCACGCACGTTCAATATTTCAAAATAGTCATGACACCTATGAGTCTTACCCAAGCAAAGAGAGACGTGATGATGTGTAAGCTGTTCGTCGCCACCCTCTGTGACGTCGCATAAAAATGGTTCAACAACCTACCTCCAGGTCCATATCCTCCTTCCTACAGTTCGCCAAATTGTTCATCACCAATTACACCTGCAACAAACCTTGAAGGAAAGAATCTTATGACCTCTTTTCAATTATACAAGGAGAAAATGAACCCATCGATGAGTATATGAAGCGATTCAAAGAAGAAAAATTGGAAATTGTTGACTACCCTAGCTCTATTGCCATAGAGGCCTTCAGGAAAGGCCTATTAAAAAGTTCCAACCTGTTTATGGAATTAACTAAAATGGTGCCACGCATATTAGAGGAAGCTTATGTGGAGGCTAGAAAGTTCATCAACCTAGAAAGGGAGATTAGCCTAGCTAAGGATCGTCGAATGGGAGGAGAGTTAATCTCGGCCCCAAATAAAGAAAAAAGGAGGACGAGCCTGGACCAAACACACAAAAGTTACAAAAACAAACAATTTTTTATAGGCAATAGATAAACCGAACAATGGTCGGTAAATAGAAATTGGGAGGTAAATAAAAGCTGACCAAAAAACAGTGAAACCGAAGGAAGAGCGTTATCTCCCTTCAGGGGTCCTCCTTTAAAAGTCAATTTAACCTAGATTGTAGAAAGAATGGAAAGGGAGCCCGAGACAAGGTAGCCACCCAGGATGCATGCTTTAGAAAGAGATGTGTCTAAATGGTGCGCCTTTCACAAAGATATAGGCCACTAGACAAGAGACTGTAGAAACTTGAAAAGAGAATTGAAAACATTATTGGCTAGAGGCTACCAAGTCGAACGAATAATGTTTCGACCAATATATTTGTCAAGCAGTGGCAAAGAACCTCATGGTAAGCCCACCATTAAAACCATTCATACCATACATAGAGGGTAAGGAGTCAGTGGGATCTCTAACAATGCTCGCAAAAGATTTGCAAGGGAGTTACACAATGCACATCATATATACACTTTGGATAAAGCGAGACCCCCTACGAAAATAACTTTCATGGAGAGGGATGAGACTGCATCCCATTGCCAATGCAGACATCTTTACATGGACCCCTAAAAACATATCATGAATTGATTCACGAGTTATAACCCATCGACTAAATGTTGACGTAGAAGCTAGACCTATTCAACAACGAAAAATAAAATTCCTTAGAGAGAAAAATGAAGCAATCAAATATCATGTAGCTGCCCTCAAAGAGGTAGGGGTCATTAGGGAAGTCAAGTATCCCTCATAGCTCTCAAATGTGGTACTAGTAAAAAAGGCGTGCAGAGAATCTCACATCTACGTAGCCTTCACTAATCTAAATGAGGCGTGCCCTAAAGACTGCTTCCCCCTCCCAAGCATTGATTAGCTGGTAGACGCCCCTTCTGGGTTTGGGTTGATGAGTTTCTTAGATGTATACTCTGGGTATTATCAAATCAAAATTCACCCTGAAGATGAGGAAAAAAATTCTTTCATAACAGAAGAAAGAACGTTCTGCTACATGAGAATGCCATTCGGATTGAAAAATATGGGTGCAACATATCAATACCTTGTCAACAAAATGTTCAAAAAGTAGTTGGGTAGGAACTTGGAAGCATACATTAACGATATGGTGATTAAGTCAGCTCAACCCCTAAACCATATCAAAGACCTACATGAGATATTCGAGATGATACAGAGGTATGACATGAAACTTAACCCCAAAAAATGCATTTTTGGTATAGTTGTAGGAAAATTCCTGGGGTACCTCATATCAGTAAGAGGAATCGAGGCCAATCCTGACAAAATACAAGCACTGGTGAACATGAAACCACCCAGTAGTCTCAGGGGTATACAACAAGTGAATGGAAGGATAGGGACGTTGAGCAGATTCATTGCTAAATGCACAGATAAGTGTATGCCATTCTTCAAGATGTTGAGAAAGAACAAGACTATCTTTTGGAACGAGGATTGCAGCACAATCTTTGAAGAAATAAAAAATACCTTAGTAATCCCCTTATCCTAGTCTGCCCACTACCAGAAGAGATTCTTTATCTATATTTGGTTGTCACACCCTAAACATGCAGTGTCGTGCTAATAACAGAAAGAAACAAAATTCAACACCCTATCTACTATGTGAGCCAAATTTTAATAGAGGCCCAAAGAAAATATCCCACTATAGATAAACTTGCTTTTACTCTCAAGATTACAGCACGAAAGCACAGGCATTACTTTGGCTCACACACAACTGTAGTACTTACCTCACACCCTCTCAAAAATGTATTGACAAATCCGAAAGTTATTGGAAGATTGGCCTAGATAGTCGTAGAACTGGGAGAGTATGACATCAAATACATGGCTAGAACAACCATCAAAGGGAAGGTTATGGCCAAGTTCACTGATGGTCCTAAGATCATTAACAAAATAGAGACTACATAGGTATGTATAGTAGACCAATGAATGTACCGACCTGGCAAGTATTGTGGATAGAGCACACAATTTCAATGGTAGAGGACTAGGGGTGGTTATAATGGATGAGAATGAAAACTGCTTTGAATATGCAATCAGGCTTGATTTTCAGGCAACCAATAACATCACAGAGTATGAAGCTTCCATATTTAGAGTCATAACCTCGAAAACGTTAGGGGAAAATAGAATTACCCTACATAGTGACTCCCAACTCATGGTCAATTATTTTCTGGGAACATTTGAAGCAAGGGATGGAAAGATGAAGAAGTACTTAGAGAGACTAAAATGAGAGTGCTCAAAATTCTCCAAGTTCAAGATCGATCAGATAGCACGAAATAAGAACAATCACGTTGATGCCTTAGCAACCTTGGCGTTAATGAGGGAGACTAAGCAAGATAGGGTAGTATTAGTAACAGTGCTGGCAGGAGCATCTCTAGAAGAGGCTGAAAGAAGGATCGGATGTGTGGACTCTCCCTCTACCACATGGTTCACTCTGATTTATAAATTCTTGGATAAATGGGACCTACTTGAAGATCGCACGGCCACGAAGCAAATTGAAGCCAAAGTAGGCCGGTATATGATTGAGGCAGGAAAATTATACCACAAAACCCCACTCAACCTCGGCCTCCTATGCATAGCCATAGAAGGAGCTAAAAGAATAATGTATGAAGCACACGAAGGAGATTGCGGTTCGCATTCTAGGGGTAAAAGATTATCCCAGAAAATTATGAGACAAGGTTATTATTGGCCCATTATGCTAACCAATTGCATTAAATATGCTCAGAGGTGTAACAAATGCCAAAAATTTGGCCCCCTAACCCACACACCTCTCAATACTATGGTGGGAGTAGTAAGTCCTTGGCCTTTCTACTAGTGGAGACTCGATATAGTAAGACCATTGCACATAGGCACGGGCCAAGAAAAGTTTTTCCTTGTTGCCACTGATTATTTTTCAAAATGGATCGAATTAGAAGACCTAGCAAGGATACAAGAGGAGGAGATAACCAGGTTCATATGGAGGTCCATAGTTTATCAATTCAGCCTTCTTAAAGAGCTCGTTACAGAAAACGAGCGACAATTCACCGATCGAAAAATCAAAGCTTTCACTTTAATATAATATTAAGATAGGCCACTCAACACCTTACTACCCCCAGGCCAATGGCCAAGCAGAGTCCTCCAATAAATTAACCATCAACTTATTGAAGAAAAAGCTGGAAAGATCCAAAAGGAGATGGGTGGAGGAGTTACCGGGAGCGTTATGGGCTGTTAGAACAAACCCCCGCGGGAGCACCAACTAGACCCCATTATCCTCAGTATATGGAACTGAGGCGGTCGTACCAACTGAAGTCACAATCCCTACCCCCAAATAAATCCTAACAAAAAAACAAAATGAGGTGAGAAGAGTAACCTAACTCACCTTAGTGGAGGAAAAAAAGGATAAAGCTTTAAGAAGGATGATCAAACAAAAAAGAACAATATCATAATACTACAACAAAACTGTGCACTACAAAACATTTTCCAGGGGTGATTGGGTTCTCAAGAAGGTTTTCCCTAACAAAAGGGAATCGATGGTTGGTAAAATGGGTGCCAATTGGGAGGGACCTTATCAAATAATTGAGATAACACCAGGATGGGCCTACTTATTGAAAAGCATCGAAGGCAAGGAGGAAGGCACAAGCTGGAATGTCAGACACTTAAAAAGATACTATTTCTAAAAACATATGTATTAACCTACCTATCTTTTTGTGTGTAATAGTGACACACATGTATCAATAAAATAAAAGGCATCAGCAGCTGATCATTTACTCAAGCTCTCCCCTTTAAAATGGGCATTAGGGGCTGCTCACCTAGATTAATAAATCAATTAGAGCACCTTAACAGTTGAAGAGGCCGAGTTGCCTATCTCGGTCAAGAACCAAGTTGGTGCCCTGACAATAAAAAAAATATAAGAGCACCTCAGTTAGGAACTAGGTCAAGCTCTCTCCCTTAAAATGGGCATCAAGGGATGCTCATCTAGATTAATAAATCAGGTTGAGCCTCCTAACAGTTGAAGAGGTTGAGTTTCCCACCTCGGTTAGGAACCAGGTCGGTGCTCTGACAATAAAAAAAAAATATAAGAGCACCTCAGTCAGGAACCAGGTCAAGGTCTCTTCCTTAAAATGGGCATCAGTGGCTACTCACCTAAATTAATAAATCTGGTAAAGCACCCTAACCATGGAAGAAGTAGAGTTGTTCACCTCGATTAGGAACCAGGACGACACTTTGACAATAAAAATGATGAGCACCTCGGTTAAGAGCCAGGTTAGACTTTTTCCCATAAATCAAAACCAATGGCCAATCACCTAGATTATGCTAAATAACTTAAAATTGCAATATACCAAATAGTTATTATACATAAACACATGTCACTTAGATTGTTCATTATTAAAAAATAAATCACTACATGTCACTCATATTGTTCTTTATTTAAAGATTAAAACTATGCATAGAAATTTAAAATTTTTTTAAGCGCTTGGACACACGGCCAATATCTAGATCACCGACTTCTTCAACCAAGGGTAATAGCTCGACTTGAATCTCGACAACCTTCTCACAAACATAAGTCACAAGTTCAGGATGCGTCATTATTATGGAAAGCAACCCCCATTCTAAATCTTCGGTAACCTCCATAACCTTAAGAAAAATGCTTTCAGATCGCTTCATATAAAAACTTGCCCAATACGATTATCTATCAACAAGAGCGGCCATACTAGCCAGAGTTCTCTTTTCTTGAGATTACATTTGGATTAATTTCTCCCTACAAGCAGTGAGCTCACACTTTGTCTCTTTAGCGTTATGTTCAAGTTTCACAACCTTGGCTTTAAGAGAACTAACCTCGTCCTCATGCCTACCATTTGCAATATGAAAAGCTTGAACTAAGCACCTATTTGATCGATCAGAATCCATAATGCACGAGCAAAAAAGTTAGAGGTATTGGCAAAGATTCTCAAACACATGAATTAAACTAGTGTTCTCCAACCCTTTTTATAGGGAAAGAAAACTAATATATATATTCTTCAATAAATGACAAAAGGTAGGTCAACATCATAAATACATAATAAATAGGTAAATTACTTTATTTATTTAAATAAGTTCATGAGTACAAAATCAAGTAACAACTCGCGACCATACAAACCAAAATGGCATCGAGATTTTAAAAAAAATCAATCAATCAATGATCAGTTGTCCCTTCCCCGGGAACATTAGGGTCATTCTCACCACCAGAAGAGCCCAATCATTTTCCCTCCTCCTCAATTGAAAGGGCTTGAGTATAGAGTGGCGTAATAAGGATATCCAGAATGCGATAATAGTACTCGACCAAATCCTTCTTTCTGGCCTCTATCTTGAAGGTCTCCATCACCATCTCATATGCCCGCTCGACACTAGACTCAAGCTTCTATGCCATAGCATCCACATCAGCTTTTTCTTGACGTCACACCTCTATGGCAAAGGCTTCAGCTTATTTCTACACTTCCCTTGTCCCCTCCTCAACTCATCCCAAGGCCTCTTCAAGCCCAGTCACGCGTCGAACACACATTAAGCTTGGATGTAGCCCTGTTCAACTTCTCCTCCTTATTAATCGCCTCGTTCTCCCACTTTGCTGCTATTGCCAACAACACAGTGTATTGCGAGCATGACGACACATAAGCCTGCTTTTCCTTCACCAGCTCAGACTTTAAATAGCCCACATTGTGAGATCGATAAAAGTCATAAAGAAGCATTAACTACATATAAAGAAAAAAGATAAAACAAATAAAAATTGCTAATTATCTAATTAGAGGAAGTATGGCAAATTAATAATTTGTAAGCAGACAAGCATGCAATCACATGTAAATAAAGTAATTTGAAAATATAAAGATCAAAACATGAGATTTTTAGGTGAAAACAACCTAGGCACACTAATGTCTTAAGAGAAAAACCATCAGTCATCCGGACCACCTAACTATCTACCCAATTAATGCCCCCAAGTAAGCTACTTATAATTCGTTGCTTTCATCATAGTTTATACAATAGAGGAATCAGATCTGGACCAGCGTTTCAACAAACTCAGGTCCCACGAGTTAATCTAACTCGCACTACTATCACCTAAAAAGTTAGCACATAAACAGAAGTGTAAGTGTGTGTCCTATAATAAATTCAATAATGAACAACCTCAACTAGTTAATTTAAACAATAAATCAAATAAATAAAAAAACAACTAACAACTCTATAACAATCACTTAAGAACATAATATTAATCATTTTCGTAGATTGACACAATTATATTTAATATATAATAAGCCTTTAAACCCTTATGTTACCCTAGTAAACGAGTTTAAGCATTGCAAGTGTTTTTAGAGATGGTATCCACAAACATCAATTTTAAAATGCAAAAATAAAAAATAAAAAACACATAAATAAATAAAATTTAAAATAAAGTAAAATGATAACAAAACTTCTTATACTTTTTTAATATCTTATAAGTTTACAATTAAAATCTATAGCATAAGTTATTTTAATATTTTAAATATTCATGGTTTATTATAATAATTAGATGAAAATCACTTTCGTATTCAAATAAAAAACATATCAATATTAATTTGCCTAATTTTAGTGTATAGAATCTGAATTCCCTTCGATTCTATCATCACAATACATACTTTCAATAACACTGATCCTACCGGTTCAAACACTCATTTGAAGATATATGCAAATATAATTTATTTAAAGAAATGAACTAGTAGGTTCACATAAAAAATAGAAAGTTCAAAGTTGTGCATAAATATTAATCTCAGAAAAGGAATCGCATGAAATGATTTTATAAAGAAATCACACACTACTTTCATATATCAATCAAATTCATCAAATAAAAATCTCAAGTAATATGCCTTAAAAGAGATGAAGAAAATACAAATGACTTGTTGGAGAATTATTTCTTATATTTTTCTTTTGTATTTAACCAATTATCGTAACTTTGAAAGATATCGGGTCTTAGTATTTAGTTGATACTATTTATTTTTCTTTTAGAGAGAAGACCCATGTATAGAATGTACATATTTTGTATGATAAAGTGAATGACTTAATTTGTTGCTTTTCTTTTTTGTATTGGTTTAGGTAACCTATATGTCTCTTTTTTAGAAGTCGTATATGAAAAAAGAAAATGACATACACTTTCAATTTCTACCTAGGTGATTCAATTTAAGCAATAAAAATAAATATATGACACTTTATTAGATGTAAAAATCCTAACATTCAATGTAAAACTCTATAAAAATCATCTAGTAATTTAGAATTGATAAAAAGAGTGTTTAAAAGAGCATAATAATATTATCACTCAGATTGGGAAGATAATGACTTAAAATATAATCTCACAAGGTAGTCTGTAATTCCCAAACACCGATTTTGAGTTCATTATAATTTCAATATTTTATCACAAAATACTAATTATAATAAAAATTAACTAATTATCATATTACTCTATGATATATTCAAGAAATTAATCTAACATTGTAAAGACTTAATCATTTTTTTTAAAATACATGATAATTTTATAAGAAAAATTTTAAAATTAGTAAAAAACTAATAAAAATAAATAAAAACTAATAAAAATAAGTAAAAATAGAAATAATGTAAAAATGTGAACATATGTTTAGAAGTTTTTTTTCAAATTAGTATAATTTTATAATAAAACCTTTTCCACTTACATTACCATCAATATAACAATTGCAATTTAAAGAGTAAAGAATAGGAAAAGTACCTATTTGTTGAACTTACTCAAATATTGGTATGAAATTACATGTGCATCCATTAATCCAAACTTTTAAATTTTACACAAATACTATGCATTTCTCACAAATTTTAACAAATTATTATAAAATTAATAATCTAAACAATGTTGACATGATAAGAAACAAAATAATTAACATAACACAAGATACATAAAATAAAACAAAATAAAAATCAAAGATAAAAACAATAAAATAAAGAAAATAATGTTACCTACAGTGATGAGTTGTTCTCCATCCATTGTTTAGTTTAACATTTTAACAAGACACATCATCTTCATGGTGCGTAGCATTACTTATTCATATACAATTAATTTTTATAGTAATTAACCTTGTATAGATGAAAAAAATACTAAGTAAAATAAACAAATATTGTATTTTGTATATAGAAAGCCAATATACAAACATTGAGAACAACAAGACTTCTAATGTACATATAAAAATGTTAATAATGAGTATTTCATTTTTAACAGCATTTATAATATTAATTATAAATTCATGACATTCGATTTTTTATTTATTTATAACATATAATGCATTACAATTTTAAAAAAATAATGCATGAATTAAAATGTTAGAATAGAAACCCCTATTTAGAAAGTTATTTTGTTGCTAAAATTTCGAACCCAAACTCTTTAATATTTAATCTCCGAAATGTGCTAAAAAATATATCGAAATACTCGAATTATCTATAGAGAGAAAATTTTAGAGAAAGATGTATGAGAGGGAAATTAGGTTTAGAAAATAGGGAAGATTTGGCTAAATCTATGTACAATTATTTTTAAATCATTTAATTTTTTATACTTAAATTTATTAAAATGTTTCTAGATTTTAAAATATTGTTAAATTTTTATAGATATTTTAATAAATTATAACAAATTTCGGGGTTTTACGTATTAGAATATAGTTATCGTAAATCATCTTATAATTATTGTTATTATCTCTACATTCTAATTTGAGATCCATGCATTATTCGACTTCGTCAACAGTACATGTAAATGCAAATGGGAGATGAATATTGGGCTCCCCTTTTCTCTTTCCTTAATAACTTGCTGTGACAGACACAGCCTCTGACCAAAAGAGAGAAGAGAAAAAAAAAGAAGAAGACAGAAGAAGAAAAATAGAGATACAGAGAGTAAAATACACCAGATTATCCACTGAACTCAAGCCTCCCTCTCTACCCAAATTCAAAGAAACTCAAACTGAGAATCGTTACTTTTAAAATCCATTTGCACTGTCATTATTTGCCTCTATTGTTTTTATCCTTTTTACGGAAGAAAGAAGGAGATTTCTCTTGTCCTTCTACAGTGCCCACTTTGTAAGGACGAGGTAATCTCTGTCCGTCTTATACCAACATCAATCGCACATAAACATTCTATCTCTATCTTTCTTCCCATCAAATTCTTATACTACGGGGGAAATAAATTAAATGTGTCCTTAACGCTTCGAATAAATCAAATTGCTTCTTTTTACCTTTTGATCGATACCCATTTTACTTATGTACGTACCCAACAAAAATTGAGGTAAGAATTAAGAATATAAGTGTTGGGTTCTGTTTGTCCCTCGTTTAATTCCTATATTTTTGTTTCTCTTATTATCTTATTTTCTTATCCTTAGTA
Organism: Hippophae gyantsensis; assembly: GCA_030763125.1. Taxonomy (NCBI): domain Eukaryota; kingdom Viridiplantae; phylum Streptophyta; class Magnoliopsida; order Rosales; family Elaeagnaceae; genus Hippophae; species Hippophae gyantsensis. The sequence goes on from CM061028.1 coordinate 35,068,125, forward strand.
ATTTTTTGTGGGTTGGGATTACGGTTTTGAGTATTGGGTGTTAGCTCAACTTGTTTTGCCTTGGTGGTTTTCTAGGGTTTCGTGGAAGCGTAACTGGTTACTTCTCTAAATTGGCGATTTTGGACTAATTGGGGTTTGATCGAAGCATAAATTTTGGAACTGAGGGCTGTTAGGATCTTCACGAGTGTCCATGGTATGGGCAGGAGCTCTGATCTCTTGCGAAGTTTCAAATTTAGATGGGACAGTGTTGGGATTGAGCTTTTAGATTGCATAATATGGTGACAAACGTTGGTTTGTTTGAGGATGGAACATGATTGGACATATATAATTGGGAGAAGGTGATCAAGTATTTTCTAGTATCGGATTTTTGAGAATGAAGGGTTTTTGGTTTTTTGTTCTTTAAGGTGCCTGATCTATTCTGTGGATGAATTTGGCTATTGGTTTTGGTTATAAAGAGGAAGTGATGATTCTGTATTGGCACAGAAGGAAACACAGAGGATCAGATTGTAGGGGACCATTTTCATTTCTCAAGAAACCATTTGGGTTAACATAGCTATTGCAATTTTCTTGACAGGAGAGGTTTTCAAGTTATTACAATTATCTGGATTCAGTTTGTTTCTTTTTTGGATTTAGTTTTGTTACGTGCTCTGTTTCGGTCAAGGGGTCACTTGGCTCTCGTAATATATGAAGTGAAGTTTCTTGATATCACTCTTGCTTGTATGCTGGTTTTGCTGAAGGGAACTTGCAGCTGTGCCCCTTGGATTGTTGGAGAAGCTCATGGAGTAATATTGATGCTGGAAATGAGTTCGAGGACATGTATTTTCAGGAGCATAGTTGTTTGCTTGTCCCTTTTCTGGAACAGTGTGGCCTGAGTAAAATCAGAAATTTGTTCCTCGGAAAGGGCTTGTATTCTGTATTATTGGCTTCTGTGCAATGTCGCGGTGCTTTCCATTTCCTCCACCAGGATATGAAAGGAAAGCTAGGACTGAAGAAGTGGACTTGCTAAAAAAGGTTCAATCTACTTTCCTTATGTTTAATAATATTCCATTATTGGTATGTTATACTATTATTCACAAGAGGCATGGGAATGAATTTAATACTGGCTCCAAAAACATTTAAGCAAAGTTATTCCATATATCCATCTCCTTGTATCCTTCTATGCAGCCATCACCTTTGCATTTTATAGTGAAACCCATTTACAGCCTACTATTTCCTTTAGGTAGGTCCACTATCTCTCAAGTACCACTTCTTAGAGCATTCGTCTCTTCCATAACTGCTAATTTCTAGTTTGGATGACTCAAGGCTTCCCTAATATTTTTTGGGATAAATAGGGGTGGGAGTTTTGAGGAAAAAGCCTTATGGTGATGAAAATTGCTATTTTGAGGTTCACAATGAGGCTCACCTTTGTAAGCCTCATCTATCTAACGAGTTAAGGCTTTGTCTCAAATGGGTTATTTAAGGTTTATGCTTTTTTTAGTTGAGGCGTATGCAATAGGGTGTTGTGCAATTAGGCTATAAGCCTCAACATTTCTTTTTTTATGGTATTATCTTTTCATGGATGGGTCAGAGAAATCTATGGTAACACAATACCATCTCTACTAGGCTAAGGACTAGCTTTTAGAAAGCAAAACAACTAACAAAAATAAGTAGGCATTTCTCCTTGCTAATATTCCCAAAAATGATATTGTGACTTGTTTTTATGAATATTTCAATATTGAATTATGACTGTGTTATTATATATATTTTTCATTTTATAAATGTTATCTTATTAGTATTTGCTTATTTATTGTTAGTAATAATTAAGTTAGGCTTATAACTTGTATCATGGTGAACATTGTTTCAAGACTTTTAAAACGAGGCTTACACCTCATATTGTTTTGAAGCTTACGTCTCGTCTCATACAATAAAAACACATCAAGATGTAAAATTGGCTTTTAAAGCTTTTCATAAGATGTGTTTAGCAATGGGATACTTTGTGCAGGTTTGGGTTCCTTTTTTGAAGGCTATAAGAATAACTAGGTATGATGAGATGGATATTGATTTGGTTCTAGAATCATAGATGAACCCTTGACTCTTTTGTTTCTTTAGTTTGTGTAGTGTTTCTTCCCTTGTTAAAGGTACATAAATGTTTGGCAATTTCAAAAACAATGGTATTTGGAGAGGGAGAAGTGGTATTTAGAATAGTTTTTGGTTATGGAAGTGGGGATAGATCCCAAGAATTGTCTTCCACTCCTCTTGACTCTCCTTTAAGATAGTTTTTGTGAAGGTAAGGTTTGTTTTAAAAAAAACGACATCCATACATAATTTTTGTTTGTTTGGGGATTATAACACTTATATCTGTTATTTAGCATACCCAAGAGCAATTGTAGAACTAAAACCCTCCAAAGCATTATCAAAATGAAATGTACATACAAAAACACCAACCAAGTCTTTAATTCATTTAAAAAGATTGAATTAAGAAAGAAACTTTAGATCCTTTTTCAAAAGAAATGACCAATGTTATCTATAAGACTCAAAAAACACTTGTACCTTTGATTGTTGGGAACTTAACACGGACCCCAAATATCAAAGTGCACTAAAGAAAAAGACTATGACAATGTTTATTAGCTCGAGGTGGATATAATGTCTTGTGATGTTTTCCTAGCTCACATGCCTCACATGCCTCACATTCCAACTTTGACTCAATACTAGGAGAGAAACACATGATTTGAAAGAGATGAACATGAGACTCTAGTGACAATGCCATTGTAGCGTACCATCAAAGGAATAACTGGACCATGTGGGATGCTATCTAGCTGGTAAACCCCATTAACAAACAGTAAATTGACCAAAAAACGAGGGCACAAAGTATAGAAGACAAAGATATATGTGGAGCAGGAGAGGTAGTGCATTCCTCAATAATAGAAGAGGCTGGACCATTAGCTAATGTAACAGAGTTATGATCAATAGGCTGCAAAGGAGAGAGAAAGAAAAAGAAGACTACCAATCATATGGGAAGTCGTATCTGAATCAATGATCCAGGGTGATGAGGAAGATGTACTAAAAGCATCAGTACCTGACTCTGTCAAAGTGACAATCTGAGAGGAAGATGGAACATTGAAAGCTAACTGATAAGATTGCTGCAACATTCAATTATATTTATCTCGTAGCTCCAAGATACTCACCATATGGAGTAGAAGGAACATTAGTGGTGGAAGAGGAATTGAGAACCTCATATTGGGCTTGATTAGCCTGTGGGGCTTTTCAAAATTATGCCGACACCTATTAGACCAATGACTAGTTCTGCCACAATGGATCCAATAGCGGTCACCATGATTGCTACCGTGCCCTGCCCTTGAATTATGGCCTCAACCACTAAGAAAACCACGACCTCAAACAGAGGTGACTAAGGCAAAAGTATCATGAGATGGCACCGAGGGTGGTGCTACCCAGATAGAAGTAAAGGAATTTGATCACAAGCCATAATAGCCTGTTGAATATGAGAATACTTAAAATCCAAGCTAGGTGAAACTTTAACATGAAACTCCTCTTGTTGATGCGTGAGGGTATCCAAATCCGAAGTGATTGGGTGATACAATTAAAGTTCCTCTAATTGACCAAACAATTGTTTGTAGTACTCACTACTTCCATTCTGGCTGCAAGATAGCATACTGGAATATGGGTCAAAAATTCGAGAAACATTTTTGTCCTAAGAGTATTGGTCACGCATTGCTTTCTAAAATTTTGTAGTAATTGCAAAGAACATGTAGTTTCTTGCAATAGTTGCTTTAATGCTATTCCAAAGTAAATGGCAAACCATGGAATTGTCTTTTTTCCAAGTTTTAATTCAAGTTTATCACGTGCGTCATCTGTTAAATAATCTGTTAAATAATGATCTATTTCTTTGGCTTCCAAAAAGGCAAAAACACCATAATGGCTTGAGCCTTGTGGAAATAATTAGTATTATTAAGTTTAAATATTGTAAATTTAAGAGGAATTATCAAACATAGTGACTGTAGAACCAACAGTCGTTGGAGGCGGCTCAGCTATCATTCAATTTGTTTAAAAAATAGCATTAACCAAAGTGAAGTAGCACCACAAAATAGCTGAAAATTCAACTACTAAAGTAAAGATGAACCATCAAGCTCACACCATAGAGGAAACATATAAAAAAAAATCAGCTCGTCAAAAATGAAATGATCAACACGTGTATTGGCCGCAATAACATAATACAAATTCCAGATATCAAGAATAAATAAAAAAGGAGCATTTAGAGTAACCAAACCAAGACGAGAGACACGAAGAGAGTACTTATCTCCAAAAAGGCCTGTCTTCAACAAGTTTTTCCCAAAAAATAAAAAACATAACCATGCTGAAAGGGTCCAAAAAGTGGTCTGAATCAGCAAATTTGACAAGGTCAGCTGTCGGGGGTTGCGATTCTAAGCTGTGTGACATGGGTTCACGATTTCAGCCTTGGGTCTTGCGATTTTGGGTGGTGGGTTTGCAATTTCGGTGATAGTTGGGTTACCCTATTCTATGTTGGGTGCTAGGTTGCATGATTTTGGGTGTTGGGTGTATGGTTGCTAGGGTTCGTGGAGTTTGTGATACCTATGGTGGCTGGGCTTCTTGGTCTTGGCGGCAGAATGGGTGGGCATGATTGGAGGCAGAGGTGGCTAACAGCTAGAGGTGGCTAATGAGGGTTAGGATTAGGTCTGATACATTGTTACTTGGAATAAAATAATGATTTTATTGTATTAAAGAAGTGGGACTGCATTATATTGAGTTCGGATGTTCTGTCCCAAATTTTGTCTCCATTGTTTCTTCAATCAAAAATGTCTTTTTAAATGATGACTCTTGAATGAAGTTTCTTTCCTTATGAAAATGTCTTCTTTTGTGGACTAGAGATTTTTATTTATCCTTGTGGTATCGAAGGATACTCTTCCCTTGTGAATTTGAGGTTGCCCTGCTTGAGAGGTTTTTTTGTCGTTTTTTAAAATTTCTTTTCTCTAACTTTATTTTGAATTTGCTTTTGTCATAGTCAGTATGACACAAATCTTGGATAGGATGCTTTAGCAGGCCCTAAAATCATAATATGGAGTTGAGGAGGTTCTTTGAGGCTGATTTTCATTCTTTAGCCATGTTGCAATACTAGTGTTCATAATTTCATTTTGAGAAGAAAGCTATTATGCTCCAGTCTAGAGGATATGACAAGGGGTCAACAGTTCGATATTTTGTACAAACATGGATTAAATTTGCTGCTTAATTTCAACAGTGTTCAATGTAGGACCAAGAGTAGTTTCTTTTCTTTTCAATATTCTGCTTACATTTGATTTCTTTGGCCTGGATGTTTCTTCATCTTGCTGATGATCGGTTAGTTTTCTGATTTGGTTTTGTGTATTGGGGATAATCTGAATTGTTTAGCATCCTTTTAAAGTTATCTTATGCTGGTTAGCTTCAATATCAATGTAAAGCTTAAGGTGCATTTCTGTTTGTGACTAGTCTATAAGTTTTTAATAGCGTACTTCCTATTTCTGCATGATGTAAGAGAAGGCTTAAAGTTATATATCTGAGAACATTTTCCTTCTCAATGAGGATAACATGAAAGTACATTTGGGTAGTATTGTAATCAACTGTGCCTTGATCTACTAATTTTTGGTGTCTGTTCTTTAAACTACAAGTTCTTTTATGAGTATTCCTTCATGCTATAGCACTTCTTTTCTTTTCCCTTGGATTTTTTATTGTATTACCTAGTTGTACGCAGGATCCAGATTGGATGTTCTGAAGCCCAGTTTTAATTAAAGTTGACGTGGCTGATATAGTGTTTGTTTTCAAGTCTAATATATGTCCGTATGGGTAATTTTATCATGTTTTACAGGAGAAGCACAAAGAAAAGAAGCATAAAAAGGAGAAAAAAGACAACGAGAAGAGAGAACGTAATGGAAAAAGAGGGAAAGATAGAAGTAATGAAAAGCATCAAGAAAAGACAGAAAAGAAGGAAAAATGCAGAGACAGAGACAAAAAGAGGGACAAGGATAAAGCTAAAGACAAAAGCAACGCTCTAACGGAGAAAAGAATTTCAGGGAAAACTGGAGAGGTCATTCACAAAGACCGAAAAGATATAAATAATCGAAATGCCAAGAAATCTCCTTTTATTGTTGACAAGAGTTCTCTTTGGCCATTTTCTGGTTATAAGACCAATAAGATTAGTCAGAGTAATCATCATGAAGAGCATGACAAGGATTTTAAATTGGTGCAGGAGTTGGGTAGGAGGATTAAAATTGATGCCAGAAGAGCAGGGAGTCCAATTGAGACTTTTACTTGTTTGGACCGAAAAATGGATGAAGGGATGGTCAAACAGGTGGCTAGGGATACTGGAGGTATGAATGAAGTTACGGAAAAGAAATACAATAAAGTTCAAGATAAAGCAGAGGATTGGAGGGGGATCAAGGATGAGACAAGCACTAGGGGAAATACAATGGCGCAGGTTGGAGTGGTTCAAACTAGTGAAGGGACATCCAGCACAGTGGATAAGAAGGCCTTCAGAAATGTGGAAGGAAAAGAGAAGAAAGCTGATGATAAAGCTGAGGATAAATGGAAGGAAAAAGATACAGAGAAAAAAAGCCATGGGAAGGATAAAGATAGGGAAAAATACGAGGAAAAGGAAAAGACAAAGGAAATAATTCAAGTTAGATACATTGCCCCAGATAAAGTAGGAGAAAATAATAAAAACCATATTCTCTGTGCTAATGCAATTAAAACAGAAGAACTTCCCAAGGACAGTAACAGAAGTGGACGTATTGAGGGAAATCATAAGAAGCGTAAGGATTTTGAGATAAATGGAGTTTTTCATGGTGAGCTTCTTTGTGTGCAACTCGTTATTGCATAGCAGTCAATTTTCATTATTGTTTTTGGCGAGTTTGAGTGGACTTCCACTTTGAAATTGTGGAAGGTCATTAGGCATACTTAGATCAATTCTCTGAAATCCAAATTTTCTTAAGACCAAAAAAAAAGAAAAAAAAGAAAACAAGTATCTCTTTCCACGAAGACTTTTGTTTTCTTTTAAATAGTTGTCTTAATTAGCATAATTTTTAATCTCATGTTCATTCCAATCTGGTTATGATCCTGATTGCATTTTATTACAGCCAATGACCTTAGACCTACTAAGTTGTCAAGACCTGTACCGTCCCTTGCTATGGAAAATGGAAGGGTGCTGAAAAGTTGCCAAAATTCCATCTTTCATGCATCGGGTAAGCAGGGGGCAGCAAATAATTCTAAGGTGGAGCTTAAATCTCCAAACACACAAGTTGATCTTGCAAGATCATCAAGAAGACCGTCCCATCCTGATTCAATGTATTTAAGCCAGATATATTCAGTACCTAACATACAGGAATTGTTGAAATTGGATGCTCAAGAATGGCTTTTCAGCAGCAATGATTCAGAACACATGAAGCCTGGTATTGAGGCTTCATCATTTCAGGATACACCACAGGTGTGGGCAGAAGCTCTTCAGATAGGATCAGCTGATGTTTGTGCTCTGCCGTATGTTATTCCTTACTGATCATTGTGCAAGCTTCAAATGAAACATGCTTTGTCCTCTTAACTCATGCTGTGGACGACCCTCTGATTGATCACATGAAGGTCCACTGGCAACTGGCTGATTTTCTTCTGCTGCTGCTGCAGCATTCTTTTCTTAATCAACTCTGTTGCAGTCACTGAAGTGTGACAGATTCTTGTGGATCTCAAACTAAAGGAAACACTGATGGCTCCATGTGGTGTGGATCAAAGTGGCTGCAGGGCTAGATACTGAGCTGGAGGTTGTTTGGTACTAGCGGCAAATTTATTCAAACGGGAAATTTTTATTACAGCAACACAGCAGAAGTTGCATAGAAGCAAAGAGGTTATAGAAACTTGTGCAATTTTATTTAATTTTATATTTTGAGAAGCTCAGTATAATTGAGTATGTGTGAGAAACTAGATGTGGTTTTGCCAATCCACCACAATTTTGATCTGTAACATACTTATTTACACGAAAGTGTCGAGAGGGAAAAGATAAGTAATCGCATGTTTGTATTTTTCCCTTTTCTAAATCAGGAGGATTACATTACGTTCTCTATGCAAAGAAAAGTTTGTAGATGGACATTGTAGATAGCGTAATTGAATTGAGAATGTAAAGGGGCTATTAGAGTTTATTGTCTAGGATTTTAAAGGATTCTATTAAAGCATGGGTGTACCTAGGGGTTGGGTTGGTCAGTTTATTTACATTTATAAATCAAACTGTCCATGACGGTTATTTTAATCCATTATTGATCATGTTTATTTTAGTTTAAATCTTCTTTAAGCTAACGTTTATTTTAATTAAAAAGAAATATTTCATACAATAATTGTCATTTAATATAGCATCGTATTTTGTAAAATTTCACACCAGTTTGAGTTAGGCATACTTTGTAACGAAGATTTCTCGGATCGTTTATACACATGCGTAATCATTTTACTCGTGTAATCACATTACATATGTATCTAATATTATTACATGTATATATAAATGATCTGAAAAATATTCATTGTCTAAATCAAATTTAATTATAAATTTTTATATAACTTGTTCCTACAGTATGAGTTACCCTATTTCTTAATCTCTTCATAGAATATTCTGGATGATTACATTGTGATTAAATTTGACTTCAATAACTATATAAGTAAGACATTAGAGATGTAATATTTGATTTTCTTTTAACATTATAATATTAACACACAAAGTCAATTATACTGGTTAGAATAGTTTAATTTCATTGATATATTTTTTAGTAGCTTAGTCCATTTATTAAAAAAAGTGAACGCATGATTAATTTCAATTTTTTTATTTTTTTAATCAATTTTATAGTTATTATTTTTGAGACTAAGAAAATATAGTTATTTAACCATTTTAAATTAACTATTTGTCTTATTTTATATTGACTATTGATAAAAAGGCTTATTATATGAGTAAAAGTACTAATATAGGTGGAACAACATCAATATGTGGATGAGTTATAGTACTTTTAGGAAAATTACAAAAAATTCCACTCAATTGATCAATCGAGCTTCGCTCGACATCGATTGAGAGTTTTCGTGTAGATTTTCATATCATATCTCAATCGATCAAGGGCTCTCGAGTTGAAACAATACTCACTTAGATTGATCGATCGAGCTGGCCAATGATGTCCATAACAATGTCCCCTTTTCCTCCTATTTTTAATCTCCATCGTTGGATTGCATGTATTATTTTTAATGGTCATGATTAGGTCCTTTTTAACTCTATTAGCAACAATTTTGAGATAATAATTAACAATTTCATCTTGTCTATGATTGAGAGCAAGGAGAATAACCATTGAGAGCCATTGGAAGAAATTGAAGATTATTCAAGACCGGAGCCAGATTTCATCATAAAATTTTGTAACTCTTCCTTTATTAATTAGATTTTTTCCATAAACTCATTATTTAATCCATTATTGATCATGTGTAGAACGATGAGTAGCTAGGTTCATTATAGGATTTTTCCTGAACTTAGCCACATAGCTTATTGATCGGTACAAAACTATAAATGCACAATATCGTAGTTTTATAGTAAAGTGATAAGAAGAGTATTGTCCTCAGGAATTTGTAACTTACTTTTGACTAATATCGAAATTATGCTAATCTCGATTTTATCTAGAGAAGTCACTAAGGTTGTTGTAACTAGAATTTAAAATAAAATTAATTTAAAGAAAATGCGCAAAAGAAAAGAAAGATGTTCTAAGATCAAATTAATTGGAAGAAAACTTCTAGAAAATTGATTTCACCTAATCCCTCACTAGGGTTTACTCATCTAGCTAATTGAATTTAAATCTCTCTGTTTGTTAGAAATCTTAAAAAAATATCCAAAAACCCTTTCGATAGTCACTTGGAAAGATTCCTGTTCATCAATTTACACAAGAGTATACAATTTAACAAAGCAAAAAAACATTAAGACCAATGATTTTAATACAGGTTCATACAAGTCTTTCGATCTCTATATTTACCTACGCTAAAATATTTCAAATCTATCCTATAATAGTCAGTTAGTTAAAAACAATAAACTCAGAATAAATTAGACAAACATGAAGAGAAATAATTCAAATCAATATAGAAAATCAAGCATAGTTCAGAATTAGATTAAATTTTTTTCCTAGAATAAAGAAAATTTAGTTCATGCTAAAAATTAAATTCAACATAAACAAATTCACCATGATTTTTCTGAGAGGAATTGAAAGGAAAATGAACACCAAACAATCTACATCCGTGTTCCTCTGTCCAAATATTTCTTCTATTTTTCTCCACCTTCACTTTTTTTCTTTTCTTTCAGTTTTCCAGTGCTGCCTTTTCTTTCTTTGTTTTGTTCCTTATTTTTCTCCCTTGTTTCCAACTGCTCCCTTCATATATATAACTGCGTGCCTTTCGTATTTTTTTATTCATCTTATCTTCATTTAAATTTGATTTCAATAAATCTTAATTTAAATAAATCTTCATTTAAATTTGAGAGTTCTTAGACGATATAATTCTAAAATTTTGAATCTTCATTTTTTTCCAAATTTGTAATAAAATTTAAATAATAATAATAAAATCTAAAAAAAATAAAAAAAAATATAAAATTAGACTAAAGTTTAAAGTTGAGAAGTGATAAATTGTGCCAAATTATACAAGTCATCAAACAAACTTAGAAATTTTTTTGTCCTAAAAAAATAAAAATAAAAGACAACTATAGACCATATCAACTAGACTCCATATAGAACTACCATCACTCACCAAGTCATGATCTAAATTTAAATTTCATCACTAGTAACTTACTCCTTTTACATTGAAGGTAGTAGAAAAATCAATCAAAAATTCAGCAATTTGTCAAGCAAGAGTTAAGCATTTACTTCAACATAAAGCTAAGTCCTTAAGTGTGTGGGTGAAATAGTCAATTTAACACCAAACCACCAGCAAATTTAGATATTGAAATAAGAAGAATTCTCTCAAAATTGAACCCCAATTTTCAGAAATCCTCTCTACTAATGTAATCAAACATCAAAATTAGAGATAAAAAGGTCTTTAATCAAGGTTGTAATGACATGCCACAAGGTGAAGGCTAAGAAAGAAATAAATATAGAAAATCAAAGGAAATTGGGAAAATACTTGGTAAAAAGAACAAAAACATATCCACAAGATTCACATTTCTCGACAATATATTCATATTGATAACAATATTGTTGTTGTTTGGAATTCATTTGGTTTATAAAGAGAAAACTTAGTGAGAAGTTAAGTTTATTGCTTGATTGTGTGGATCTTATAGAAGGTCCATATATTTATAAAACATTACCTATACAGGTGTCAATTACATAATGAGTACACATATTTACATGTTAGAGGGGTATAATTAGTATAAAGTACAACATATTAGGAATTGAGGTCGACCCCAACTCGGGCTGATTGTTGAGCTTGGACTATCGTTAAGCTCAAGTTGTTGTTGTGCTCAAACTATCATTGAGCTCGGGGCTATCCTATGGGTAGGAAACCTAGGGTGTTTCATCTTCCATCTCGGGTTGGTGACTTGGCTTGAGCAGCCTGCGTGGATAAGGCACTGGGCTGGTTCAGATATCCAAATATCTAGTCCCCCTACTCTTTCAGCTCTGACTCTAGTCTAAGGTGAAAGAGTAATTACCAGACATGAAATACGAACCGTTCATCTCCCCTAATAAATGCATGTTAATTGATTGGAGAGAGAAACCAAGTGCCTCTATATAAAGGTATGTTTGGGCTAGGACTTATCATCATTGCCTGCAAAATTGAGAAATAGTGAAAATAAAACACTCTATCGCATCACCTCAAGTTTCTAAAAGGTTTTCAGTTCAATGGTAAGGATTCAACTTAGACTGTAGTTTTGTATGTTCGAGTTTTTAGAGTTCAAGCATTAAGAACCTAATGATTTTGTACTTTCTTTTCAGGTAAGTTTTTAAAGGATCATTTTATTTTATTTTCAAACTTGACCCTAGGTAACCTAATCTTCTCATACGCCTCCAGCTTGGGCTCATGGGAGAGCCCCCAAATTCTAGTGCTAGTGGTGACTTGGGGTCTTCTAGCTTGGGCTCTTCTATTGAGGAGAGTCAATCTCCTCCTTAGCCTTCTACTTTTACCCTTCTTTCTTAGACCACTCCTACCATTAGATTCAACATGCCTCAAACTCAAATCTCAGTGGCCAAGACATGGAGGAAGAAAATGAGTAATATAGGATCTAGGGAACCCATAGGTCATACCAAGGGTTGGTTGATTGTGCCTAAGACTTGTGAGTTGGTGTCCCAAGATGAGGAGAAATTAAGAAAAACCTACAACATATCATCCTCAGTTCATATAATGATTCCTCAAAGCTTGTGATAGTGATCAACCTTCATCCGGTTGGACAATATTTCATGAAAAGGCCTTATGGTTGGGGATAAGGTCCCCTCTATACCCTTTCATTAGAAGATTATTGATTAGAACGTAGCTCATGCCAGGGCAGTTGATGCCTACCGGGTAGAGGTATATGCTCTACTTGACACTGATCTACGAAGAACGCGAAGTGGATTTAGAGATGGTCAAGTTTAACAAGGCCTATGTCTTGAAGTAGAACCCCACGGATCCTAAGAGGGTATATATATCGGTGAAGCAAGATCGGGGGATGAATGTGTCACTTCCCGAAAAAGAGAAAAACTAGAAAGAATACTTTTTCTATGTTTTAGGTCGGTGGGAGTATCCTACCAGTGACACTAGGTTGATAAGGAACGTCTGGAATGATACTAAGGTCATAATAAGAAATATGGCTTCCTTAATCACAACCTTGAGTCTTGATGCGAAGCAAAGGTTGGTTGATATCCAAAACTATCTTCGTAAAAAGATCAACTGTAGGACCTTGTTGAATAGTCCATAGTTTGTCATGTGTGGGTTGATGAGGTATGGTGCAGTAGAGCCTCCCCTAAGGATCAACCATAAACCCTGGGCTCTTCCTAAATGTAGAACTATTACAGACTTCAGGGGTTGGTTTGAGGTGGTAGTCGATGATGGTAAACTAGTCCTATGATTTCCTTTTACCCTCTTTTTAATTGGCACGATGTGACATCCTCTCGTTCTTATTTTGTAGATCCTATGAATTTTACTACTACTCAACGGTTGCGAGAAAAAAAGCATTTTTCTCCAACTCCTTGCTTGGGTTATAAAGAATATGAGGATCCTATAAGGGATTTAAGGAAGGGGAAGGCCATCTTAATGATCTTAATACAGATGCAAGGGGAATAGTCTTGAATTGAGGCTTGGTGCTAGAGCACCTCGATCATTATACGAGACATTTTTTTGCTGGCTTGTATAAGAAGCAGCTCGAGGCTATTTGTGAAGGTATAGACTCTAGCGAGGTCATCCATCGCCAGATGTGTGAGGTGGGTTATCTGGTATTTTTTTAATTCGTTATTTAGTGTATATAAAGTTTAAGCTTGAGACTTATTCGCTTGACCTTATACTTGTTTTAGTTGATGCTGCTCTATGGCTTTGATAAGGCTCGTAGCGTATTTTTTGAAAGATGAGCTGGTGTAGGAGAAGTAGAGCCATGCGTCTACGCGCTCAAAATACACCAAGTGCTGGCTAGAGTAGCTAAATGGGAAGGCGAGGAAATTGATAAAGAGTAAAAGCTAAAAAGGGCCAGCTCCTAGCTGAATGAGTATGCCCAATGCCTTACTGAGGTTGAGGAGGCTCTTAGGCATGTAGAGGAGGGGGCCAGGGAAGCCTAGAGAAGAGTCGAGGCTTCTACTGAGGAGGTCCATCATAAGGTGAAGGTTTATGTGGATGCCATGGTTTAGAAGCTCTAGTCAAGCGTAGAGAGGGCGTACAAGTTGGCCATAGAAACCTTTAAGAGGGAGGCCAAGCAGAAGGATCTAGACGAGTATTATTATCACATTCTAGACATCCTGGTCACTCTGCCATGTATGCATATTCCTTCTATTGAAGAGGAAGAAGGAGAAGGCTCGGGCTTTTCTGATGGTGAGGACGGTCCTGAGGTCGCGAGGACAGGGGTAGAGGATTATTGAATTTTAATAACTCGATCCCATTTTTTCCTGAGCTTGACTCCACTCCTGTTTGTGTGGTCGCGAGCTCAAACTTATAAGAATGTTTAATGAGAAAATCAAATGAAAAGATCAACTTTATTTATTAATGGAAAGTTATTTTGCCTCTTTTAATGTGTATTTATGATGTTGACCTACCCATTTGTTTTTGGGGAACTTGGGTCATTAATTTTCCCCTTATTTTTTTTGTTTTTTTGTCAACCTTCATCTCCTATAAAAAGGGTTGATAACATTTGTTTAATCTATACATTTAGGGATTTTTGTCAATTTCTCCAACATTTTTGGTCATATTTTATGGATTTTGATCGAACCAGTAAATGCTCAGTTCGAGCTTTACATGTTGAAAATGGTAGGCTTAAGGACGAGATTAGAGTGCTCAAAACTGAGGTGGTTAAACTTGAGTGTAATTGATGGCTTGTATAATTTGACATAATTTATCACATCTCAACTTTAACTTTAATCTTATTTTATTTAATTTTTATTGATTTTAGATTTCATTATTATTATTTAAATTTTATTGCAAATTTAGAGAAAATGAATATCCAAAATTTTAGAAGCATATTGAGTTTCAAAATTAAATGAAGATTTATTTAAATCAATTTTAAATTAATATTTATTTTTATATATAAATAAATAAACAAAAGGAGGCAAATTTTAGATATATATATATATATATATATATATATATAAATCAAAGAGAAGAGGGCAGTGAAAAAATATAAAAAAACAAAAAGGCAACGCAGCGTTGGTTATATATATATATATAAAATAAAGAAAAAACATGGATCATCAGGGAGAGAAAAGAACAAAAACAAAAGAAATAGAGGAAAGGCGCTACAGCCAGAAAAAAAGGAAAAAAGAAACGTAGGAAAGAGGAAACAACAAAGTAGAGCAATAGATTTAAACGAAAGCAGATTCTGTTTGCTATTTAGTTTTCTTTCAATTCTTGTGAGAAAACTTATGGTGAATTATTTTATGTTAAATTTAATTTTTAGCTTGAATTAATTTTTCTTTATTCTAAGAAAAAGATGTAATTTAATTATGAACTATGTTTAATTTTCTATGCTAATTTGAATTATTTCTCTTCATGTTTGTTTGATTTATTCTAAGTTTATTACTTATAATTAATTGACCCTTAGATGATTTTAATTTTATGATTTACTATCGAAAGAGGGAATTATATGATAGATCTGGAATATTTCACCATAGGTAAATATAAAGATCGA
This sequence comes from Hippophae gyantsensis, assembly GCA_030763125.1. Taxonomy (NCBI): domain Eukaryota; kingdom Viridiplantae; phylum Streptophyta; class Magnoliopsida; order Rosales; family Elaeagnaceae; genus Hippophae; species Hippophae gyantsensis. The sequence continues at coordinate 35,083,453 of CM061028.1, forward strand.
AAGACTTGTATGAACTTACGTAGTATTAAAATCATTGGTCTTAATGCTTTCTTGCTTTATTAAATTTCATATTCTTATGTGTATTGATGAACTAGAATGTTTCTAATTGACTGTCAAAGGAGGCTTTTGGATAATTTTTTGGAGATTGCTAACAAATAGAGAGAATTAAATTAAATTAACTAGTTAAGTAATGCATCGTGAGGGATTTGGTGAAATCAATTTCCTAAAAGTTTTCTTCCTATTTATTTGATTTTCAAACAACATCTTTCTTTTATTTTTCACATTTTCTTTAGATTTATTTTATTTTAAATTCCAATTACAACTCTAGTGACATATCTAGATAAAATTGAGATTAACATAATTTTGGTATTTGTCAAAAATAACTTACCAATCTTTGAGGATGATACTTTTCTTATCACTTTACTATAAAATTACGATACTATACATTTGTAGTTTTGCACCAATCAGTAATGTAAAAGAGACCAAGTGTGAGCTCGCTTCTTGTAAGGAGAAGTTAATCCAAACTCCAGCTCGAGAGAGGAAAACCTTGGCTAGTATGGCCACGCTTGTAGATAGGGAATCATATTGGGCAAGCTTCTATATGAAGTGATCTAAAAGAGTCTTCCCTAAGGTGATGAAGGTTACTGAAGAATTAGAGCGAGGACTGCTTGCGATGATGATAGCTCACCCTGCTTGCGATGATGATAGCTCACCCTAATGCTGTGACCTACACACAAAAGAAAATTATTGAGATTCAGGTAGAGCTATTTCCCTTAGTTGAAGAAACTGATGATCCATATACTGGTCGCATGTCCAAGCGTTTAAAGAGTTTTTAGCCTTTTGAGAAGGCCGAGCTTTTTATTAATAACTATCCAAAAAATTTAATTTTTTAAATAATGAAAACATTATAGATGGCATGCACTCGTGATTCCTTGACATTGTACGAGTACTTGTATTTAGGAATATCCAAAGATTTTTTTATATTTATATAATGCAACTTGGTTATTGATCAAAGTAGTCATCTCATCCTTTGCTTTTATTAGGGTGCTCTACCTAGATCTTAATCGAAGTGATCAGTCTTGTAGCATAAATTGGTAGGGAAGAGTATTACTTAGTTCTTGACTGAGGTTCACATCACCCTTCAATGTCAGAGCATTGACCTGGTTCCTGACCTAGGTGGAAAACTTGTGACCTTATGCAAGTGTTAAGATGCTATACCTGGTTCTTAACTGAGGTGATCAGCCCATGGCTCAAATTGATGGGAGAGAGGGCCTTACCTGGTTCCTGATTGAGGAATTCATCTCCCTTCAATGTCAGAGCACCGGCTTGATTCTTGATCGAGGTGGACAATTCATGACCTTATGCAAGTGCTAGGGTGCTCTACCTAGTTCTTAACCAAGATGATCAACTCATGGCTCAAATTGGTGAGAGAGAGAGCCTTACATGGTTCCTGACTGAGGTGCTTATCTCACTTCAATGTTAGAGCATCGACCTAGTTCCTAACTAAGGTGGAAAACTCGTGACCTTATGCCAGTGTCAGGGCACTCTACCTGGTTCTTAACCTACGTGATCAACCTATGGGTGACTTCTAAAAGAAAGATCCATTTGTATAGGGTGATGCAACTCCATTGATATGTTTGTGCCAATATTACATAAAAATGGTAAACTTTTATACATTAGAAGTGATATTTCTTCAAGTGCTTGACTTTCCAACTCATGCCCTATTAAGTTCCTTCTATGTTTTTTTAGCAGATAGGCCTATCCTAGTGTCATTTCAATTATTTGATAAGGTCCTTCCCAATTAGTGCAAAATTTTCTGACCATCCTTTTTTTCTTGTTGGGTAAGATTCTCCTAAGGACCCGATCATTGCTAGAAAATGCTTTGAAGTACATATTCTTATTGTAATAATATGATATTCTCCTTTTTTGCTTTGTCATCCTTCTTAGGACCTTGTTTCTTTTCTCATCCACGAGGATCAGTTCATGTGCTCTAATTAAGTCTTATTGTTCCTCTGTTAAGACTGATCTAGTAGTGGGTATCATGATGTCGGTTGGTATTATAGCCTCTGTCCCATATACCAAGGAAAAATGGGTCTCATTAGTGCTTCCATAAGGACTAGTCTTGACAGACCACAATGTTCCAAGAAGCTCTTCCTCCCATCTTTCTTTTGCACTTTCTAGTCTTTTCTTTAATAAGTTGATGATGAGCTTGTTGGAGGATTTTGCTTGACCATTAGCTTAAGGATAATATGGTGTGGAGTGGCACTTCTTAATGTTGTACTTGAGGGCAAACTTTGTGATATTTTTTCCTATGAATTGTCTCCCATTATCTGTGACAAGTTCTCTAGTTAGGGTGAAACGACAAATTATGGATTTCCATATAAATCGAATCACCTCTTCTTCCCATATTCTACCTAGGGGTTCTACTTCGATCCATTTTGAAAAGTAATCTATGGCCATAAGTAGAAACTTCTTTTGACCTTGTCCTATAGGTAGGGGTCCTACTATGTCAAGCCCCTACTTATAAAAGAGCCAAGGACTCATCATACCCTTTATGGTATTTTGGGGTGTATGTGACAATGGGGAAAACCTTTGACATTTGTTGCATGTCTGGGTGTACTTTGTGCAATCTGCTAACATAGTGGACCAATAGTAGCCCTGTCTCATGATTTGTTGTGATAATTTCCTCCCTTGAATATGAGCCATAGTCCCCTTCATGTGCTTCTTAAATTAATCTTTTAGATCCCTCTTTCATTACACATAAGAGCCCTAGACCAAGTGGATTTTTCTGATATAATTTCCCTGTTCGTATCATATACCAATCTGCCTTGATTTGATTTCTTTTGTAGACCTTCTATCTTCTAGAAGCTCCTTCCTTTCTCAGAATTTATAAATTGGGGTGTACCATGGAATAGTGGGAGTATCTAGACATCCAACTATTCATTCAGCCTCTTCCAAGGATGCTTTTAACAAGATTTTTATCGATACTACTCGATTATGGTTGGCCTCTCGTACCGATAACAAAATGGCTAAGGAATAAGAATGACCATTATCCTTTTGAGCTATCTACTTGATCTCAACTTAGAAAATTTGGAGCACTCCTTTAACCTTTCTAGGTAACCTTTCATTTTCCCAACTCTAGCTTCAAGTGACCCTAAGAACTGGTTGACCACTATCCGTGAATCACTATATAGGGTGACCTTATCTGCTCTTAGATTATTAGAGGTCATGGTTCCAAATATAGCTACCTCATATTCTATAATATTATTGGTCACTTGGAAATAAAATCTGATTGCATACTCAAAACAGTTGTTGTTGGGGTCTACTAAGACTACCCCCAACCTTGCACCATTGAAATTCTATACTTCATCAATGAACACTTGCCAAATTGTCCTGTATTTTTTATCTATCCCACATATCCTCTTTTGCTCTTCGTTGACAACTACCTTAGGCTTCTCACTAAACTCAACCACAAACTCGGTGACCACTTTCCCTTTGATGGCCGATCTAGCCATGTATTTAATGTCATACTCCCCTAATTATATGGCTATCTATGCCTGCTTACCTGCCACATTGGTCTTGTTAAGACATTCTTGAGTGGGTGAGAAATGAATACCACAACAGTGTGTGAGGCAAAGTAGTGCTTGAGCTTTTGTGCACTAACTTTGAGGGAAAATGCTAATTTCTCAATGGTTGGATACATGCTTTAGGCATCCGTTAGAACCTGGCTGACGTAGTAGACATGATGTTGGAATTTATTTATTTTAGCTAGGAGTATGGCAATGTATGCATGGGAGATAATAGCCAAATATAAATAAAGAACCTTATCAGGACGAGGGCTAGCTAAGATAGGGGTTACTTAAGTTCTTCTTGATTTCTTCAAAGGCTCTATCATAACTCTCATCCCAAAAGACTGATATGCCTTTTTTCAACATTTTGAAGAAGGGTAGACACTTATCAGTGCATTTAGAAATTAACTTGTTCAATGCTACTATTCTTCCATTTAATTGCTGAATCCCTTTAATGCTAAAATGTGGTCTCATATTTATCAAGGCTTGTATTTTTTTTGGACTAGCCTCAATCCTTCTAGCTAACATAAGATACCCTAAAATATTTTCTATAGCGACACTAAATATGAATTTTTTGGGGCTAAGCCTCATACCATATTTTTGGATTACCGAGAGTACTTCCTATAGGTCTATAATATGGTCCATGAGTTGAGCTACCTTAACCACCTTATCATCCACATAGGCCTCTAGGTTTCTCCCTAACTGTTCTTTAAATATTTTGTTGACTAGGCGTTGATATGTGACACTCATATTCTTCAATCCAAATGGCATCCTTTTATAACATAATGTTCCCTCTTCTATGATAAAAGATGTTTTGTCCTTGTCTTTTAGGTGCATCCTAATCTGGTGGTACAATGAGTATGCATCCAAGAAACTCATCATTCTAAAGCTAGTGGAGGCCTATACTAATTGATCTATACTTGGAAAGGAAAAGCAATCCTTGGGACATACTTCATTTAAATCTGTGAAAGCAACACATATACGAGATAACCCACATGATTTCTTGATGTGGACCACATTTGATAGCTGTGAGGGAGTGTTGACCTCTCTTATAACCCCTGCTTCTTTAAGAGTAGCTACCTGGTGTTTGATGACCTCATTCTTTTATCTTGGAAAATTTATTTTTTATTGATGTACTGGTCTAGCTTTCAGATCAAAATTTAGTTAGTGTGACATGACTTTTGGATCAATTTCGGCCATGTTAGTTGGATTCCATGCAAAGATATCTAAGTTATCCTAGAGGAATTGTGAGAGTTGTGCCTCTAGCTCCATCGTAAAATCTTCACCCAATTTTAAGGGTTGGCTCTCACCTTTTACCTCCATAGGGAGGTTCTTTACTTCATTTAGGTTGATTGATTTTATAAAGCCTTGGCTCTATGGCTTCCTTCGAGGGAGACATCTTAGTAATTGCTATTTGTGGGCCACATCCTTCATAGTAGTATTATAGTAGTTTCTAGACTTCTCCTTGTCTCCCCTAATCTCCTCTCGCCCTTCATTAGAGGGAAACTAGATTATTTGGTAGAGGATGGATGGGACTACCTTTATCTTATGTATCCAAGGTCTTCCAAGGATGGCATTGTAGTGAGTTGGGACATCGATGATTATGAAAGTGGGCATTATTATCATTCCTTTTTCCATAACAGGTAGTATTATCGTTCCTTTGGCAAAGGTAGTACTACTATTGAACCCTATGAGAGAAAGCTCCATCTTGACAATGTTAGTGTCTTTTATACCTAGAGCTCTTGTAGTGGTCATAAAAAAGAGGTCTACCAAACTCCTCGTATCAATCATTATTCTAAAAACATCACAAGATCCAATCCTTAAGGTGATCACTAGAGGGTTTTCATGGAGAGATGTGGTCTCATCCTTCTCATTGAAAATGATTTCAGTGGCTGGTCTCCTGTTGTCTAAGGTGTATACATGAGGACATTATGTAACTCTCTAGAAAATATTATCCGTGAGTTATTAGAGTTTTCACTAACCCTTGGTCCTCCATGTATGATGTGTATAGTTTTGATTCTTTGGGGGGCTCTCTTTTACTGCTAGTCAGGTTTGTTGTTTTTGGCACCTCTCGTCTATTTTGGCAATTTCTCTGATCTCCATTTTCTGTAATAAGGTCCTTCAGATATCTCCTTGCTAATAACTCCTCTATCTCTTTCTTAGGGTGTCTATAGCCTTTTGTGTTATGGCCTACATTTTATATAAGGCATACCACTTGGATGTGTCTCAAAGTAGGGATTTCATCTTTGGTGGCCATCTGACATTGGGTTCCTCCTTCATTTTCATCACTGCTTGGGTTAGATTTACTTTCAAAGAAGGACCCTTGAAGGGAGAAAGTGACTACCCCAAAGACCTTTATTTCTTTATCATTGTCTGATCGAATTGCTATTTGGTGTAGAATGTTTATTCTTGTTGTTTTGATGTGCCCTGTCTGGGTTTATCCTCCTCTTCTATTTTTTGAGCATTGCCTCCATATTAGTCCACTGATATTTGACTAGGCCTAACTCTCTCTCCAGGTTGATGAACTTTCTGGCTTTGCCATAAGCTTCTTCCAAAGTGTGAGGCACTATCTTGGTTAATTCTATAAATAGGTCAGAATTCTTTGAGAGACCTCTCCAGAATGCTTCTATATCTATAGAGTTAGGACAATCAGAGATTTCCAATTGTTCCTCTTAGAACTATTTCATATACTCCTTGGTAAATTCTCCCCTCTCTTGGATGATGGAGAAAAGGTGGTATGATTCTTTCTTAAAGGGCTTGTTGCAGACGTGGTTTGTGATAAATAGTCAGGAAAACTATGGAAAAGAGGTTATGGATTGGGGTGCCAAGTTGTTGAACCATTTTTGGGTGCCTTCATAGAGAGTTGCTGTAAATAGTTTACACATCATATAATCTATTTTTCCCTGGGTCAAGCCCATAGGAGCCATGGCTGTTTTAAATTTTTGTACGTGTGTTAGTGGGTCCTTCATCCAAAAATAATCAGGGCATTTGGGGGCATTGAACTTGGCTGGTGGTTTATTACCAGGAAAAGGGGAGATACACAATTTTCACAATCTTTGTCCACATCATATGAAGCTTTACCCTTCTCATTTTCTCCTGAGCTGCCTTCAAGGTTAGATCTTGCTTCTTATTGGATTCCTTGAATGCTTGAAATTGTGCCTCCCAATTTTTCCTTTCCTAAACCCACTGTTTCTCACTACTTCTTGTTGAGATAGAAGGGTGGTTCCTTTCCTCCTCTTACTCTATATAGTGTGGCTCGAGCTAGGCCTATCTTGCTATGTTTTTGTCAATTATGTTTACTGCTTGGTCATCCAAGACCCTTACCTCTGACTGGGATCGTGATGAGTGCTCAAAAAGCACTAAAATTACCATGATTTTATGCACATTAATTGATTAAAAATATATATATTTATATGATTTTATCATATATTTATATAAATTTGTCTTTTTGGAATCACGGGTATTTTTATTGTTTTTCAGGTATTTTTGCTTAAAAACGTAACTTAAAGACTCAAAAAGGAATACTGGAGGCAATACATCACAAATACATTCAAAAATAAATGAGGAAAAGTCAACAAATATGGAAAAATTGGACAAAATGGGTCAAAAAGGTCAAAAAAGAGGAAATTGCGTCGCCCAGCTGCACAACCGCGTTGGCCACTGCACGCAGCGCGCACGCCAGATCTTCCTTCCACACGTGTCCCTGCTCTCATCCGTGCGCGCCTACGCCCAGCTGCTACCCATCTACGCGCGCCTGCGCCCAGCTGCACCCAATCTGCGCACAACCACCCCCACGTTATGCTGACATCATCAATGATGTCAGCAATCACCACTTTGTGTTTTCATCATTTTTTAACATTTTTTCACCCACTTTTTCTCTCCATCCTCACCTATAAATACATCCCTTCTCTTCACTTCATACCACACCTCAATACACATCTTCTCTTCTCTTTCTTTCTCTCATTTCTTAGTTTTTTTTAGTTTTTTTAGTTTTTCTTAGTTTTTAGCTTTTCTTAGTTAGTTTTTCTTAGTTTTTAAGTTCTTCTCAAAAAGAGAAGAACTAGTTATGTTTTTGTAATTTATTTGTTTTTTGATTCAATAAATGGGAGTGCAAATTTTGTTTGGAGGTTTTCCAACAATGGGAATAGCATCGAAGTACTATAAGGATTTTATTTTCTTTACATTTATTTTTTATGCTTTATTCTTACATGTTATATTTAATTTGTCTGTGATTAAATTTAACTTTGCTGGCTATTTGTAAACATGATATAATAATAACGTTGTTATGCTTGCGAAATATTAAATAGGTAAAAATCTCTAAAATGAATTGATTTTATTTTTATTCAAGATTTTATATTAAGAATGTTAGAGAGAAATATATTATTTTTCATTACAAACTTAAATCTGAAAATTAGATTTTAAGGTTTAGTTATCCGGTCTGATTTAGAATAGTGCTCTTTTATTTGTTGGTACAATCGCCCGGTAGTTAGAGTGAAGCTCTTTTTCAAAAGTTTTTATAAGAATTATTATTTGAAAATGTATTGACAACATATTTTCAGTAGTGGTTTTAAAACTTGAAAGTTAGTACTCGGATAACTAAATTCTTAGGTTTAATTTGGACACCTTGAATAAAGTTTAAACTGTCTAACCCCACCAAAGGTGGCATTTAAATGATTCATTTTCAATTTCTTAGAAAAAGGAATAAATTTAATTAACCAAATTAGTTATCAACCTCACCCATAGGTGTTAATTGATTTGTTTAGTTAACAAAGAGTATCTAACCCCACCAAAGGTGGTATTCATATAAAAAAGAGAGAATCAATAAATATCAATTCATATCTTTAATAACCTAAATAATATGAGCAAGAATAATTAACTTAGTTATTATATCCATAAATACTCCACTATTATAAATGATAAAATTTGCATAAATGTTTATTGAATCTATGTTTATTTTTATGTCAGTAGATTAAAAACACAAAACCCAAAATATCGTGACATGATGTTTAGGATTTAATATCGTTTTTAAAAGTTTGAATAATAAATTAAAAACCACATACATTCCTTCCTTAGATCGACCTTGGGAGTATACTTATCATTTTCTACGAAATGATTCGTGCACTTGTGAGAGTTTTATAAATACATAAAACCAAATGAACGGTAGGATCGGCGATGTCGGTTCTGCCCTATCAAGTTTTTGGTACCGTTGTCGGGGATGACATCAAGTTTTTGGAGTCGTTGCCGGGGAAGGAATAGCATTTTTAAATTATTTATCAAAATTTTAAAAACTTTTTGTGTTGTAATTAATTGTGATTTTTTTAATTTAAATTTTATTTTTTTATCTTAATTATCGTTTAACTTAATTAAGTTAGGTTTTTACAAAATTTTCGTTTAAGTGAATTAACTTAGGTTTTTAATAATTTAATTTACTAACTTAATTAACTTAGATTTTTATTAACTTAATTAACCTACCTTTTTATTAACTTAATTAACTTAAAATTTAACTTAACTTAACTTAATTAACTTAATTTTAATAGCATGTAAAGTAAAGATCTAAGAGAGTTCTATCTAGGAGACTAGTTCCTGGAAGCCTTTGTACCACTAGTCTTTCCTGAGAACGTTGCTCTGTCTAGGAGGATGGTTTTTAAGGAGCCTTTGCCCCACCATTCTTTCATGGGAGCACTCTTGGTTAATACTGATTATGTTATTTTAACTTAGATATTTTACTTAAAAACAAAAAAAAATCTGAAACTATCTCCAAAATTTTAAAGTTTTAATTAAAATCTAAGGAGTTAGTTGTTTTGTTTAATCTAGGTACAATTGTGTTTTGATGCCTTTAATTATTTGATTTGTACCTAGACGTGGATGATCTAAAACTCACAAGCATGTCCCTGGTTTTAAGTACAGAAAAATTTGAAAATCCATAGGACATGACTGAAAAAGTGTAGGTAGACAAACTTGTCTTGCTTGTAGGTTTGATTGACTCATTGATGAGGGGACATTGAGTTTACTTAAAATGAAATCCCCAAGTTACGTCTTGCTAAGACGTTAAACTAAGCGCTGGATGGGAGGCAACCCATCATTTTAGGTAATTTTCTTTTATTTATTTAATTTCTATTATTTATTTTAGTTTAATTACATGTGAATAATTTTAAAATTGTTAAAACTAAAAATATTTGTTGAGATGTTAGAAGTTCACAGTGATCTGTCTGTGTGAACTTTATTGATGAATATGATGGATGCACTTGCATTTCTCCATTACTACTTGCACATTCTCAAGAAATAGGTAATATTTCTTCTCTTTTCTCTTTAACTTTAATTTATAGTTGTTACATTGAGGACAATGTAAGTTCTAGGTTGGGGGTGGTGAAAAGTTACCATGCTTAATTAAAAAAAAGATTTAACAATTTAAAAAAAAAAAATTTGTTCACATTTTCATTTTTATTGTGTTTGGTTTTATTTTCTTTGTGTGATTTAGTAATTTTTGGAATTAAAAAAAAATTCTCACAAAAATTTATCATTTATTTAAATCAAATTTAAGTAAATAGTTAAGTCTTTTGTACTGGTGACACATCTCCTAATGATGCATGTTCTCCTCTGTCCTAACCTCATCGAGGGGTGGTACTGCGTCTTCCAGAGCAACTCTTGTTCCTTTGTTAGCCAATTTTAAACATCTACCAGCACGAGTTCCCACTATATTGATATGTGTAGAATGGCTTGCGTCTTAGGTGTGAGTTTTTGAACAGAGTCGATATATTTCTTAAGATCCTTTCAAGATTTAGAGTAAAATCCCAAGAAGTATAGGGTCAAAAACTTAAGCTTGACCTAAAAATATAAGCCCTATGGTGGGTGCCAAAATGTTTGGGAATTATCTAGTTTATAGAGAGAAAACTTATAAAGAAGTTAGGCTGATTGGCTAAATGTGTGGATCTCATAGAAATTCCATGTATTTATAGAAAATTACCTATATTGTTGTCAATTACATAATGAGTACACATATTTACATATCAGAGGGGTATAATTGGCATAAAGTACAACATATCAGAAGTTGAGGTCGACCTCAGCTCAGGCTGATCGTTGAGCTCGGGCTATCGTTGAGCTTGGGCTATCATTAAGCTTGGGCTGCCATTGAGCTTGGCCTGTCATTGAGCTTGGGTTGTCATTGAGATTGAGCTATCATTGAGTTAGGGGCTGTTCTATAGGTAGGAAACCGGGGGTGCTTCTCTTTCCATCTCGGGTTGGTGACTTGGCTTGAACGGCTTGCATAGGTTGGGCACCGGGTCAATCTCGATATCCAAACAGTTTCTATACTCAATAAGTAGAGTGCCTTTTTTTCTAGCCAACTTGATACTCATAATCCGTAGGACACTTAGTGTGCTTCGACTTTCTTCTCGGGTTGGTCACTTGGCTAGAGTGGCTTACGTGGATCGGTTATCGAGTTAGTCATGATATCCAAATAGTTGCTATACTCAATAAGTGGAGTGCCTTTTTTTTTAACCACCTTGATACTCATAGCCTTTTATTATTTTCAACCACTTTAACCTTTTTTCCATTCTTTCCTTTTCTTTCCTTTTCTTTTCTTTTCACAATTTGATCAAATAGAGCAAACATAATGTAGATTATTTAGTTTGAACTAATTTTTTCTTTAAATGAAAATTTCCAAAAAATATTTTCTCAAAATTTAAGGTAAATTCATGGTTTTTTAGGCTTAGAATGGGAATGGTTTATGTAGTTAAAAGAACAAATACAACTTATGTAAAATAAGGCTCAAAGGGGTTGACTATTGGAATATACCATGTAGTGGTGGCATGATAATTAGGATGGTTGGGAAAGCTATTTGGTTGTGACAAAAAAATTGCCTAGATCCTTTCTCTAATGTTTGGTATCACCTAGGATTTCACCTCAAGGATCCATCGACAGATCCTAGAGTAAAGCAAGATTGAACTTTCCTTACCCAGGTACTTCAACTCTTATTTATAGGCGAAATAAAGTAAAGAAAAATTGACTATGTGCTCAATTATTTTTAAGGACATAGATTTAAATCAAAGTACCCACAAAACTTTGCCTAACATAATAGTAGATTTTGAGTTTTGTTTTCTCAAAATCTTTCTTAATCACAAATTTCATAGTCATAGCAAATTCAATCATACTCAAATACATGCTTGATAAGAGAATCCACCAACTCAAGACTATAGGAGTTTACACCCCAAACTTAAACCAAACAATGTCCTTAATGTAATTCAAAAGTGAGACAAATTGAAGAAATGAAAGGAACTTCCCTGGTTTTATGGTGGATTCGCATTAGTTTGTAATTTTCAGCTCTTTATTCTTGTAAAATAAATCAACATCAAAATCCAAATTATTCATATAAAAAATAAAAAAATAAAATGAAATAAAATAAAATAAAAGAATGAAAGAAAGTTTTATGGGATGCCTCCCATAAGCGCTTGTTTTATAGTCTACAGCCAGACTTTTCAATCTTCATTAATTAGGATTTTGAGTAGGAATAAATGCACAATTCCTCTCCACTTTTTCTCTATAATAGTGCTTCAATCTCTGAATGTTAACTTTGAATATATACCATGCCTTGTCCTTCAAGTCTATTGCTCCAAAAGGGGAAACTTTGTCCACTGTATAAAGATCTATCCATCTTGATCTTAACTTACCTGGGAAGAGTTTTAGTCATGAATTGAAGAGAAAAACCTATTGTCATGGAACAAATTCACACCTAAGAATCTGTTTTTTGTGCCATTTCTTTGTTCGTTATTTGTAAATCTTTGCATTTTCATAAGCATCATTCCAGAACTCATCCATCTCATTCAATTTAAGAAGTTGCTTTCCCCTACTACCTTCAAATCAAAATTAAACTTCTTTACAAACCAATAAGCTTTATGCGCTAGCTCAAAAGGGAAATGACATGCTTTTCTAAACACTAATTGATAAGGAGACATTCTGATAGGTGTTTTAGAAGCTGTACGGTATGCCCACAAAGCATTATCAAGTTTCTTTGCCCAATCTTTTCTATTGGTGTTGACCGTCTTCTCAAGGATATTCTTGATTTCTCACTTTGAAATTTCAGCTTGGCCATTAGTTTGAGGATGGTAGGAAAGTGCTATCTTGTGCTTCATATCATATTAAGAGAGAAGGTTGTCGAAAAACTTGTTGCAAAAGTGAGTCCTTTCATCACTAATAATAGCTCGTGGATTGCCAAATCTTGTGAATATGTTCTTATGTAGAAATTTGAGCACTACCTTTACATCATTTGTTGTTGTGGCAATTTCCTCTACCCACTTTAACACATAATCAACTACTAACAAGATATCAAAAAACCAAAAAGATGGAGGAAAATGACCCATAAAATCAATTTCCTAAACATCAAATAACTCAACCTCTAAGATATTTTTTGATGGTAGCTCCTGATGCCTTGAAATATTTTCCATACGTTGGAACCAATCATAAGTTTTCACCAAAATATAACTATCACAAAAAATAGAGGGCCAAAAGAAACCACTTTGAAGTACCTTAGCTATTGTTCATGATACTCCAAAATTTCCTCCATATGATGAGGAATGGCAATGATGGAGAATGGGTTGCATCTTCTCTTCAGGCACACATCGTCAGATGATTTGATCAAGGCATCTTTTGAAAAGCAAAGGCTCATCCCAAAGATAATATTTCACATCATGCAAAATTTTTTTACGTTGGTGGTAAGTTAGATCTGGGGTAATACCATACAAGCTAGGTAGTTTACAATATCAACATACCAAGGAAGCTTGATCACACATGCAAAAAACTGCTCATCAAGGAATGCTTCTTGGATCACAAAATCTAGTTTTTCTTCCTCTTGCTCCAATCGAGAGAGATGGTCAGGAATTGTATTTTGATTTCCTTTTTATCTCAAACTTCCAAATCAAATTCTTGAAGAAGAAGGATCCAGCGAATCAGTCTAGGCTTAGCATTATTCTTGCCAAACCAATAACGAAGTGCTGCATGATTAGTGAACACTATAAGCTTTGTACCAATGATAAAAGACAAAATTTCTAACACCACAACAAACATATCCTTCTCAGTTGTTTTATAATTCAATTGGCCTTCATTCAATGTCCGGGTTGCATAGTATATGGTTCTAAACAGTTTGTTTTTGACCTAACACTGCTCCAATTACAAAGTCACTTGCATCACACATGACTTCAAAAGGTTGACTCCAATCAGATGCAGTCATTAATGGTGTTGAAATTAGTGTCTCCTTGATTGCATTAAAGGCCTGTAAGCAAACATCATCAAAGTCAAATGCATAATTTTTTTCAAGAAGATTACATAAAGGTTTAGAGAGTTTAGAAAAATCCATTATAGATCTTCTATAAAATCAAGCATGTCCTAAATATCTTCTAATTCCCTTCACATTCTTTGGAGGTGGTATTTTTTCTATGGTTGCAATTTTAGCTCGATCAACCTCAATTATTTTAGATGACACTCTATGGCCAAGCACGATCCCTTCTTGAACCATGAAATTACACTTCTCCTAGTTTAGGACAAGATTTTTATCTTCACATCTCTGCAAAAAAAAGAGCTAAATTATGCAAACAATGATCAAAATATGTACCAAAAATTGAAAAGTCATCCATGAAATTTTCATTATATCTTCCACCATTCAAAATAGTACTAAATATTGATTTATGACATAATTGGTTAAATTGTAGACTAGTGGTGAGGATACTCATATAATCACATATTTCTCTTCATTTGAGCTTGCTATATTTTATTTATTGCTTTATGTTATTTTCATTTAAACAACTTTCAAAAAACCCCTATTTCCTAACTTACTAATAATCTGATAAATAATGGTAATTATTATTAACAATTCTTGTGGGTACGAAGTTGTGTCTGGGATTGATTTTAACAATTTTACCATTAATTATTAGTTTAAAATTTTATCCTTTTTATTTAGATTTTATTTTATTTAATTTTTTAGATTTTCTTTTTAACTTTTTTTCAATAATTATTAGATTAATTTTTATTTTCTTAGTTTTTTAATTTTTAGCTTTTCTTTTCTATTTTACTCTATTAACTTCTCTTCTTAAGTTATAGATTCTAGATATACAATAAATAGTAAAATATGTTAGTTTTCGATCCAACTCTTAAGGAATTAGTTGCACCTAACTTTGAGTAACAACCCTTGTGATTAGTGAATCCCAACTTGGAGGAAAATTTTGAATTTGAATCTAGACTAATTCACTTGTTACCTATTTTTAGGGGTTTAGATGGAGAATATCCGAACAAACACTGAAAGAATTACATGTGGTTTGCTCTAGCTATCTTGAAACAAGTTGGGATCATAGAGGAGCAAGTCAAACTTAGAACTTTCCCCTTCTCTTTGGCAGACAGTGTTAAGGATTGGCTATACTATCTACTCTCTAGATCAATAACCACCTAGAGTGAGATGGTCATATAGTTCCTAGAAAGGTATTTCCTAGCTTCTAGAGTTACCATAATAAGAAAGCAAATACATGAAATTATACAGTCAAATAAGGAAACACTATATACATATTTGGAGAAATTAAAAGGATTATGTACTAGTTTCCCACAACATTAAATAAGTGAACAAAGTCTATTCCAATGCTTCAATGAAGGGTTAACTTATATAGAGAGGAACATAATTTATGTTACCAATGGTGGGGCATTGATAAATAAAATATCAACTACAAGACGAGCCTTAATAGCAACTATGGCTTCCAACTCTAAATAGTATGGTACCCATATTGACCCAAGAGGTAATATAAATAAGCTAAATGATAATTCTCACCTTGACCAACAAATAAGTACTCTAAGTACTTTGGTGTAGCAACTAGCTCTAAGGTAGGTAAAAACATGTGGTGTATGCTTTATAGTGGGACACCTAGCTGATATGTGTCCCACCATTCAAGGTGAAGATACTAATGCTATTGGTGGTTTTCAAGGACAAAGGCACAAGTATAATCTTTGCAATATTACATATAATTATCGAGTTAGAGATCACCCTAATTTTAGATGTGTAAATAAGAATAAAACATATGCTCCCTACAATCTACCTGGATTCTCTAATCCCACACCACAATAATACTAACCTTGACCCTATGGTAAGTATCTAGAAGAATTTATTAATCATATGGCAAGTAATGCTATTAAATTTCAATAGGAGGACCAAGAAAGAATCATCAAGATTGAGACTTCAATAGAGAGCATGAAAAATCGAATGGATCAAATAGCCACAACTTTGGAGAAATTGGAACCTCAAAAATCTAGTACACTACCATTCCAAACTAAGATAGATCAAAAAGAAAATTCTTATGCAATCACTTTAAAAGGTGGAAAGAAACTTCCAGAGCTCCCTAAGAATCCAACTAAAACCAATTCAAAACTAGAGCTTAGACACGAGGAACCATAAAGAGATGGGGAGCCTACCCCATAAGAGAAAGGTACAACTCCTTAGGTAAAACCCAAATCCAATGTTGACACTGATACTTCCATGATGCCCTTTCCTAGCAAGTTTGTTAAATCTAAAAAGGAAGCATAAGAACAAAATATTTTGGTGGAGACATTTCTCAAAATGAAAGTCAACATTCTTTTGTTGGATGCTATCAAACAAATGATAAGGTATGCTAAGTTCCTCGAGGAACTTTGCACTACTAATTGAAAGTTGAAAGGTAATGAGGTAGTTGATTTAGGATAAAATGTCTCAGCTTTGTTGTAAAGAAAATTACCTCCTAAGTGTAAGAACACTGGTGTGATTATATAGTTAGTTGACAGATCTAATGCATACCCAAAGGGAATCTTGGAAGATGTGTTGGTTTAATTCAATGAAATGCTCTTTCCCATTGATTTTAATGCTGTTGATATATGAGATGGAATTCATAATTTTCCTACCCTTTTCTTATTGGGATGACCGTTCATGAAAACTGCTCACACTAAAATTGAAGTTCACAGTGGGACATTGACCATAGAGTTTGACGAAGAGTCTGCATGCTTCAATGTCTTCGAAGCGATAAGGTACCTCAATGATATTTACTCTTGTTATTATGTTGATATTATGTACTCTTTTGTAGAATAGGTGCTTCAGTTAGGATAGGATGACATTGATGAGTGCTTGAAAAGCACCAATATTTCATGATTTTGTTGCCATTAAATGTAATAAATGGATTTGAATATGTATGTTTATATAATTATTTATGCAAGTCTATATATTCATAATCATGCAAGCCTATATATTCAAAATCATGGGTATTTTTTGTTGTATTTCATGTATTTTTAGCTTCAAAAATATTACTTGATCAACAAATGAAGAGTAATATCTAAAGCACAAAGGAACAATGCATGTAAGCCTTACATGTAATACCAACCAATTTGCAAGGGGTGAAAACAAGAATTGAAGTGAAATATTGCGTGTCGCGGTGAAGAAATAGTTGGGTATGGTGCACTCCTTATTGCATGAATTCACTGGGTATGATATTGTTTTTTTTACAACGACGTGGAAGAGGTTGGGTCGCGGTGCTACCTGTTATGGGTAACATGAGGTGAAGTATTATGAGACTCAGGCCA
Organism: Hippophae gyantsensis; assembly: GCA_030763125.1. NCBI lineage: Eukaryota > Viridiplantae > Streptophyta > Magnoliopsida > Rosales > Elaeagnaceae > Hippophae > Hippophae gyantsensis. Next base: position 35,100,597 of record CM061028.1, read on the forward strand.
CAACATGGTAAAGGTTGGGCCACCATATATGACTAATTTTCTAACCCTAATCCCTTAGTTTCTAGCCTCAGCTATAAATAGACATATTATGTTTTTGGTTTTGTATGCTACCATAATATTTTTTACGTATTAGGGTTTAGAAACATATGCAATTATTTTTTTAGTTTTATTTTTACAATAGTTTAGATTCATAAAATATAATAGGAATATCATTTGGAGGTATTCCAGATTATAGAAAATACAAAGATACGTGTATATCAAAGAATACTTTGAGGATCAAGATTATAGTTACAAAAGGCCATACGCGTCTATCTTTAATTGATATTTTAGATCTTATCTGTATTCATTTAATTTTATATACAGATTCAATCTTTGTCTATTTTTCTAAATGAAAATTTTAATTTTTTGATAAATTATTAAATCTAATCATATTTGGTAGATTATTACTATGAGATATTAGTTTTGTTGCCATGTTTTTGAAGATTAATTTATGTGAATATTTTAATAAAATAAATTTAGATTATTTCTTCATTCAGGATTTCTACAAATTTAAATGTTAATTAATGTATTGATGATATATTTTTTGTAATTGATTTAATAGTTAAGTTTTAGGATCTAATTTTGACACCTTGACTAAGAGTTTAAGTTAGTGACTATGCTAAAAGCATTTATTTAAAAGGTGTGTTATTTTCATAGGGATAGTGCATAATTCAATCAATTGATTACTGATCCCCGCTAAAAGACTTTAATTGGTTTAATTAACAAAGAAATTGATCCTCACTAAAAGACTATCAAGCAAGAAAGGAAAAATCAATAATCTGAATTTATATCTTTAATTACCTAATTAATTCTAAGCAATCATGGTTAGCTAGCTAATTATTCTCATAAATTTTGCATTGATTGTTAAAATTTTTTTTCCTTATAATTTTTTGAATCAATCCTATTCCTATCTTTAATTATATGTTGTTAGAATAGAATTTTCAAGACCAAATATTGTGACAGAGTTTTTAGTTTTTTTTTTAATGAAGTTTAACAAATTATTGAAAATCATATAGTTTCTATTTAAACCGACCTTGGGAGTATACCTATTACTTATCATAAGTAACTCGCACACTTGTGAGTTTTTTATAATATGCAAAATTTGGCTATCAAGTTTTTGTGCATTAGACACCTTGCAAGTAGCATTGGCACACAACTTGGAATCTGAAGAACTCAGAATGCCTACTAGTACAATACAACTCAACATAGATTTGGAGATTACAGTTGCCTCATTAGAATCTCTTCCCAAAGAGACACAAGGTATGAATCAAACTACATTTTCCAACCCAATAACATTGAGAAATTATTACCTTTTATTGTGTAGGCACCAAAATTGGAATCGAAGCACTTCCCATCTCACTTAAAATACATATATCTGGGAGATAATGAAACACTACCAATCCTCATTTCAAACTATTTTTCTAAGGCAAAAGAAAAAAAGCTTTTTAGAGTCTTAAGGGATCACACGATTGCTATAGGATGGACCATTGTTGATATCAAAGGTATAAGTCCATCCATGTCATGCATTGAATATTATTTGAAGGAAAAACTAAACCAATAAGAGAGGTATGATGTAGATTAAATCCACCGATGTTGGAGTAATAAAGAGAGAGATATTTAAATGGCTAGATGTGAGGATTGCCTACCCCATCTCATATAGTAAGTGGGTAAGTCTAGTACAGGTGGTACAAAAGAAATATGGTCTAACTATATACATACATGAAAAGAATGCATTAGTACCTATAAGAATTCAAATTGGATGAAGAGTGCCCATGTAATACATGAAAGTAAACACCAATACATGAAATGATCACTTCCCTTTGCCCTTGATTGATCAAATTGTAGAAAGGTTAGTAGGTTACTCATGTTATTATGTTCTTATTCAGGTTACAAACAAATTGCTACAACACCTAAAGACAAAGAAAATACTACATTTACTTGCCCTTTTGGAGTCTCTACATTTAAGGGAATGCCATTCCAACTCTATAATGCACCTTGTTTGGATATCTAGATAGGTCTGATGCCTGACCCACTCAAGCCGCTTGAGCCAAGTCACCAACCCGAGATGGAAGGCGAAGCACCCCAGATGTCCTTATATATTAGCCCCAAGCTCATTAATCAGCCCGAGCTAAGTGTTCAGCCCGAGCTTAGTGGTTAGCCCGAGCTCAATGATTAACCCTAGTTAGGATCGACCTCAACCCATGATATGTTATACTTTATGCCAATTATACCACTTTAACATGTAAATATGCGTACTTATTATGTAATTGACACATGTATCATTAATGTTATATAAATAGATGGACCTCCTATGAGATCCACACATTCTAACTTCTCTCTAAGTTTCCTCCTTAAAATCAGGTTGAATCTTAACATTTTTGGCAACCACCGTGGGTCTCAGTTTCTGAGGTCAAGCGTAAGTTTCTAGCCCCATATTTTTTGAGATTCACCTTGCTTCTTGAGATAAACTTGGAAAACTTGTATTCTCTAAATAGCAGTGTAGGAACTCATGTTGGAAGATGGTTGAGGTTGATTAACCATGAAGCAATGGAAACTCAAAGAAACACCTCACTAGCCCTCAATGAAACGAGGGCAGAAGATATCGCCCATTGCCAAAAGTTTTCACTACAACACCTCGAGTAGAGAAAAGAGCTAGAGAAAACTAAGAGAGAAAATAGGTTGCTACACTCCCAGATAAGGGGAAGGACCTTGAAAGACCAGATGACTAAATCGGCCAATAGAAATGTAGCTGGACACGGCCAACCTGAGCCCTAACAAGCTAAACATGAAGACGAGAGGAATCCCTTCTCTAGCTTAACGAGGCCTAATGATGAACAATGGGTTCAAGAAATGAAAGGTTGAGAAGTGCAATTTCAGTCACTAAAAGAGACCAATTAGAGGGAAGACCCAACCTTGGAGGTAGCGAATGACAGGCATGAGAAGGGCAAAATCTCTTATGATATGGATAGAGATCGTGAGCAACTATGCATCTCTCCTTTTTCTGATGCAATAGCAAATAATGAACCCCTAACCAAGTTCAATGCCCTTAAGTTCCTTGATTATTTTGGGACAAAAGACCTAGTAACACATGTTCAACACTTTAAAAATCCATGGCTCCTATGAGTCTCACCGAGGGAAAGAGACACACCATGATATGCAAGTTTTTCACTGCCACCCTCTATGAAGGCATGCAGAAATGGTTCAACAACCTGGCCCTAAGATTAATAACCTCATTCCTATAATTTGTTAGGTTATTCATCACAAACTTTTCCTGCAACAAACTTTTGAAGAGGTCTCACCATCTTTTCTCAATTATCCAAGGGAGAAGGGAATCTACCGAAGAATACATGAAATAGTTTAGAGAAGAGAAATTAGAAATCTTTGACTACCCTAGTTCTATTGCTATAGAGGGATTTAGGCAAGGCCTATTGAAGAACTCTGACTTGTTCATGGTGTTGACAAAGATAGTACCACATACCTTAGAAAAAGCTTATGAGGAGGCAAGGAAGTTTTTCAATCTCGAGAGAGAGCTAGGTTTGGTTAAAATCCATCAAACTGATTAGAAGTAGTGTCAAATAAAAAAAAGAGAAGGATGAGTCCAGACAAGGCATATCAAAATAAAAAAATCAAACATTTCACACAAGTAATAGACAAGTCGGAAAATGGCCAAGAAATAGAGAACCTTAGGGAAGGTCACTATCCATTTTTAAGGGTCCTTCCTTAAGAGTTAAGCTAGATCAAGCTGTAAATAGAATGGAAGATAAGCCCAATGTTAGATGGTCAACAAAGATGAAATACCCCTATAGAGACACGTCGAAATGGTGATAACTTTGAGGATCAGATCTAGTGATGTCTACCAGATCATGAATTACATTGGGAGTTTAATGGATTTCCTTTTTATATCCATTATCAAGGCCTTAGAAGTAAAGGTTTCTAACATCATTAACACAAAGCTTCCTTTCATAGGATTCAACAACAGTACCACCTATACAAAATGAACGGTGGTTTTGTTTGTCATGGCAAAAAGAGTAATAATAATGACCAATTTTTTGATCATTGATGTCCCTACACATTACAACGCCATCCCGGGAAGGCCATGGATACATAAAATGTGGGTAGTCCCATCCACTTTTCACCAGGTGATCCAATTCCTCACTACCAAAGGTTCTGAAGAGGTAAGTGGAGATCAAGAGAAGGACATAAGTTGTTATAATGTCATTATGAAAGGGACCACCCCCAAATATCAATCATCAAGGGGTCTCCCTCAAAAGAGACCATATTGTAAAGGCTTGGTAAGGCCAATTTACCTGATTAGAGTAAAGGACCTCCCAATGGGTGTTGAAGGTAAGAACCAGAGTGGGTAAGGATTTGATGACAAAGCTTGAGGAGAAACTCTTATATTTCCTCATAGCTAATGCTGATGTCTTCTCATGGTCTCTAACAGACATACTAGGAATTGATTTAAAAGTCATAACACACCAGTTGAACATTAACCCAGAAGCTAGACCCATCCAACAACGATAAAGAAAATTCCCCAGGGAGACGAATGAGGTGATCAAACAACATGTGGTTGTCCTCATAGAAGATGGAGTCATCAGAGAGGTCAATTATCCTTCATGTCTTTCAAATGTGCTATTGGTAAAGAAAGCATGAGGGTCATCACGTATGTGCATAGCCTTCATAAATCTAAATGAGGATTGTTCCAAGGATTGGTTCCTTTATCCAAGCATAGATCATCTAGTAGATGCCTATTCTATGTTTGGGTTGATGAGTTTCTTGGACACATACTCCAGATATTAACAAATTAGAATGCATCCCGAGGATGAGGATAAAAATTCTTTCATCATAGAAGAAGGGACATTCTGCTACATAAGGATCCCATTTGGACTAAAAAATGCGGGTGCTATATATCAATGACTTGTTAACAAAATGTTTGAAAAACAATAGGGAAAAATGTAGAAGCATACGTAGATGACATGGTGGTGAAATGGGCTGAACCCTTTAACCACATCAAGGATCTACAGGAAATATTCGAGGTAATAAAAAAGTATGGCATGAGACTTAACCCCAAAAAATGCATCTTTGGTGTTGCTGCATGAAAAGTTCTAGGGTATCTCATGTCAGTAAGGGGGTTAGAGGCCAATTTGGACAAGATACAAGTGCTAGTGAACATGAAACCACCCATTAGCCTCAGGGGAATATGATGAGTGCAAGACTGGCAATGTAAATACCGATCTTGCAAAATATTTTTTGTTTTATAATTTTTAAAACTCTCGCAAGTGCATGAATCATTTCAAAGAAAATGATAAGTATACTACCAAGGTCGATCTAATGAAGGAATATATGTGGCTTTTAATTTATTATTCAAACTTTTAAAAACGAAATTAAATCCTAAATATCATGTCATGATATTTTGGTTTTGTGTGTTTCCTAATCTAATAACATAAAAAATAAACATAGATATGAATTCAATAAAAATTTAAGAAATTTTATAATCATTTATAAAAATGGAATATTTATGGATATAATAACTAAGTTAATTATGCTTACTCATATTATTTAGGTTATTAAAGATATAAATTGATATTTATTGATTCTCTAATTTTTATATGAATACTACCTTTGGTCGGGTTAGATAACTTTTTTTAATTAAACAAATAAATTAACATCTATTGGTGGGGTTGATAATTAATTTGGTTAATTAAATTAATTCTTTTTTTTCTAAGAGATTGAAAATAAACCATTTAAATGCCACCTTTGTTGGGGTTAGAAAATTTAAACTTTATTTAAGGTGTCTAAATTAAATCTAAGAATCTAATTATCCAAGTACTAACTTTCAAGTTTTAAAACCATCACTAATTACTAAAATATATGTTGTCAATACACTTTCAAATAATAGTTCTTATAAAAACTTTTGAAATAGAGCTTCACTATAACTATCGGGCGATTATACCAACAAATAAAAAAACACACTCTAAATTAGATCGGATAATTAAATCTTAAAATCTAATTTTCAGATTTAAGTTTGTAATGAAAAATAATATATTTCTCTCTTAATATAAAATCTTGAATAAAAACAAAATCAATTTATTTTATAGAAATGTTTTATCTATTTAATATTTTGCAAGCATAAAAACATTATTATTATATTATATTTACAAATAGCCAACCATGTTAAATTCAATCACCGACAAATTAAATATAACATATAGAAATAAAACATAAAAAATAACTGTAAAGAATTCATTTTAAAATTATACCTTAAAAGAATCCTTATAACACTTTGATGCTAATTCTGTTACTGCAAAACCTCCAAATGGATTTGCATTTCCATTTTGTTGAATCAAAAACTAAAAATCTATAAAAACATAGCAAGTTCTTCTCAAAAAGAGAACTTTAAAACTAAAAACTAAAAAAAAGAAAGCTTTAAAACTAAAAACTAAAAAAAAGAAAGCTTTCTAGAGAGAGAAATAGTTGAGAAAATTGTGTGTTTTACAATGAGAAAGAGGGTCCTTTATAGGTGAGGAAAAGGCCAAAAATAGGGGGAAAATATTTCAAAATTTGAATTTGGATGCTTTGTATGGGTTGGCACGCGTATGGGGTACGAAAATTTCAGCAGACGGGCGGTTGGTACGGAAAATGAACAATTGGTGCATGCGGGCATGCACTGGACCTGACAAGGTGTGTGTTGGTGCCCGTACGACATGGTGTAGGCGTGTGCTGGTGCGTGTAGAAATCAACACAACTTGTGTTGGGTGTGTGTTGGCTGCGTTTGCTAGCTTGGTGTGTGCAGATTGTGTACGAGTATATGTTGGGCATGTGCCGACCATGTGTGGGTGTGTGTCGATGTGTGTTGGGAGTTTGCCGACGTGTGTTAGGTATGTGTTGGGCATGCATGTGAGCTACTACGTGTTAGATTTGGAGTAGATGGGTTATTGCACGTGGGCATCAGTATGGATGAGCGATTGTATGCGAGATTTTGGCCTATTTGACATTTTTGACCGTTATGACCTATTTTGTCCAATTTTTGTTTCCATCTTTTTGACTTTTTCTCATTTTGTTTTCTGAATATATTTGTTATGTATTACCTCTAGTATTTTTTCTTCATGTCTTTAAGTTATTTTGGAACAAAATTTCCTGAAAAACAATAAAAATACTCATGATTCTGAAAAGACAAATTTATATAAAAATATGATAAAATCATAAAAATATAAATCTATTTAATCAATTAAAGTACATTGAATCATGATAATTTTAGTGCTTTTAAGAACTCATCAGAATACAACAACTTAATGGAAGGATAATGGCACTAAAAAGGTTCATCTCTAAATGCACTGATAAGTGTATGCCTTTCCTCAAAATTTTTAGAAAAAACACGTTGGTCTTTTGTGACGAGGACTGTAACATAGCCTATGAAGGAATCAAGAAGTACCTTAGCAACCCCCCGTCTTGGTGAGCCCTTACCACGAGAGATTCTTTATTTATATATGGCTATGACATCCCAAACATGCAGCGCTATGTTCTTAGTTGAAAGGGACAAAATTTAGCACTCTATCTACTATGTCAACCAAATCCTAACGGAGGCCCAAAGTAAATATTATACTATTGATAAACTGGCCTTTCCTATCAACATTATTGCATGCAAACTTAGGCAATACTTTGACTCGCACACAGTTGTGGTACTCACCTCACACCTTCTTAAAAATGTATTGGTGAGACCAAATGTTGTAAGGAGATTGGCCCATATATCCATAGAGTTGGGAGAGTATGATATTAAATACATGCCTAGAACAACCATTAAAGTGCAGGTGGTGGCCGAGTTTATGGCTGAATTCAAAGAAAATCCTGAAGTCATCACCAAGATACAACAAGAGGCAGTTTGTGGGATAGACAAAAGGGAAGACCCAACCCGGTAGGTATTTTTGGATGGAGCACACAACTTCAATGATGTAAGACTAGGGGTGGTCATAGTTAATCATGACAACAACTAATTTTAATATGCAGTCATACATGATTTCTAAGCAACTAATGTTATGAGGCTACAATATTTAGAGCCATGACTGCAAAAAAGCTTGTAAAAGACAGAATCACCTTACATAGTGATTCTAGGCTAGTGTTCAATCTGTGTTTAGGGATGTTTGAAGCAAGAGATAGAAAAATGAAGGGATACTTGGAGAGACTAAAGCAAGAATGATAAAAATTCTTTATGTTCAAAATCAAGAAAATAACTTAAAATGAGAATGGTCACGCCGATGCCCCAGAAACCTTAGCATCAGTAAGGGAGACCAATCACAATAGAGTAGTGTCGTTAATGGTTCTAACAAAGGCATCTTTGGAGGAGGCCAAAAGAAAGGTCAAGTGTATGGATGCTCCTTCTATCACATGGTTCGCCCCAATCTATAATTTCTTGGAAAAGTGGAACGTACATGATTGATGTAGAGAAACTATATCAAAAAACCCCACTTGGGATTTAAAAGATTGATGTTTGAAGCACACGAAGGAGACTGTGGTTCGCATTCTAGAGGTAGGAGATTATCGCAGAAGATTATGAGACATGGTTATTATTGGCCCAAAATACTAGCAAACTACACCAAATACACTCAAAAATATGATAAATGCCAAAGGTTTGCTCCATTATCACACACACCTCTCAATACCATGGTGAGGGTGGTAAGTCCTTGGATATTTTACAAATGGAGACTAGACATAGTAGTACCCCTGCCCTTAGGTACTGGCTAAAAGAAGTTTCTGCTTGTGGCCACAAATTATTTTTCAAAATGGATGGAAGTAGAGCCTTTGGGTTGTATACGAGAGGAAGAAGTGATTTGATTCATATGAAAGTCCATAATTTGTCATTTAAACCTTCTGAAGGAGCTTATAACAGATAATGGGAGATAATTCAATGGCCATAACATCAAAGTATTCGCCATAATATATAATATTAGGATGTGCCATTCAATGCTATACTATCCTCATCCCAATGGTCAAGTAGAATCCTCCAATAAGATAATCATCAACCTACTAAAGAAAGGTTATAAAGCATAAAAGGGAGATGGGTAGAGGAGCTTCCAGATACATTATGGGTTGTCAAGACAAGCCTTCGAGTGAGTATGGGTGAGACCCTTTTTTCCCTAGTCTACAGAACCGAGGTAGTTATATCAACTAAGTTTACAATTCCTACTCCTTGATCAATTCTAATAGAAGAACATAATGAGGTGAGAAGAGTAACCGAATTAACCCTAGAAGAGGAGAAAAGAGATGACATCGTAATGAGAATTTTTGAGCAAAAAAGGAAAGTATCCATTACTACAACAAAACCGTGTGCTTCAAAACATTTTGCAAAGGTGATTGGGTTCTTAGGAGGGTCTTTCCCAACAAAAAAGAATGGATGGCAGGAAAAATTGGTGCTAATTGGGAGGGACCTTATCAAATAATTGAAGTTACACCAGAAGGGGCATACATATTAAAAAACATTGAAGGCATTGAGGAAGGCGAAAGCTAGAATGCTAGATAGCTAAAGAGATACCACTTTTAAATGTACATTAAATTTTCACTTTTTGTAATATCAACACATATCTATTTAAGAAACAAACCTCTTCAACAAATGGTCCCTCCTTCAAAGTTCTCCTTCCAAGTAAAGCTCCCTCGCACTTGCAAAAGGTCACGAGTTGTCCACCTCAGTCAGGAACCAGGTAAAGATCTCTCTCCTAAAAATCTAAGCCATAGGTTGATCACATCGGTTAAGAATCAGGTAAAGCTCCTTAGCACTTGTATAAGCTCATGAGTTGTCTACCTCAGTTAGAAACCAGCTTGGTGCTTTGACTTTGAGATGAGATATACACCTTGGTCAAGAATCAGGTAAGGTTGTCTTTTCCACCAATCTATCCCATGTACTGATCATCTCGATTAGGAACTAGGTAGAGCTCCCTGGAACTTACATAAGGTCATGAGTTGCCCAGCTCAGTTAGGAACCAAGTTGGTGCTCTAACTTTGAGATGATATGTACACCTTGGTCAAGAACCAGGTAAGTCTATCTCTCCTACCGATCTAAGCCATTAGTTGATCACTTTGGTTAGGAACTAGATAGAGCTCCCTGGCACTTGCATAAGGTCATGAGTTATCCATCTTGGTCAGGAACAAGGTCGGCACTCTAACTTTGAGATGAGGTGTACACCTTGGTCAGGAACTAGGTAAGGCTCACTCTCCTACCAATCTAAGCCATGGACCGATCACCTCAATTAGGAACTAGGTAGAATGCCTTAGTACTAGCACAAGGTCACTAGTTTCCCACCTCAGTTATGAACCAAGTTGGTGTTCTATATTGCATAAGATTGCAAGTCGACCACTCTGGTCAGCAATTAGGTCGTGCCATATAAAAATAATCTTTGGATATTAATTTGTACAAGTACGTGTACAATGTTAGGGCATTACAAGTACATGACATCTACAATGTTTTCATTATTCAAAAATTACAAATCTTTGATAATTATTAATACAAAGCTCGACCTTCTCAGAAGGTTAAAAGCTTTTTAAAAACTCATACACATGACTAGTGTTTAGATCATTAGTTTCTTCAACTAAAGGCAATAACTTGGCCTAAATCAATAATTTTCTTCTATACATGGGTCATGGGCTCAGGGTGAGCTATCATCAGCACGAGCATCCTTTGCTCCAATTCCTCAGTAACCTCCATCATCTTAAGGAAGACTATTTCATATCACCTCATTTAGAAGCTCGCCCGAAATGATTCCATATCTACAACGTGGGTATAATTGCTAAGGTCCTCCCCTCTCGAGATTGAGTTTGGAATAAATTCTCATTACAAGAAATGAGCTCACACTTAGTCTCTTTTACATTACACTCAAGTTTAACCACCTCAGCTTTGAGCGCCCTAACCTTGTCCTTAAGCCTACCATTTTCAACACGTAAAGCTCAAACTAAGCATCTACTAGATTGATAATAATCCATGAAATACGACCAAAACATTTGGAGGAATTGACAAAAATCCCTAAATGTATGGATTAAAAAAATGATCTCAATCCATTTTTATAGGAGAGGAAGGTTGATATAAAAAAAATAGGAAACATCAATGACCCAAGTTCCCATAAAAAATGGGTAGGTCAACATCATAAATACACAAGAAAAGAGGCAAATTAATTTTCCATTAATAATTAAAGTATATTTTTTATTTTATTTTTTTCACTTCATATTCTCAAGAGTGTGATCTCACAACCACACAATTAAGAGTGGCGTCGATCTCAGAAAAAAAAATTGGATCGAGTCATTCAAAATCAATGCTCCTCTACCTCTGCGACCACATGGACATCCTTACCATCAGAAGAGTTTGAGACTTCTCCATCTTCCTCCTCTATAGAAGGAACCTACATACAAGGCGAGTGATAAGGTTATCCAAAATATAATAATAATACTAGCCTTGATCCTTTTGCTTGGCCTCCATCTTAAAGGTTTCTATGGCTAGCTTGTACTCCCTCTCCATGCTCGACTTAAGCTTTTGAGCCATGACATAAACATCAACCTTTGCCTTACGAAGAACCTCCTTGGTAGAAGTCTTAGCTCTTTTCTGGGATTCCCTAACCCCCTCATCAGCCTACCTAAGAGCCTCCTTGAGCTTAATAATGCATTGGGCATACTCATTCATCTCGGAGGCGGCCCCTTTAAGCTTATCTTCCTTATCAATTGCCTCGTATTCCTACTTAGTTGGTCTCACTAGTAGTACGGTGTATTTTAAGCACGTGGACATATGGCTCTACCTCTATTGCACTAGTTTGTCTCTCAAAAAACCCATACTGTGAGCCTTGTCAATGTCGTAGAGAAATATCAACTAAAACAAGCAAAGGTCAAACAAATAAGTCTTGAGCTCACACTTTATATATGCTAATTATCAAATAAAAATAAAATGTGAGATAGCCCACCTGATAAATTTGGCATCAAATGAACTCACTAGAGTCCACACCCTCTCAAATAGCCTTGAATGGCTTCTTGTATTAGTCAACAAATAGATGGCTCATACAATGATTGAGGTGCTCTAGCACCATGCCTTGATTTAATATTATTCCATCCATATCAGTAGTAAGGAAATTAAGGATGGCCTTCCCCTTCCTTAAATCCCTTAAAGGTTCCTCAAATTCTTTAGAACTGGATTAAGAAGTTTGAGCTAAATATTGTTCTCACAAGGGTGATAAGGGTGGGAAAACATTCAAAAGCTTAGGTTTGAGGGTAGGCTTGTCGAACACCACCTTCTTCTTCTTCTTCTTTAGCAAAGAAGGGTGACCTTCATAAGAGGATTTTCTCCTTTTATTTCCTCTAGAAGCACCCCCAAGATCCGACGGTGCACCCATTGGAGAGCTCCCCTTGTAGGTGTGACCTTAGTATTCATACGGGCAAAGAGCTATATAACAGTAAAATACATAAGATTTGAAAAATAAGATCGAGCGGAAGTTACACTAGTCACATCACATTTAGGTAAAAAAAAGAAAAAAAGGGAAGGGGAAGGAATGTAAGTCATAGAACTAGTTCACTATTATCGATCACCACCTCGAATTGATCCCCAAAGTATGTAGAAGGAGTTATATGTTTTGGAAGAGCCTGGGATTTACAATTGATCCTAAAGGGAGAATCCACCACACCATTAATCGACAAAGTGTTGGGTGTTCAACAAGGTACTCCAATTGGTCTTTTCAGGAAGATAGTTTTGGATATCATCCAACCTTTTCTTTGCGTCAATGCTGAAGATTAGGATTAAGGAAGTCATATTTATTATCATAACATTAGTGTCATTCCATATGCTCCTTGTCAATCTAGTGTCACTAGTAGGAGACTCCTACGGACCTAAAACATAGAAAAAGTATTCTTTCTAGTTTTTCTCATTCACCAACATATATACCTTTCTAGGATCAGTGGTGTTCTACTTCAAAACATAAGCCTCATTAAACACATAAATTTATTATGGGAGCTAAACGGTTTGTATTCTATGCCTGGTGATTACTCTTCCACCTTAGACCAAAACCTGAGCTGAAAGAGTAATGGGACTAGATGTTTGGATATCTAGACCGCTTTGGTGCCCGACCCATGCAAGCCGATCAAGCCAAGTCACCAACCCAAGATGGAGGAAAAATCACCATAGATGTCCTTCTTCTAGATTAGCCTGAGCTCAATGATCTGCCCGAGCTCAGTGATTACCTAGAGCTTAGTGATCAACCGAAGTAAGGGTCCACATCAACCCATGATATATTGTTTTTTATGCCAATTATACTTCTCTGATATGTAAATATATATATTCATTATGTAATTGACACTTGTATCATTAATGTTCTATAAATAGATGGACTTATGAGATCCACACATTCAACAATTGTCTTAACTTCTCTCTCTAAAATCAGGTTGAAACTTAACACACCTACCATATTTCAAAGGTGATTGGTAAGTATTTTTCAAAATATATTGAGAAAATTATAGAAGTATTTATAGATGATTTCACAATTTATAGCGATACTTTCATCTTATGTCTACATAATCTAAATTTGAAAAAGAGTCACTTTATGGCAGACCATGTGATTGTCTTTGGGAATGTAATCTCTTCTAAGGGAATAGAAGTAGAAAAGGCCAAAATTCATACTATGCATGACTTACCAGCTCCTACTATTCTGAGGGAAATTGATTATTTTCTTGGTCATGCAGGTTTTTACAAGAGGTTCATCAAGGACTTTTCAAAAATTGTAAGGCCGTTATGCACACTACAAAAAGAAACTCTATTCATATTTGATGAAAAGTGCAAGGAAGCATTTCAGAAGCTAAAAGAGCTACTCACTATAGCCCCTATCATTTAGGCATCTGACTAGAGTAAACAATTTGATTTGATGTGCGATGCTAGTTACTATGCAACTGGAACAGTGCTTGGGCAATGGAGTGGAAAAAAACTACATGTAATATATTATGCCTTTAGAACTCTCAATGATGCTCAACTCAACTACTCCACCACTAAAAAGGAACTATTTTTAGCTATTTTTCCCTTAATTTAGATCATATTTAGTGGGCATTAAAGTAATAGTATTTTTTGACCATGCAACTCTTAGGTTTTTTCCAACAAAGAAGGATGCAAAGCCCAAACTTGATAAATGGGTTATCCTACTATAGGAATATGACATAGAAATGAAAAGACAAAAAGGAAATTGAGAACTTAGAAGCTGACAATTTGAATTGAATCATACATGAAGAGTCCCTACAATTACAGGAACAATTCCCAGATGATCATTTCTTCATGTTATATACGGCATACCAAGAGCTATTAGTGATGGTGGACTACATTTCAATAGGACCTTCTGGGGTCTACTAAAAAGATACTATGTCAACCATAAATTTTGTACACCATACAAAACACCTATTGGAATATCATCATTTTGTTTAGTATATGGTAAACCATGCCACCTTCCATTAGAGTTAGAGCATAGAAGCTATTGGGAAATAAAAAATGCAACAAGAACTTATAGGAAGTATGGGACAACAAAAGATTCCAATTAAATGAATTAGAAAAGATCATAGATGTAGCTTTTGATAATGCAAGAATCTATAAGTGAAGAACAAAGGTAGCACATGATACGATGATATCAAGGAAGCAATTCCTAGTTGGAGAAAAAGTGATGTTATTTAATTCTTACCTCAAGTTATTTCCAAGTAAGCTTCATTAACGTTGGAGTGGTCCTTGTACTATTATTAATATATTTTCCCATGGTGCAGTGGTAATTTAGTATGAGAAAACTAGAAGAGTTCAAAGTGAATGGACACAGACTAAAACCTAGTATGAAACGTTTGACAAGAGTCATATGTATGAAATTGACTTCTGTGAGCCAACATACAGTGATGACTGTAGCATAGATACACTGGTTGTTAACATTAAACCAAGTGCTTAGTGGGTTTCAACCTATCAGATATGTTTTCTATTCCCTTCTCCCTTATTTTTTAATTTATATATATGCATGTGCTTACATTGAGGACAATGTAAGAATTAGGTTTGGGAGAGTGGTAACCTACCTTTATCTTTATATTATTAGTATATAGGCTAGAAATTTTAAATTTGCTTTATTTATTTGCAATTCTTAGGATAATTAGGTAGAATTAATAGATGGGCTTGGAAATAATGATCATGAATGTTTAAAAGCATGAATTTTTGAATTATAATGAATACTAGTGGAAGCTTGATTTCACTTTTAAGTGAAGGTATAATTGGTGATAATCTAGCTCAAAATATACATGCATAAGTAACTAAATTGGTGACATGATGACTTAAGTATTCAAATTTCTGAAGTCCTATGTTAGTCTCTTGGGTTTATCAAAATGAAAGTGGATAGAGTAATTTCTTAGAAATGATTAAGGTAATAGGATTAACTTCTTAGCCAAATTTCATACTCTTAATGTTGTTGTTCTTTCAAGAATAACCTTTTTAGTGAACAATTTTGAGCCAACATGAGCCAATTGTTTGTACCCATTTCAAAACCTTTGAACCAAATATATAGGCCATATGATGAGTGCTTGAAATGCCCAAAAACTAACGTGATTTACATGCACTTTAGTGTCAAGATAGATTTGTATTTGCACAATTTTATTATTATTTCAACAAATATATGTTTTTGGAATCATAAGTATATTTATTTACTTTTAAGGTATTTTTGGTTTCAAAATGATTCGACTTGAAAAGTTGTACTTGAAAGCACTTATTGAAACCAAAGAAGATTAAAAGACAATACATATATAAGCCATACCTATGTTCCAACCACACTTGTAAGGTTGTGAAACAAAAGAAGAAAACACATAGTTTGATGTGTGCCATGATAGTGATGTTGCTATGGGAGTAGCTCAGCTCAAGATTGCATCGCATGTTATGAGGTGTGACCCTATGATATAATTTTCTCTCCTTTTGCAACATTTTTCAATCCTATAAATAGGACCCCTTATTTCAGTATTTCTCATCCCTTAGCTTCTCAGCTTCTTTCTTTTCTAGTTTCTTAGTTTTTAAATTTTTTCTTTAAGTCCTTCTTTCAATTTGAGAGTTGAATAAGTTTTTAGTTTATGTAGTAGTTCTTTCAAGTCAATAAATAATACTGGAAAATATTTTTGGAGGTTTTCTAGATAATGGATTACTAGTGAATTTCTGTACTTGGAAGGATAAACTTAAGGTATAGGTTTTAAATGTATTCTTTTATTTTCAGATCAATTTTATGTGTTATTCTAATGATATATTTAATTTACTAATCATTTATTAAATTAAACATGTTTGGCTAAAAATATTTTGTGATATTAGTAATGTTGTTATGCTTGTAAAATATTAACGTAGGTGAAACATTTTTATAAAATATGTTCATCTTTATTTTTTCATCCTAGAATTCTACAAAGTTTGTTATAGAAAATATAGATATGACATATTTTTAATAGTAAACTTATAATATGAAAGTTAAATTTTAGGATTTGATTATTTGGATCTTTAGAGTACTCTATTTTGAAGATTTTTATAAGAATTACTATTTAAAAATATATTGACAACAAATGTTTTGTAGTAGTTTTAGAATCTAAAAGTTGGTTCTCAAATACACCAGTCTTAAAGCCAACTTTGTGACACCTTGAGTAAGAGTTGAAATTGATAGCCCTGCCAAAAACATCAATTAAATGGTTTGTTAATCTCTTAGAAAAGAAGCATAATTTAATCACTATCAATAATATCAATTTATATCTTTTATAACCTAGTTAATATTGAGCAAACATGATTAACTAACTAATTTATCCCATAAATTCTCCATTGAGTATTGAATGTTATATGCCCAATGTTTGTTGAATCTATCTTTTATTTTATATAATTAGTTTAGATATTTTAAAACCCAAACTTTTTGACAAAATATTTATGTTTATTTTTCATTTTCAAGAATTTGTTGAATTATTTAAAAACCATGTAATTTCTCTTTAGAAATACCTTGGAAGTATACTCAACATTTCTTAAAAGTGATTCATATACTTGTGAACTATTTAAAATATACCAAATTTGTATATCAAGTTTTTATGCATTAAGTTTTTGGGGTTGTTATCAGGAAAGAATATCGTTTTTAACTTTTTATAATTAAAATCTTAATTTTTTTTGTGTTGTAAAGATTGTGATTTTTATTTGAAATCTTAAAATATCGAGGTTATTAATTAACTTTAAATATTTTAAATTTTAAACTATCAAAATAAAAATCTAAAAAATTTATTAGTTGACTTAGGAAAAAAATAATTTCAAGAACATTTGAAATTAAAAAACAAATCTTTAAAAATATTTTAAAATGAATTTTTTATTTATTTAATTATTGAATCTATTCTTTTTCTTTTATTTATTTACTTTAAATACTAATTCTTTTATGTTTTGTATTTTTGTGCACAAATATGTAATATTTAATATATTTGATGTATAAATTATATCATAAATTTCTTGTATCATAAAATGTTTGTATTATAAATTGTTTGTAACATATTTTTTTATTTATTTTTATATTTTTATTTTTTACTTGATAGATATTTTAATTTTTGTTTTAAATTGTTTATGCACCGTAGGAGATCCTTAGGTATCATCTCATATGTTATATAAATAATATTGATAGATCAAAATAATTGTTAAGAAAGTTAGACTTTGATTTCCACCAGCTTTTAATTGAACAAAACCTTGAACTAGGCTAGGACTCTCCACTTGACGAATAATTACAGGGGGAAATCCAAAAATTAGGGAGACTACCATGATGGAATATTCAAGGCCAGTCCTTGGCACTACTACTGCCTCAATGAAACTAGGTGAGGTTGTGAGGAGTTATGAATTGAGAAATATTCATTTTTTCAAGTTACCTTCATTTTATAGAGTGCATAATGAAGACTCTCCATATTTCATTAGGGACTTTTTTCAATAGTCTAGACATTCTCTCTTGGTGTACTCACTGAAGACCAACTTAGAATGACATATTTCCACTACACTATGAAGGATAAGGGAAAGGCTTGGTTGATGTCACTTTCTTGGGGTTCCCTGATGACCTAGGAAGATGTTTATAATAAATTCATGGGAAAATTCTATTCTTGTAAGAAAACATTAGATATAAGAACCAATACTTTCTCTTAGATAGAGGGAGAACGTTTTTCACAAATCTTGGGATAGGTTCAAACTCTTCCTCACTCAATGCCCCCATCATAGCTATCCTATGCACCCAAAAAAACCAATATTTCTTTAATGGAATGAAACAACAAGGTTAGTCCATCGTTCACAATGGAGTGATGGGAGAAAAGTGTCTTAGAGACTTACAATCTCTTTGAGATGTTGGGAGCTAATTCCTAACACGAAAGGCCCTAAGTAAGAAGGGTTAGAGTCCATGAAATTGACTATGGTATAGAAATGTAGATGCAACTTGTACAATTGACCAAATAAGTTGTTTTTCTCACTACACCTGCAACTACTAAAGAAGAACAGTGTGTATTGTGTAGAACCTATGGACATGGCGCTGATGCCTATCCCTACTAAGAAGAAGTAGTTGCTGGAATTGAACAAGTCAATGCATTGGAAGGGTACTAATATTGACCCAGGTATGACCCCAAAGAAAACACTACAACCCAGGGTGGTAGAATCATCCCAATTTCTCCTAAAGGAGAAATCTTCCATTGGCCCAAAACTCTAACCAACAGAGCCAACAATACCATCAATAGATGCCTTAAAATCCTCCCAATAAACCAACTCTTAAGAATAACTTGAATGCTTTCATTCAAGTTAGTAGAGACAACCAATCTAAAACTAATCAAAGGTTGGACACTATAGTGCCTTATATCAAAAAGGTGAAAGTACAAGTTGAGTAGCTAACTAAGCACTTGTAGAAGCAAGGCAAAGAATAGTTACTAGGTCAGAACAACAAATGAACTCAATGATGTGGGGACATTTAGTTAACTAAATGATGAATTCCCTTAAGGAACGTCTCACTAATGATGATAAATATTGTCTTGGATGGGAGGTAAATCATTATTTTTTTAAAATTCATTTTCATTTTATAGTTATAATTGTTTTTATTTGTTTATTTAAGCATAGTAAAAATTTTAGGTTTTTTTTGGTTATTTTGTTAAATTTTTATAAGATTAATTATTTTCATTTTATAGTTTTAAACATTTGTGTTGTTTAATTAGGTGTGTTCTTATAGCATAATATAACATGATAAAAGAAGATCAAAGGCTAATGTTATGGCATGCATTTTTCTGCTCCTTAACCATAAAAAACAATTGTACACAAATACAAGCCCTAACAAGTTTTACACCCATTCTCTCTCAAATTTTCTCATCTTCTTCAGAAACCCTACAATTTTCTCTCCTTCCAACACCAAAAACATCTCAAAAATTACATCATTCCTCTACAAACCTTTAAATCTTTTCATAAAAATCTCATTCCTATCTTCAAAAGGGTGTTCTTCAAATTCATCATCCTCAAACAACACAAGTATATAATCTAAGGAATTTTTGAATTTAAGTCTTAAATTAAATTCTCTAAATTATGTAGATTATTTTTGAATTAAAAAGAGTTCCAAACCCTAATTTGGATAAAGTGAGGGTAAGGAAAATTTTGGATCAAATTATATTGTGGTGTTTTATTTGGATTATTTGAAAACCCTTGCATTTAGATTTTATTAAATTTTTGTAAATGAAAAAAAAGGAATAGAATTAAAAAGGGAAAGGTCGTAGGAACTTCTACTTGTTATAATGAGGCAAAATTCTCTAGTTATATGGCCAAGTTAAGATTTGATAGGGCAACAAAAATTAATGAAAGTTTTGTTGTAGATAGAGGGATGGATTTTGATTTGGAGCCAAATGACAAATTTGAGGGTATTTCAAATGTAACAATGGTATTAGGATGGAGAAGGTTCTTAAAGGTATTGGATGTCAATGTTGAATTAGTAGTTGGGGAATTTTATAAAAATCTTCCTGATGCTATCGATAATGAAGTTAGAGTACTGAGTGTGCTTGTCCAGTTTAGGTCATCTGATATTAATTCCCATTATAGATTAAGAGACATAGGCCAGGGTGAATAGATTGACCTAAATGATGTGGATTATACTATAGTAATTAAAAGCCTTGTATTAGATCGTGTTGAATGGATTTATGTGATGCTTGTAGTGTGATGTGGACCCTCTAGGCAAACAACCCTAGGAACCCATGATCACAAAGGAATAGGAACAATTTATTTTCTAGGAATGTGTTGAAGATGATTGGATTAGATCCCTAAGGAAACAGAGTCCTTAATTCCTAACCTTGAGATGCCACAAAGGTTGATCACTCCCTTTGATATGTTGAATTCAAGTATTCAATCAAGAACACAAGAAGGCAAAGCAACAAGCTTTTAGACTTATGCTAGATACCCACAATTAACTAAAACAAAAATTGCTTACTAAATTAATCCTAGCATCCAACTTGATATTCCAAATCTATCCCAGGCATAAAAAGATAATAGACCATCCTTGGTGAAGCTTTGGAATCCTTGAATTTAGTTTTAGATTCTTCTAGCATAGCCTCTTTGTATTGCACTTCTATGATCAACCCTTACAAAGCTTCCTTCATCCTATTTGTCTTTGCACTAGTCATTGGACCGCCAATTCCTTGCAAAGGATCTTGAGAATATTCGAAAATATCAACTTGGTTAGCACCTCGATCTCTATTATTCCTATCCTTTTCGAAAAGATTCATCCTTGAATCACCTACATCAAACAAAGATAAATCAGCAACATTAAAAATTGCACTATCATTACCATAGTCACTTCACAAATCTATCTTGTAGGAGTTATCATTGATCCATTCCAAGAATTGAAAAGGTCCATTTCCTCGAGGCTGCAATTTTTATTTCTGTTATGTAAGAAACCTCTCCTTATGCATATGCACCAAAAACCCAATCTCTAGGTTGGAAAACAACCTCTAAACGCTCCTTATTGGCTTGTTTAGCATACTGCTCATTAATCCTTTCAATGTTGGCCCAAAATCTGGCATGTAAATCCTTCACAAAATTTTCCTTTTCTTACCATCAAGATTAACATGCTTATTAGTAGGCAAAGGTAAAATATCCATAGGTGTTAAATGATTAAAGAGATAAACAATTCCAAAAGGAGAAAATGAAGTAGCATAATGAACAATCCTATTATATGCAAACTCAATATGTGGCAAACACTTCTCCTACTACCATAAATTATTTTCAATGATAGCATGCAACAAAGTAGTGAGTGTCCTATTAACTACTTGAGTTTGACCATCCATTTGAGGATGTGCAACAGTAGAAAATAACAATTTGGTTCCTAATTTTTTCCATAAAGTTCTCCAAAAATGACTTTGGAACTTAACATCTCTATCACTAACAATTGTCTTAGGCAACCCATGCAAAGAACCAATTTTTTCAAGAACAAATCAGCAATATGTGTTGCATCATTAGTTTTAGAACATGTAGTAAATTGAACCATTTTACTAAACCTATCAACAATAACAAATATGTTATCCTTACCACTTTGTGTCTTTCGTATTCCTAAAACAAAATCCATAGATATATCAATCCATGGTTGATTAGACACAAGTAAAGGGGTATATAAGCCATGTAGTTTAACTTCAGATTTTTCTTGCTGACATGTGATGTAGTTATCATAAACAGATTGCACATAATGCTTCATTTTATGCCAATAAAAATGCTCATGTAAAATATCTAAAGTCTTTAGAACACCAAAGTGACCCATCAAACCTCTACCATGACTTTCCCTTACAAGAAACTTATGAATAGAAGACGAGGAAGGGTAGCTGACGAAAAATATGAGCTATGACTAGAAAGAAATCATGAGGATGAGAGAGAAACTATACTATGACACAAAATTGGATAGTGGAGCATAGATTAGGAAGGAGAAATCAGAAAAAAATGATGGTCCTATAAATCATGCCTGCTAGACCTATAGTCTCACCATTTAGAATAGTGTAAAGGAAGTATCCTTTACATGTGGTGATAGTATGATGATGAGAATGGGGAAGAATGAAAAAACTAACAACATCATTAAAATGAGGACTCAGGATTCCTTTATTATGTAAGAGAGCCTCCACTATAAGTATGGCCAGGCCTAACCAACTACTTTATCGTTTCAACAAAATTGCATTCATGCACAAGATTATACTCATTTAGAAGATAAATATAGGCAATATTTTCAAATTCAAAGGGGATGATAGGTAAGTAGGGTCCTTAACATCAAGAAGAGATAATAAACTAGCAACATCACTTTTAAGAAAGTTAAATCTACTCCTTTTGAGGATGAAATTGGTAGATAATTTCATAGAGACAATAGAGGGTTGGACAACATAGAACTCCCTAACAAAATTATTATCGTAAGAGTAAGTAAGACTATAGAATGAAATCCAAATAATTCAAGCAAATCTTTCGTCAATAGCTAAAAAGTCATGGATATCAATAGAATAGTTATAGACAATGGATGCCCAACTCGAGGGGCCCATAGGCTCAAACTACTTAACTTCTTCAAACATCTTGTTCATTTTAGGGCCATTTTTAGTAAAAAATTAAGGGTAAAAGGTACTAGTATATCAAGAAGAAAAGGGATACAATGTTAGTGGTGTGTAAACCCTTCAGCGTGGACCTCACTAACCTCCTCACTGGAGTGCTCTGTGAGTGCCCTCGACTAGTATGTAAAATACACATTCTAATAAGCCCTTAGGTAAGAGGTATGGCAAGGTTTGGTGAAAAAAAAGAAAAAAAGTATTGGGAAAGAGATAAAGAGAGACAAAAACTGTCAAACCACCAAACACAAATATTTTTTTATTTTTAAAGTAACAAAGTGAGAAATTTAATACTAAAAAATATGAGACGAACAAATAAAAGCATAGAAAACATATATCAAATGACTATACATGAAAAGGAAGAAAAGAAATAAACTGCTCAACCTCATATGGATCATTTACAAATAGCAATCAAATTGCATTCTTCCATTTATACAACTTGTGAGGGGAAATAGATTCAAGAGGTAGTCTCCTTGTCATGTGGTTAGATGATGTATGTGGTAATCGAGGTTTATTTTGTTTAGAAGTTCTAGAAAATCCTATCAAATGATCCATATACACATGACTAAGTAGACCTTTTGAAGAAGATTTGCTTCTTTTTCACTATGCCTAATATGCACAATGCACCTTACCTGTAAATGCTTAGATGAGTCACAATAGCCACATCCCTAAGGATCTAGGACACAGCTTGGACAAGTGGCCAATAGTATCACAATAATGGTACAAACATGAAAAAGAGTTAGAGAATTTGGTTTTCTAACTTTGAGAATTAGTATGTAGAGGAGCAAAGGAAGAAGTGCTCTCATTAACTCTCATATGAGGATGAGAAATTAATTTCCTATAGTAGGGTCTCTTATGCCCGTATTCACCATAGTGGTGGCACATACGAGGAATAGTAGGTAAGGATAATAGACCACTACTAGAGCATTGGGAAGAACTAGCCTTAGGTGAGGTGTTCACCTTGCTAAAGGAAATAGGCTAGAATAAAGCAACCAACTTACTTTTGGGGTGATAGCAACCGATTTCAACTTTAGTTCTTAACTAGTTCATTTAACAAACTTTTTTGCAACCATTGTTGAAGTAGATACACCTTCATTATACTTAATTCCACATTTATCACCAAATGACTTAGTGTTACTGATGATTTCATTTAACTATTGTGAACCAATCATCTATCTGTTGACAGTAGAAGGAGATTGAGCGAGATCTTTCTCAATCACACTGAGATTTTCCTTTATAGATAAATCTTTGATTGAATCTTCCTTTTCCTTAAGGAAAGATATAGAGTTGTTAAGGATTCCCAATCTCCCATGCAACTATTCCACCTCAGCTTCTTTTTTAGTAAGGTAAAATGCCAGATACTCCTTGGCACTTCCAATCATAATGATCTACTTCTTCAATTAGGAAATTTTATAATTTTAATAAGACAATGGATCAGGGTTCACATATATAGGAGTAGCTTAACCAGATGTAGAATAATTTAGCTACTCCTTAAGACTTAATTTTATCATGATTTACATTGAATCCTTCTTGCAAATCAATGTATATATTCTAAATGATCTCACCCTTTTTAGTTATATCATTTTGTTCACCATCAATTGGGGACTTCCTTTCCTCAAACGCAATCTTCAATGCACTTGTCTTACACTTCTTTTCATCTAGGATATCGAAAACCTTTTTCTTTACCTTTTTAAAATTTAATATGCTCTAAGAAGAGCTCATTGTAAGAATCAAACAACTTATCTTGCTCATCTTCATCATCTTCTATAATCTCCTCTTGAAAATTAAAGGTAGAAGTTGGAGGATCTACAATAGAACTTAAAGCCATGAAGAGCAAAAAGTCAGTATCATCCTAATCTTTTTTACTCGTACTATCCAAATCATTAACCTTAATTGTCATTGTACATTTGTTCATGCATTTATAATTAACAATATTTTAAAGGGTATGGATATAGAAATTTTGGTGTGGAAAATTGAATTGAATGGGAAACATTTACATATCTCACCACATCCTTATCATCACCCACAGTGACCAACCTTGGCGAAGTGACTCATAAAAGGGGCTAAACCTCACCCCTCTCCACACACACAATTTCTCCCTCTCTTTCCTCTCTCTAAAACTTTCACTCTATAAATTGTTTGGGTTTTGGCACATTTTGAAAGGCATCTTGGGAATAAATATCAAGGAGTTCATGTTTAGAAGCTTAGCGGTAGAATAACATTACAAGTAGAGGTTTCTACTCAAACTTTTTAATTCATGCATCATTTTAAAATAAAATGCCATATATAATATGTTGCGAATAAAATGGAAACCATATTCCATGATTTATATAATAATGTTATAAATATTGTTAAAATGATATACTCATTGTAAATATTTTATTATGCATACATTAAAATTTTTATAAAACGAGTATTAATTTTGATACGAAATGTTCATTGAAAATATTACATGGCATTCAAGATTTTTATACATGCATTATGAAAATGATTTTATTTGTAGAGTGTATGCCTATATGCTGTCTTGTAGAGTATGGTACCCATGGGCTACTGGTGGCAAATAGCTATTTTCGACAGACTATAGGTGTGTATCATATAACATGTATTCTTGGAGTTTTTTACATCTTTGGTGCCTCAAATTTGTTTGATCACACATGGGCCTTAGATATGGATCCCCAGTTGTGTTAGGAGTTATGCTATTTATTGGGTCTTGAATTTATTGACTGTGCATGGGCCTTAAAGTTGGATCCCCATTGTGTTTTTGAGTTGATTTCCCTAAGATGAGGCCCTATAAGATGTTGATTTGACCAATACATGTGCCATATGTATTATTATCATACTTTTGGTCAGAGGTGTATCCACGTGTATCTCGAAGTTGGAGCGTGCATGTGCCTATGTATTTTGGAAACTAATACATCTAGGGTGGCATATCATGCACTGTATTTATATCACATAGCATATATTTTATGAGCATGCATTCTGGTATGTAAAATGT
This sequence comes from Hippophae gyantsensis, assembly GCA_030763125.1. Classification (NCBI taxonomy): domain Eukaryota; kingdom Viridiplantae; phylum Streptophyta; class Magnoliopsida; order Rosales; family Elaeagnaceae; genus Hippophae; species Hippophae gyantsensis. The sequence continues at coordinate 35,126,218 of CM061028.1, forward strand.
ACAATCCCTCGATCCCCCGAAAGCGAGGAAGTATAGGTATACCTAGCTTTCATGACTGAAATCTCCCCATACTATATATTGATGATTATTACTTCCATTCAAGAAATTTATTAATAAATAAGATGCATATGCATATTTTTTTATAGTAATATACTAGAGTAGACTCCTACTGGGCTGTAAGCTCACCCCATACTCTTCCCTCACTTTCGAATTGCAATAATTGAGGTCATTGTAGGAAAGACATGAAGACCCTTCATAGAGGATTCAACTATTACAAGGTTTGACATAAAACCTTATTTAACTTATTAGCTATTATGTTTTATGTTTAGGCATGGAAAAGACCACTATGATTTAATGAATTTTATTTGGCTTTATAAATGTTATGTATTTAAGTTTATAAAATTATATCGAAATTTGCCTTTCGAATAGAAAATCTTGAAAAGGTATCCAAATTGTTTATAAATAATTTATTTTTAAATTTAATATTTCATGATTATTAAAGAAATTTCCTTTAAATATAATTTAAAATTCACCCTTCCTTTCTATCTCACATACTCATTTTTCGGGGCATGACAGTTTGGTATCAGAGTATGGTTCTATTCTCTCGGGAATAAAATAGTTTTTTGAAAGATGTTTTTGTCTCAATTTATCTACTTGTAGAATAGACAATAAGAAACATGTGAAAATTAATTGCACTATGTAATGATTGCTCGGGAAGAACCCAAGGAGAATAGTAGAATCTTCTATCACAAATAATTTTAAAGACTCATTTTTTTTTACTTCAATGAAGCATCAAATTTTGATAACACTACAATAATGTTTGCTTTTTTTGAGGCATAGGTTTTTTCTCAACAAATAGTAGCAATCACTCATTGGATTGAACAAGTTGAACCAGAAAGAAGTTCGTCAAAGTCTTGACCTAATGATTTGATCTTATACCGCCAGTACTTCCATTAGAAAATCCATGTCAAGTGTAATGATTACTAAAGTTGTAAAGAAACAATGGATGCAGCTCAAGTCCTACTCTTAAACATCTAGTATTCAAAGGAATTTTATGAGGCAAAGTCAATAGTCTGGTTGATAGTTTAGTAAATATTCAAGATGACCTTTTCAAAAATAGTCCTTCCAACCTTATTAATCGACTGGACAACATTTTCTAACAAAATCCTTTATAAATCTATGATTGAAAACAATCTATATGAGAAAAGGATAAGGAAAATGTAAGAGTTTGATTTAATAAAAACTATATTAAATTTGGGATATCCTTATTCTAAAAAACATAATTTAATAAAAATATTTTAATCGTGGAAAACATCAAATACATATATTTAAAGACGATTTACTTTACATCAAATCTTAGATTTGTTTCCAATTGCAAAATACTAAATGAATTACATAAATAAAATGAACCTAAAAATTTATTTTTTCACTTCAACGTTAAGTCATGAACTACTTTAATGAACTCTAATTTGGTAGGAAAAAGAAAACGGGGTGAGCTAAATGTATCCTAGTAGGAGCCTACTCTAATTAATATCTTGACAATTCAATAATTCATAATGTGATGCAAACCCTTTAAGCGAACAACCCTAGGAACTCATAAACTCAAAGGAATATGAACGATTGATTTTCTAAGAACCTGTTGAAGATGATTAGATTAGAATCCTAAGGAAACAAAGTTCTTAAAACCCAATCTTGAGACACCACGGAGGATGATCACTCCTTTTGATAAGTCAAATTTAAGCATTCAATCAAGAACACATGAAGGCAAATCAAAAGCTTTATGAAATTTACTTTTCATTAATGATATTCGTTCTTACCTCCAAATTACATAACTATTCTTCTATATAAGCAAGAAAGCATAAAAGAAAAAATCGTAGACCAGATGGGCCTAATAGGCCTATTTATTTAAGGATTGGGCCTAATCCAACATTAAAAAATAAATGACTAAAAGACTTCAAATAAAAAAACCCACAATTCACTAAAACAAAAATTGCTAAACATAATGGTCCATAATTAACTAAAATAAAAAAAAATTTCTTCCTAAATTAATCCTTGCATCCAATTTAATATTCCAAATCTATCCCTTGTGTAGGATCATGAGAATATTTGTAGGATCTTGAGAATATTTATAATATTTGTTAACATCAACTTGGTTAGCACTTCAATCTGCATTATTACTCTCCTTTTTGAAAAGATTCATCCTCAAATCTTAGCTTTCTAAGCAGGTCAATTTGGTATTGTAGATTCAAGTATGAAATCTATTTGATGCTGCATGCCTCGCAAAAGATGTAATCCTTTGGGAATCCCTTCAGGAAGTTGATCCTCAAAATCCTACAATAAAGATACAATGATACTATGTAAAGATGAGTTAAGATCGTTAGTATAAAGATAAATATCCTAGTACATAAGTACAAGTACTTGTTTCCTTTCCTTCATTTCACTCATAATCTCAAGTTTTTCAACAATTACACTCATTTTTTTATTTTCCTCTCTTGTTTGCTCACTTTTATCTCCTATTTGCTTACTTTTTCCAGTTTTTTGCTTACTTCTCTCTCATGTTTGCTTACATTTTTCTCTCTTTTGCTCATTTTCTCTCTCTTTTGTTCACTTTTCACTCTTTTTTGCATATTGCTCCCTCCTTTTCACTCACTTTTCTCTACTTTGTCCTCACTTTTCTCTCCTTTTTTTTCGTTCAACCTCACTTACTCTCCTTTTATTTTCCTCTTGCTCACACTTTTGTTTTCTCTCAACTTGCACTCTTATGCTATCCTAACTTGGTCTTCATAAGTTTGCAAAGGCTCGAGAGGAGGTAATATAACATTTCGATTGTTCATTTCAAAAGAATAATGATTTTTGTAACCATCATGTGACACCCTCCTATCAAACAGCCATGGCTAGCCTAGCATTATATGACCAGCATACATCGGTGTTATATCACAAATAATCTCATGTTCATATTTTCCAACTGGAAAAGAAACTCAAACTTGTTTATTAATCACCACTTCTCAAAAATCATTCAACCATGCCACTTCCAATTTAACTTTTCTACCAAAAAGATACTAGTAACATTAGTGTAGCTCCTACCATCAATAATTAATGTGGATACCTTATATTTCACGTGGAATCTTGTGTGGAAAATATGATCATAATGCGTGTCATCTCCTTTATCCTCAGGCGGTATATTCAGGCTTCTACTTGAGACAAGTGAATCTCTATGCACAGGTTCTTCCACTTCAACATTAGAAAAATCCTTCACTATTTGTATCTCTTCATCACATGAACTGGCACCTTCAATTTCTCCATTTGTCTATACAACCATGATCTTTTTGTCTCGTTTATAACTTGCTCTCTCTTCTACATTGGAATCAGTTTCTTCTTTGCCTAAACCATGTCTTCTATAACTTCATTTTTGTAATTTAGAACAGGAAGAGGATTCTAAATCATCCAAACTTGCATTCATCCTCTTAAATTGGTCATGAACAGATTTGATAAAGAATTTCAAGTCAACCACTTGTGTTTCTTCTCCTCCCTTACTCTTGTTGTCAATTTGTAAAATAAAATAAGATAAACCACACAACCCCTCATATGTTTGCTTTCAAATAAGATTGTTATCACTCTCTCTTTTTTACACTATTTTAACTCTCTTTTTTAACACTAATTTCACTCTCTTTTCTAACCAATCAAAGCCCATGCTAACCTCTTTTGTGTTTTTAACAAAATCAACGAATCCAACTAATCTCAAGAACGTTTTATTGGTAACAATCTCAAAATTAATAATTCTAAAAACTTAATGGCAAAGTATGCCAAAAAGAAAGTCCAAAAAGGACTCTAAAGAAAGAAAGTCCAAAGAGGACTATAAAGAAATACTCTTGACCAAAGAAGACTCTAAAGAAAGACTCTTGACCAAAGAAGACTCTAAAGAAAGACTCTTGACCAAAGAGGACTCTAATCAAGACTATTGATCAAAGAGCACTCTAAAGAAAGACTATTGACCAAAGAGGACTCTAAATAAAGACTCTTGGCCAAAGAGGACTCTAAAGAAACACTCTTGACCAAAGAGGACTCTAAATAAAGACTCTTGAACAACTATGATTCTTTTTTCTTTTAAAATAAGTCTTGGGCAGAAAGAACAAAATAAAGAGAAAACAAATTTCAACAAGAACAAGAAAACTCACCAAGAAAAGAGGAATTATATTCTTGAACAATCTACTACTTTGTTCTCCTTTTTTTTTACTACTACTGTTGTTGTGAATAGAAAATCCAGAAAGAAAAATTCACAACCTTAATGAATAAGAACCGAAAACAACGGAAAAAGGTGTGAAAAATCTTTAACCCTTTGGTTAGTGGTGTAAATAGTTTAATTTGGGATAAAAAAATTGTGAGAACAGAGATGATGCATAATAATTATTGTAGGAATCAAAAAGAGCTTTGATTTGATATATTATAATAGTCATTTCTTTACCCGAGTCAAATGTTATGTTTGTTTAGAGTCGCAAATATTTTTTATCAATTTTTTTTTTTGAAACCGGATAGTAGCCCTCTTCATTTCTTTTTTTTTCTTCCCTTTTTTTAAAGAACAAATATATACTTGACACAAAAATAAAGAAAAATAAAAAAATAAGAAGAATTCAAAGAAAACTACAAAAGAAAATCTAAATACGAAAATAACGACAACAAAATTGAAAGAAAACACAAGAGTCAAAATGACAAATTTGTTTTTTGTGATTTGTGACTTAAGAACATAGAAAATAATCAAGAACACAGAAAATAATCAAACAAAGATTTTTTAATTAGAATTAAAAAAAAAAGATAGATAACCTGTTTTCAACAACAAAGCCTATAATACCAAATGATGCAGACCCTATAAGCGAACAACCCTAGGAACCCACAAACTCAAAGGAATAAGAACGATTGATTTGCTAAAAACGTGTTGAAGATGGTCAGATTAGAACCCTAAGGAAACAAATTCCTTATAACCCCAATCTTAAGATGCTACAAAGGATGATCACTCCCTTTGATAAGTCAAATTTAAGCATTCAAAAAAGAACACAAGAAGGCAAATCAAAAGCTTTATGAAATGGATTTAATGGGTATATTTAGTTATGGATTTGGCCTAATGTAACCTTAAAAAATGAAAGACTAAAAGACTTAAAATAAGAAACCCACAATTAACTAAAACAAAAAATTGCTTCCTAAATTAATCCTTGCATCCAATTTAATATTCGAAATCTAACCCTTGGGTAGGATATTGAGAATATATGTAGGATCTTGAAAATCTTTAGAATATTTGTAAACATCAACTTGGTTAGTACCTCAATTTCTATTATGATGCATGTCATTTGTTAATAAATTTCATGAATATAAGTAATCATTATTATCAGTATATAATGTCAGGAGATTTTAGTAACAAAACTTGGATATGCTTTCTCAATTTTGGGGAAATGGGGGAGTGTACATTCCATGTATCTCAATGCATGCTCATATAATATAAAATATACTATGCAATATAAATCCAATGCATGATATGCAACCCCATAAGTATTAGTCACCAAAATATATGAGAATATGTGGTGTCCAACTCTATGGTGCATGTGGGTCAACCTCTAACCCCATGTATGATCATAATATATATGTTATATGTATTGGTCAAATCATTATATGGGCCCTTGTCTATGGGTGATCCATTTCAAAATACAACCAGGAGGGCCAAATTTGAGGCCTATATACAGTCAATTTTTGAGATCTAATAGATTGGAAAATTTGAGGTACAATGGGGGTCCAACTCTGAGGCATGTGTGAGATCAAAAATTCAAGACACTATAAATGAAAAAATTCGTGTTTTTCAACACACGAACTCGTGCAAGTATACACGGTCACAAGTAATAATATGATAAGTAAAATATCGTTCCCACAGAGATTTGTTACTAGTATTCGTTAATTATTAAAATTATTTCAACCTAATTTTATCCAAACAGTCGATAATTGATGCAGTTTGACTAACTAACTTTTATAACAGATTGCAAGAAAATTCTAGGATTGCAGTTTCACCAAATTAATCCACTTGAATCATTATATTTTATCTTGATTTATGTTATCGTGTTTTAAGTTGTTAACCAAGAACTCCTAATTTATCCATATATCTCTTCCGAGCTCCATACAGAAACATCTAGTTAAAATGATTCACTATATTCCTATGCGAATTAAATTCAACCAGATTTATTAAGTTCTGAGTTCTCTAACAGTTACACATACAATAAAAATATATTTCTATCTCTTATGTATATACGTTATTTCATCACGAAAGCTGACACAAAAATGCCTTTTTCAAGTTTATTTAAATGTCACATATCGCTTAATTAATCTTCCGATAATTAAAAGCATTAAACACGGATAAAATAAACAACTTAAAACAAATTCCATAAATCATTCAAAAATATTTAATTCAAATTTCATAATTTATGCTACACTGCAATCCTAGAACAAATGTATTAGTTCATAGCAGAATTTAAAATTACAACACAACAAAAATAAAACATTGCAGAGAAAGAAAATTAAAAGAAAATAGATAAGAAAAAAAACTCTTTCACGATTCCTCAATGAAAAATAAATTTCATCCCTTTTCTTCTTCTTTGTTGTCTTCTTTCTCTGTAATTTCCCTAAGAAAATACAACATAAAATGTTAAATCAATACTCTGCGTGTTTGTGTAACACGCAAACAAGAAAAACAGAAAAATTAAAATGTTACAAGGAAGAAAAACTTGCAAGAACTGCTAGTTTTCTCCCAAAGTTTCGAGAGAAAAAGAAGAAAGAAAAATGCTCAAACTGGAAAACTAACTAAAAAAAAAGAGAAGAAAAAATTCTCCACTACGCGTATCCCCCCATAAACATATATCCCCTATTTTTCTTTTTATTTTATTTTTATTTTTTTTATCATCAGTGGGGAACAACATTGTATGGGAGTAGCACGCGTAAACACATTCTGCAAATTTTTTGAATTTTTTTTCTTTTTCCGCATGCCACGTGTCACCATGTGATTCGCTGAGAGAAATGTAGTGCCACGTGGCAGCTTTTCATTGGGCGGTAAGCCGGGCGCATGAAGAACTCATCGCACACGATTTCTTCGGATTTGGAAGTGGTTAACGGCTGGAAGTGGGCGCTGATTCTGCGTTTTTATTTCACCAAATACATGCCACGTGTCATCATTTTATTTGCTGGAATATTTATGAGACACGTGGCTGGTCATTTACAATTTGAAGAGTGAGGGTGCACGCCGCTTGGATGGACCGCGTCACACAGGATTTTTACACGAGCGGCTCGGTGCGCGACAGCTTGGATGGACGCGCTTCAATCTGGACCGTTGATCTGATCCAACGGTCAGTGATCACCTCGGGGGAATCTGCGCAGCCGACATGTGGGGCCCACTCTGACGCCGGCCTGCGCGACACGTGGGACCCACTGGCACGTCGAGCCGCGCGAAGATTCTACACGCGATTTTTCCTCGTCTGGTTGTACTCGCCAAATCTGGACCGTTTAATTGATGATCGAACGGCGCGTGATGAACGTGGTGATTTGTGCGAGTGCGATTCTTTTCCTGCGCAGAAAATTCAAACTTTTATTAATTATTTTGACCCACAAATTTAATCCAAATTACATTTTGCACTTTCTTAAATTACAGTAAAGCCCTTTGCTAATTTTAAATTAAATTTTTAAACTTTTGATAATTATACTTAAGCCCAAATTTAATTTAAATTATATTTTCGATTTTTATAAATTGTAATTAAGAAAACATATTATCTGAAATTATATTTGTGGACAGAAATATGAAATTAAGTACATTTTCGATACAGATTATTTAATTTTATTAAAAATGTATTTTTTGCATATAAAGGAAAATATTAATTTATTTAACAAAAATTAATAAATATTAAACGAACATAGCAATTATCATTAATAAAATTGATGAAAATAACTATATAAAATACAGTTATCAACACCCCCAAACTTAAGTTTTTGCTAGTCCTCGAGCAAAAGGATGAAAATAAAACAAAGATAACTGCATTTAAAATAGTGATTTTCAAAATATTTCTTTTTAAACATTCCAAATAACATAACTCAAAGAAATAAAAGAATTTTATCTAAATATCAAAATCAATTTAAAAGTATATTACATTTTCACAATGAATTTTAGGTGTGTGTGTGAAGTCTTTTCAAATTTCATCACATGCAATCCGGATCAGTTTATGCAAATATAAAATCAAACAAATTTTCATGAAATAACAAATCTCATAAGTTTATTTTTCATTTCTCTCTCCACTAATGTAGACAAACACAAAACACCAAATCAATAGGACTTTATTAAGCTTGTAATGTATGGCTTAGGTAAAGGTAGGAATGAAGGATACTATTTAGCTTAAAACTTTTCCCGAGCATAACATTTCAGGATTGAAAAAGATAATTCTATCATCACAATAATTACAACCCAATTGGGGATTTATCATCACATACAATAATCCGATTTTTTTTTTTTCAGTAACCCTTTTTTTTTCGATATATCTTTCAACATTTACTAACAATTGTAACAAGTTAGTGGAATAAGAACAATAAGTATATCTACACATATATATTTTTTTAGATAGGCTTTTGAAATGACAAAAATATATATGTACTTTGAAGCTCAAAAAGGGTATACTATGGATTATGCATGTGGAGGTAGATAGAAAGGCTCAAACGATCCAAAGATGGCCTAAATCATTTTCTTAGTTAAATGTTATCTATAATTTCGCCTCGAGAGAAAATCAAACAAATTCTAAGACCTGTGGCACCACAAAAATCAATCGAATTCAATATTCACATAAACATTCTCTAAATTAGCATAACAACTCAAAAATCAAGACTAGTGCTCATAAATATTAATTCTTGTAAAAATGAAACATACGTAAAAATTATTCATCGCTTACACAATATTCAAAATTTTCAAAGAATTATGCATCATTTAAATCAAAGAAATAAAAGTAAATCACTATTCATAGCAGAATATCTTCAAAAAAAAAAATTTATATATATTTTTTTTATCATACAAAAAAAATATTTCAATTAAGTTCAAAATATCTACCACCCCCAAACTTAATATGCACATTGTCCCAAATGTGTGAAAATTAAAGAACAAAGGAGATGTGTTAAAAGAACTTCCCTGAATGGTGAGTTGACTTGTGAGATTGAAATCCAAAAATCGTTTTACCTCCTCCGATTTCACCTATCAAAACAAAATAACAAAATGAAGAGTTGTGCAACTAATACATGTTCTAAAACAAAATATATAAATAAAATAAAAAAATAAAACACATGGGTTGCCTCCCAAGAAGCGCTTGATTTAGAGTCATAAGCTTAACTGCCTTTCTCTTTGCTTTAGGTTGGATCACATAAGAAAATGGTGGACTTTTGACGATCAATGTCACCCCCTAAATAGTGTTTGAGTCTTTGCCCGTTCACTTGGAAAGTATTTTGTGATTCTTCACCTTTAATCTCAACAGCCCCATATGGGTGTACTTTGGTAATAATGAAAGGCCCTGACCACTTAGATTTCAATTTTCCTGCGAAGAACTTCAAACGAGAATTGAAGAGCAATACTTTCTGTCCTGGTTCGAAGTGTCGATGCAAGATTTTGTTGTCATGCCACCTCTTCGTATTTTCCTTATAAATCTCAGCATTTTCATATGCGTGTAAACGAATCTCATCCATCTCATTGAGTTGTAGGAGATGTTTTTCGCCAGCAGCGCCTAACTCAAAATTCAAAGTCTTGATAGCCCAATACGCATGGTGCTCCAATTCAACTGGGAGATGACAAGCTTTCCCAAAAACCAACCGATATGGGGACATCCCAATGGGTGTCTTGTATGCTGTTCGGTATGCCCAGAGTGAATCGTCCAATCTCTTAGACCAATCCTTCCTTGAAGGATTTACCGTCTTCTCCAAAATTCTCTTCACTTCTCTGTTGGATATCTCAACTTGTCCACTAGTTTGAGGATGATAAGCAGTTGTGATCTTATGAGTGACACCGTATTTGGCAAGGAGGATTTCAAAAGATTTGTTGCAAAAATGAGTTCCCCCATCACTTATGATTGCCCTTGGGGTGCCAAATCGAGTGAAAATGTTTTTCTTTAGAAAATTCAGTACCACTTTGGAATCATTGGTAGGCAAGGGAATTGCTTCTACCCACTTAGAAACATAATCCACAGCAACCAAAATGTAGAGGTTGTTGTAGGACGAGATAAAAGGCCCCATGAAATCAATTCCCCAAACATCAAATATTTCTACCTCAAGAATGTTGTTTAAAGGCATCTCGTGTTTCTTAAAAATGTTACCAACTCTTTGGCACCTGTCACAGTGTGAAACAAAGAAATGTGCATCTTTAAACAAATTTGGTCAATAAAAACCAGATTGAAGAACCTTAGCCGCAGTTCTTTCTTTTCCAAAATGGCTCCCATAGGCTGAAGAATGACAATGTTTAAGTATATTTTCAATTTCTTCCTTTGGGACACACCTTCTGATAATTTGATCTGCACAATGCTTAAACAAGTAAGGTTTATCCCATAAATAGTACTTAACATCGTGTAAGAATTTTTTCTTCTGTTGGAAAGATATTTCAGGTGGGAGCACATTGCTTACGATGTAATTAACATAGTCTGCGTACCATGGCACACTTCTATGATCAAAGGAAAACAATTGCTCATCAGGAAAAGTCTCACCAATGATAGTCTTGTCCACGGCTCCATCATTATTCTCCAATCTCGATAGATGATCGGCCACTTGATTTTCGGTTCCTTTCTTATCCTTGATCTCCAAATCAAATTCTTGAAGTAGGAGGATCCATCTAATCAATCTTGGTTTTGCATCTTTTTAGCCATTAGATATTTTATAGCGTAATGATCGGTATAAACCGTCACTTTAGTTCGATTAGGTAGGAGCGAAACTTTTCAAAAGCATATACAACAAAGAAGTAATTCTTTTTCAGTGGTAGCATAATTCATTTGAGCCTCGGTCAAAGTTTTGCTGGCATAGTATATGGCATGAAAAACTCTCTCTTTCCGTTCTCCTAAAACAGCTCCTACTGCAAAATCACTCTCATCACACATAAGCTCAAAAGGTAGATTCCAATCTGGTGCAACAATGATGGGAGCCGTGATCAACTTTTCTTTCAAAACCCGGAAAGCTGCAAAACACTTTTCGTCAAATGTGAATTTTGTATCTTTTTCCAAAAGATTACAAAGAGGCTTTGATATCTTGGAAAAATCTTTTATGAAACGCCTATAGAATCCTGCATGCCCAAGAAAGCTTCTAATTGCTTTCACCGATGTTGGAGGCGGTAGTTTCTCAATGGTTTCAATCTTTGCCCTATCCACTTCAATTCCTTTAGACGAAATTAGATGGCCGAGGACAACACCTTCTCCTACCATGAAGTGGCATTTTTCCCAATTTAAAACCAAGTTTGTTTCTTCGCATTTTTGTAGGACCAAAGAAAGGTTATGCAAGCACATATCAAATGAATCCCCAAAAACTGAGAAGTCGTCCATAAATATCTCAATAAAATCTTCCACCATGCTTGAGAAGATAGCCATCATACACCTCTGAAAAGTGGCTGGAGCATTACACAATCCAAAAGGCATTCTTCGGAAAGCAAAAGTTCCATATGGACAGGTGAAAGTGGTCTTCTCTTGATCTTCAGGCGCGATAGCAATTTGATTGTAACCAGAATAGCCATCCAAGAAACAATAGAAAGAATGTCCTGCCAATCTGTCTAGCATTTGGTCAATAAATGGAAGGGGAAAATGATCCTTTCGAGTGGCCTTGTTGAGCTTCCGATAATCCATGCATACCCGCCAACCTGTCACTTTCCTTGTGGGAATCAGCTCATTATTGCTATTAGTCTCCACTGTAATTCCTCCTTTCTTCGGAACACAATGAATTGGGCTGACCCAAGAGCTATCTGAAATAGGATAGATAATGCCTGCATCTAACCACTTAATGATTTCCTCTTTTACTACCTCCTTCATGATTGAATTCAAACGACGTTGATGCTCAATAGTAGGCTTGATATCTTCTTCAAACAAGATCTTGTGCATGCATATTGAAGGGCTAATTCCTTTAATGTCAGCTATAGACCATCCTAATGCTAGCTTGTAATTTCTCAACACTCTCAATAGCTTCTTTTCTTGATCGTCATCTAGAGAGGCTGAAATAATCACAGGCATTGTAGTCATTTCACCCAAATAAGCATACCTTAGATGGGTAGGCAGTGGCTTAAGGTCTAATAATTGTTTCGTTTCCATAGATGGCTTCCCATAGGTAAGCTTAAACGCTGTTAGAACTTGTGATGCATCTTCTTCAGTTTGAGGACTAAAGAGTTGTGGAGATGCCTTAAGTAACTTGAGATATTCAAGAGAATCAAAGTTATCAATAATATTGTCATTCACAAGTGCAAGTTCCAAAGCATCAGTACTTAAGTTTTCCCTGAAATTGCTTTCAACTAACGCATTCACCGTGTCAACTCTAAGGCAATCATCAGATTCTCTTGGAAATTTCATAGCTTTAAAGACGTTGAAAGTTACCTCTTGATCTTGGACTCTCATGGTCAACTCTCCTTTTTGAACATCAATCAAAGTCCTACCAGTTGCTAAAAATGGTCTCCCTAGAATGATAGGAATCTCTTTATCTTCCTCCATGTCGAGAATTATGAAATCTGCAGGAAAGATAAACTTGTCTACTTTGACAAGCACATCCTCTATAATGCCTCTGGGGTGTTTCAAAGACCTATCAGCAAGTTGAAGAGTCACAGTGGTCGATTGTGCCTCTCCTAATCCAAGTCTTTGGTAGATGGAAAGTGGCATCAAATTAATGCTTGCACCAAGATCGCACAAAGCTCTACCAAAAAATTTCTCACCAATAGTACAGGGAATGGTGAAACTCTCCGGATCTTTAAGCTTAGGTGGTAGCTTCTTTTGCAGGATGGCACTACACTCCTCTGTGAGAGCAACAGTCTCAAAATCACCTAACCTTCTTTTCTTAGACAAAATGTCTTTCATAAATTTCACATAACTGGGCATTTGCTCCAAGGCATCAGCAAAAGGGATGTTGATATGAAGTTTTTTAAATACTTCAAGAAACTTGGAGAACTGTTTATCAAGTTTTTGCTTATGGAAGCGCTGAGGAAATGGAATTGGTGGATTATAAGGCTTGAGATTATCTAACACTGGTTTTATTATCGGACTTTCTGTTAATTCATTCTCTTCAACCCTATGATTAGCCTTTTCTTGTTTTTCTGGGTCAACACCCTCAACAATAAGAGTCGGTGGAGAAATGGGTTTTTGTATTTCTTCTAACTCTTTTCCACTCCTCAATGTCACTGCCTTACAATGCTCTTTTCCCTCCCTTTTTGGATTGATTTCAGTATCACTAGGTAAAGAACCTTGAGGGCGATTGTTGACAGCAGTAGCTAGTTGCCCCAATTGAACTTCGAGATTTCTAATAGATGTTGCCTGATTCTGGAGAATAGTCTCATTCTTAGCCATATATTGAGCAAACATATCTTCCAATGAAGGCTTTCTCTCCTGTTGTGGGACTTGGTTATGAAAACCTAGAGGGTGAGTGGGCTTCATAGAAGATGATTGGCCTTGATTATTACTCCAAGAAAAATTAGGATGATTCTTCCACCCTAGATTGTATGTGTTGGAATAGGGATTGTTTTGATTGTTTTGATTCCTACTATAATTGGAAACAAAATTGACAGATTCAGAGTTGTGAGGACATCTCTCACTGGCATGATTACCATTGCAGATTTCACATGCAACAAAAGGACTCTGAATAGAATGGACACCCATAGTATCCATCTTTTTCACCAAAGCGGACACTTGTGCAGTTAAAGCAGTCATAGCATCAATCTCATGAATTCCAGCTGCTTTCTTAGGCACCATCCTCTCTGATGGCCACTCATAACTATTTGAAGCCATTTCCTCTAATAAGTTGTATGCTTCATCAATTGATTTCCCCATTTGAGCACCACTGTCGCAAAGATCAATCATATTTCTAGTTTGACCCATCAAACTATTATAAAATGTTTGAACTTGAAGCCACTTCGGTAATCCATGGTGCGGACATCTTCTAAGTAGCTCCTTGTACCTCTCCCAAGCTTCATATAATGACTCTGAGTCGAACTGCATAAAAGTGGTGATTTCATTCCTCATCCGTGCAGTCTTTCTTAGGTGGAAAATATTTGGCTAAAAATTTTTGAGCCAGATCCTCCCAAGTAGTGATAGAACCACATGGCAATGAATTCAACCAACTCTTTGCCTTATCCCTCAGTGAGAAAGGAAAAAGTCTCAACCGAATAGCATCATCAGTGACTCCATTATGCCTAAAGGTATCACAAATCTCTAGGAAATTTGATATATGGGAGTTTGGATCATCGTGGGGTAAACCACCAAATTGTACCGATGTTTGAATCATATGAATGATTGCAGGCTTAATTTCAAAATTATTGGCTTGAATTAATGGTCTTCTAATGCTTGAATGGATGCCACCAACCATGGGCACTGCATAATCTCTTAAGGATCTTGGTTCCTCAACTTCTGGAATTTCATTATCCATAGCTAGCTGTTCTAAGGTTTCTTGTTTATTATTTTTCTTTAAGTTCAAAATAGTTCTATGAATTTCTAGATCTAAGGGAACTAAGTCAAGATTTCTTATGCGTCGCATACAAAGTCCCACTCTATCCAAAATTAAATCTAATACAATAAATTACATTTAAAACATAAATAAACACACAAATCCAAGCAAGTAAAAGTAAGCAATTAAACAAATAATATTTTTGTTTTTTTTTTTTGAATTAAAATCAGATTAATTGGTATTAATATCAACAAAAATTAGTAAAATAAATCCCCGGCAACGGCGCCAAAAACTTGTTGCGTGTTTTTCAACACACGAACTCGTGCAAGCATACACGGTCACAAGTAATAAAGATTTGTAAGTAAAGATCGATCCCACGAGGATTTGTTACTATAGTTTGTCGAGTACTAAAATTGTATCTCTCTGATTTTATCCAAAATAATCGTTGGTTAAGAAAAAAGTAAAATAAGAAAAGAAAAGAAATCTAGGATTGCAATTTTCACCAAACTAATCCACTCAAATCATGTTATTTTCTTTTGATTTATATTTTAGTACATTTAATTTGTCAACCGAAAACTTCTTTTTTTATTATTCATACATCTCTTTCGAGCTCCGTATAAACACACCTCGTTAAATTAATTTACTATATCTCTATGAAAATTAAATTTACCGAGATTCATTACGTTCTAAGTTTTCAAATGGCCACACATACAATTAGGGTATATCTCTATCCTTCATCATACATGTCATTCTATTTACGAGCAATATACACACAAATGCCTTTCTCAAGTTTATTCATGTGCCACGGATCGTTTTGATAAGATTCGTAAATAATCAAAAAGCATTAAGAACAAAATAGAACGAACAAATCGAACGTCTTATAAATCTAACAAAAATAATTAAAATTAAAGCTTCATAAATTTAGATTAAATGCAACCCTAGAAAAATTAAATTACTTCATAAAATTAAAATAAAAATTACAACAACTACAGAAAAATTAGAAGAAGCAGAAATAAAATTAAAACATCACTTAAAACAAATATTTGGCACACGCAAAACACAACAAAAGCCAAAAATGGCTTCTGCGTGTTTTGCCGTCCAACACACAAACACAATAAAAATTACAAACTGAAAAAACTAAAACACTCTAAAAACTTTCGAAATTAAAACTAAAACTCTACTCCAAAAACTCTACTCCAACCAAACTTTTTTACAACTAAAAACTATCTCCTATTTATAGCAAAAAAATACATCAATAAAATATTAAATTAAAATCCACGCGGGGGGACAAAAAAGTGTGGCGAAAATAATAAATTAAACGCGTGGGAGACAGAAATTGTATCGAAAATGGGATCGAGGGACGCTGCGCGTTTCTGTTTTAATTTTCTTCCACGCTGCCACGTGTCGCGTTCTGATTCGCGGACACAATTAGTGGGACACGTGGCAGCATATCATTCGTTGAGGGAAAACGGGCGCACGATGAATGGACGCACGGGAGCCAACGGCTACAACACGGGCTTGATC
Source organism: Hippophae gyantsensis (assembly GCA_030763125.1). Classification (NCBI taxonomy): domain Eukaryota; kingdom Viridiplantae; phylum Streptophyta; class Magnoliopsida; order Rosales; family Elaeagnaceae; genus Hippophae; species Hippophae gyantsensis. The sequence continues at coordinate 35,142,400 of CM061028.1, forward strand.
CAGCGCGGTCGCGCCCATTGTAATATGACACGTGTCGGAGTATCATTTGCTGAAAAATTGAGTGGGACACGTGTCATCTCTTTATTGGAGGAAAATCGGGTTGCACGCAGAGATCAGCGCACGGGATCAGAGGCGCGCGAACGTGGGGGACAGCGTCTGCGCGGCGTCAGACGGGTGGGTCCCACGCTGCACGCCGGCCTGCGCGGCAGGTGGGCCCCACTCGGGCGCCGAGCCGCGTGAAGGAATCTTCCCTGCATCCATTCGCTTTGGTCGGGTTTGATCTACACGCGCCAATCCTAACCGTTTATGATTTGATCGGACGGTCCACGTTGTACGCGTGGATGATGACGCGTGCATTCTTCTCTCCTGCACGAATATTAAACTTTATTTAATTATATTTTGACCCACAAATTTAATTCAAATTACATTTTAAACTTTCTTTAATTACAGTTTACCCCTTTTCTAATATTAAATTAAATTTTTCAACTTTTAATAATTATAATTAAGCCCAAATTTAAATTTAATTTATATTTTCAACTTTTATAAATTGTAATTAAGAACTCTAATATTTGAAATTACATTTGTGGACAAAAATTTGAAATTAAGAACGTTTTCGATACAATTTATTTATTTTTCTTATAATATATAAAAAACAGTAAATACTAATTTATTAAACTAAAATTAACTAAAAATAGAGAGAACATAGCAATTATCATTAATAAAATTGATGAAAATAACTATATAAAATACAGTTATCATCCAACTCTATGGTGCATGTGGGTCAACCTCTAACCCCATGTATGATCATAATATATATGTTATATGTATTGGTCAAATCATTATATGGGCCCTTGTCTATGGGTGATCCATTTCAAAATACAACCAGGAGGGCCAAATTTGAGGCCTATATACAGTCAATTTTTGAGATCTAATAGATTGGAAAATTTGAGGTACAATGGGGGTCCAACTCTGAGGCATGTGTGAGATCAAAAATTCAAGACACTATAAATGAAAAAATTCTGAGAATATATGTGTATGCAATTCGTACCTATATTTCATAGAAAATAGTCCGTTGTAACCAGTAGCACATGGTTACCATATTCTACAAGACAACATACAAGCATGCGCCACACAAATAAAATTTATTCACGATGCATGTATAAAAATCTCAGATGCCATTATTTTCAATGCTCATTTCATATCAAAGTTTAGTATTCATTTTATATAAACTATAACAACATTCACAACATTATTTATAAAATCATGGCATATGGTCTTACTTTTTATTCATAACATATGATGCATGATATTTTTATTTATAAAAATAATGCATGAATTAAAAAGTTATAGTAGAATTCCATACCTCAAAACTTGACCCAAGAACTAGAATATTTATTCGGTAAACATGCTCCAAAATTTACTAAAAACCCTAACACTTTTAGAGAGAAGTTTAGAGAGAAGGAGGAGAGTGAAAAATGTTGTGAAAGACTCACAAAATCTATTTCTACGCTTGTGGAAAGTTTAAAATTTGTAAACCACTCCAAAGCATCCGTTTCTATTTAGAAAGATTATAGGAAGTAGTACATTCATGAGGTTAATACTAAATATTGATTGTATGAATGGTTAGTAATGCGTTTTTGTTTAACTAATGCACCTAGTACATTCATGAGGTTAATAAACCATGTCTTGCGTGCTTTCATGGGAAAATTTGTGGTAGTTTACTTTGATAATATTTTAGTCTATAGTAGAAATTTAGAGGAACATGTGGAACACTTGCATGCTATTTTTAGTGTGTTGAAAGACAACAAGTTGTATGCTACTCTTAAAAAGTACACATTTTGTATGGAATCTGTTGTGTTTCTTAGATTTGTTGTTAGTTCATAGGGTATTAAGGTTGATGAAGAAAAGGTAAGGGCAATAATGGATTGGCCTACACCTAAGAATGCGAATGAAGTAAGAAGTTTCCATGGTTTAGCGAGTTTTTATCAAAGGTTTGTTAAATATTTTTGTTCTATTGCTACACCTTTGAATGAACTTGTTAAACGAATGTTGTTTTTAAGTGGGATGATGTGCATGATTGAGCATTTAACACTTTAAAAGATAAACTAACAAATACACCCTTGTTATGTTTGCCTAACTTGGATATAGCTTTTGAGATAGAGTGTGATGCATCGGGGATTGGCATAGGAGCTGTTTTAATGTAGGATAACAAACCATTTGCATATTTTAATGAAAGGCTAAGTGGGACAATGTTGAATTATCCTACTTACGACAAGGAGCTTTATGTATTAGTGAGAACTCTACAAATATGGAAACATTAATTATGGCCAAGGGAATTCATCATTCATTCCGATCATGAGAGTTTGAAGTTTTTGAAGACCTAAGGTAAGCTTAATAAAATACATGTTAAGTGGTTGGAATTTATAGAAATATTTCCTTACGAAATGCATGTGATAAGTGTGCATATGTTGATTTTTTTAGGCATGAAGAATTTCTATTCAAGAAAGATAAATTATGTGTACCTATTTGTTCTGTTCGTGAGTTTCTTGTTAGGGAAAGTCATGGGGGAGGTTTGATGAATCACTTTGTTGTTCTAAAGACTTTAGATATTTTACATGAGCATTTTTATTTGCCTAATATGAAGCATGATGTGCAATCTGTATGTGAAAAGTGCATTACATGTAGGCAAGAAAAATCTAAAGTTGAACCATATGGCTTGTATACCCCTTTACCTATACCTAATCAAACTTGGATTGATATATCTATGGATTTTGTTTTAGGATTACCAAGGTCTCAAAGTGGTGAAGATAACATCTTTGTTGTTTTTGATAGGTTTAGTAAAATGGCTCATTTTATTGCATGTTCTAAAACCAATGATGCAACGCATATTGTTGATTTGTTCTTTAAAGAAGTGGTTTGTTTGCATAGGATGCCTAAGATAATTTTTAGTGATAGAGGTGTTAAGTTCCTAAGTCATTTTTGGCAAACTTTATGGAATAAACTAGGATCTAAAATGTTATTTTCTACTCTTGCACATCCATAAATAGATGGTCAAATTGAAGTAGTTAGTAGGAAACTCACTACTTTGCTACATGCTATCATTCAAAAGAATAAAAGGTATTAGGAGAAATGTTTGCCACACATTGAGTTTGCAAATAATACAAATTTTCATTCTACTTCTTCATTTTCTCCTAGTGAAGTTGTTTATGGCTTTAATCCTTTAAAACCTATTGATATTTTACCTTTGGCTACTAATGAGCATACCAATCTTGATGGTAAGAAAAAGGAAGATTTTATGAAGGTTGTTTTCCGACCTGGAAATTGGGTTTGGGTGCACATGCATAACGAGAGGTTTCCCACACAACATAAATAAAAATTTTAGCCTCAAGGAGATGGACCTTTTCAAGTCTAGAAACAGATCAATGATAACGCCTACAAGATAGATTTTCCAAGTGACTATGGTAATGTTAGTGCAATTTTTAATGTCGTTGATTTATCTTTATTTGAAGTAGATGACTCAAGGAAAAATATTTTTGAAAAGGAGGGGAATAATTATGATCAAGGTGTTGATCAAGTTAATGTTCCCAAATATTCTCAAGATCCTTTGAAAGGAATTGGCGGTCGAATGACTAGGGAAAAGACAAAAAGGATGAAGGAAGCTTTGCAAGGCTTGATCATGGAAGTGAAATAGAAAGATGTTGTGCTAGAAGAATAAAAAACTAAATTCAAAGATTCTAAAGCTTCACTAAGGATGGTCTATTACCTTTTTATGCAAGTGATAGATTTGAAAGATCAAGTTGGGAGCAAAGATTGATTTAGGAAGTAATAGTTTTTTTAGTTAATTATGGCCCTTTTATGTTTAGTAGTTGTTGTGTTAGTTAATGGTGGGTTGTTTTTATGTTAAATATTTTTGTCTTTTATTTTTAAGAATGGATTAGGCCCAATTCACCAAGAATTAAGCCCATAATGTTTTTGGCCTTGAAGTGGCACCTAGGGTTTCTAAGGGGATAGAAGTGTCGCCTAGGGTTTCTTTAGAAGAGGTGGTGTCTAGGGTTTATTTCTTATAAAAGAAAAAGTAGCCATGTAATGGAGACACAAGAATATTCATTAAGGGAAATGAAAATTTTAGAAAGCTTCTTGCTTTGCCTTCTTGTGTTCTTGATTGAATACTTGAATCCGACTTATCAAAGGAAGTGATCATCATTTGTAGTGTATTAAGGTTTTGGTTTTTTGGACTTTGTTTCCTTTGGGTTCTGATTTGATCATCTTGAACACATTCTTAGCAAATCAATAATTTCTACTCCTTTGAGTTCGTAGGTTCCTAGGTTGTTTGCCTAAAGGGACTTCATCAATGTTTTGGATCAAGTGCTATTAAAGAACCAGATCAACAAAGAGTGAAGGTGGTTTACGATCTTAACTCTCGGCCAATAAAAACTTTACAAGAAGAATTAGCTAGTCCTTTAAAGTTTCATGGGAAACCTTATTCCAAGAGTGGAGCTATGACTAGATATGCCAAAAGTGATCATGAGAGAACTACCAAGCTTGAACAACAAGTTGAAAGACTCACAAAATCTATTTCTACGCTTGTGGAAATTTTAAAATTTGTAAACCACTCCAAAGCATCCATTTCTATTGAGAAATATTATAGGAAGCAAGTTAATGAAAACAATGAAGAAGATGACACCAATTTAATTGAAGATAATAATGAAGAAGATGTGGGTAAAAGCCCAATAAGAACCTTAAAAATAGGTTTATGGTTAACATTCCTATTTACAATGGGGATTCAAATATTAGATAATTCAATTGACATGTAAGAATCTTATCACACAATATATAAGTGTTATAACTCTCAAACGATACAATCAAGAAGCTTGAAACCTTTTATTCAAGAACTTACATGGTAGAAGTCTTACCAAAAATGGATTAAGATATCAAAATTGACTTGTAAAAATTCAAGGTGTTAATGAGTAAACATTTTTATCCAATTGATGATGAAGAAGAACGATGGTACAGATGGAAACACTACAAATAGAGGCTAGGTAGTCAGTATAAGATTATGCAACTAGATTCCATAACCAAGCTTTGGTTTTGGACATTGATGTTAATGAATATAAAAAATTTATAAAATATACTCTAGGTCTTGCATTTTACAAGTAATTATCGATCCTAGAATTGAGAAGAATTTTATTTGAGAAGCTCTAGTAAAAACGTTAGGCTTAGAAATATTGCCTTATCCTAAGTGTGGCCCACTATAATGGATTCAAAACGACATTGATGTAGATAACAAAGCACTATTCTTTCAAATTGCAATCACTAATTATTACATTGGCGAAGTGACATACGATGTGATTGCATTAGACATATGCCAATTTATATTGGGTAATCCATATTTGTGGGATCGTGATGCCATTCACTATAAGAGGCTTCATATGTATCTTTGGGTGAAGGATGGGAAGGAATTTAACATTAATGTTTTTAAGCCCTAAGCTATAGAAAAAATGTTAACTGCTAACCAAGCGAAAAGGTTAGTTAAATATTATTGGAGATTTTTTTTGTTGATGATCCAATCCTAAGATTAGACATTGTGACTTAATTAGCAATGTCTTTATCCTATACACAATATTCAAACTAGGAAATGTTACATGTGTAGTTTAAGGAATTATTTTAGAATGTCCAAGGATTTCCACCACAAAGAGATTTAGAGCATCAGATCAAACTAGTAGGAAATTCACCTTTTCCTAACTTAGTTTTGTATCAATTTTATTTGACATATTTTGAAGATATCAAGATATATTTACGAACTTCTTAATCAAGGAGTCATCAAGCCTAGTTTTTCACCATGTGGTTCATTTGTATTGCTTGTACCCAGGAAAGATGGAGGCTAGAAAATGTGTGTTGGTTATAGGACACTTAATAAAATAAACATCAAGAATCGATATTCATTATCGAGTATTGATGACATATTGGATCAACTACATAGTGAATGTTTCTTTAGAAAACTTTATCTCAAATTTAAGTATCATCAAGTTTGCATCCATGAAAAGGACACATGGAAGACTACTTCCAATACAAAGCAATGGCTCTTTGAATGGTTAGTTGTGACATTCGAAGTATGTAATGCTCCAGTAACTTTCAAGAGTTTGATGAATGAGGTTCTCCACCCTTTCATAGATGAATTTTCCATTGTATACTTACATGACATATTGATATACAGTGTCACATGGGAGGACCATATTTTTCATATAGCTCAAGTTTTAAAAGTTTTAAGAAAAGATAAGTAAAGGTTGAATGTAAAGAAGTGTGAGATTCGAAAACACCATCTTATGTACTTAGGATTTATTATTGGTATAGGTGAGCTAAAAGTTGATCCAAACAAATTCAAAAGTGAATTCTCAATGGTTTATACCTGATACGATGATACGAACCCCAAAAGTACTAGCCTTGAAAACCCAATAACAAATTGAGTCAAATCACCCCAAGAAGCTAGAAGGCATATTGCAAGATAAGAAGGGCCATAAGGTTTTTCCCAATCCTTCATAAGTTTTTTAAGCCAAAGGTTTCTTAAGCTTCAATAAGTTCTTAAAATGTTCAACTAAGATCCAAGAGAGGACAAACCTCAATATAATTACATTAAAAAATAATCTTAATAAAAAACCCTTCTTTACATTATTTGTCATAATAAGTATATATAAGAACTAAAAACCCTAGATAATAAAGAAAATATAAAATCCTAAATGTATTTGTTAGAAATTAATTAAATCCTAAAAAAGTAATGGTTACATGCCCCCCAATAGAAAGTCAATAAAAATCCCTAACAAAAATGCAAACTAAATTTTATCAGATTTCTGGCCACAACATATAAGTCCATTTTTACCCAATAAAATTCCAAATTGGACTATTTTTATTTTAACCAATAATGTACCCTATTTACTTAGATTTCCAACACAACTTGAATCACCTTCTTTGGATATTGGATGCAAAATATATCGCCATAATTGTGATAACTGCTTAACGACACTTTCCAATTTGGAATTTTACTTGGCAATTCTTGTGCCCCATGCTCAAGTAACCCAACCTTGTAGCTCACATCCAAGCTAATTATAAATCAGTCTAGTATGTGATTCTTTGCATATCATGTCCATTTGGAACATGCAATGGATCATTCGATGATGCTCCTTCATCATTCCCCCTTCCCTCAAAATGATTCATCCTTGAATCTTCGTCGTAATGTTAAAAATAACTTGGTCTGGGATAATGGCTCAAAATTAAAAGTTTAATGAGTAGTCACGATATTTTTGAAAAAAAATATAAATTTATTTTAATTTCAAAGTGAGTCCTTTAAGAATATTATTCAAATCAAAGAAACTATTGAGCTCCAAAAGAACACATCCCAGACATATCTATATTCTTATGCATGTTATTTTTTATATTAGACACATAAGAATATTTTACATATAAGTTACTTAATCGATTGAGTAATATTTGGATTGATCAAGAATCATTCTACCTTGATTAAGAAACCTCTCATAAATAGATTTTAAATGAGGTAGATCTATCAAAGTTTAGGGATCGATTGATCGAGGATTTGTTTGATCGAGAATTAATCTCATTCAATCTACCTGATCTCATGCTTTATTTTTTGATACCTTAGATTGATCAAAATTTGGTTAGATTGGTTGATCAAATTTTGATCGTTGCATGGATGGATCAAAAAGGGTTTCAATCGATTGACCTTATTAGTTCAATTGATCGAGCTCAACTTAAATTGATCGATTGGTGAGGGTTTCAACCATAAACCTAGTTTTTACTAGAGCTAAATTATTTTATTACTATATTGTCCCTACTTTTTAAGCTCTTTTAAATAATTTTATGGATAGAATAGGCCTTTGACTTAAGGGTGTAACAAATTCTATTTAAACAAACCACCTAAAACATACAATCATCTTAACCACAATTGAATCAACTTTTTGCAACTTATGCTCTCTCTCTAAATCTATTTTGTAAAAACTATTCTACTAGGCATTTTTCAATAGTTAATCTATCAAACATTTTTTGGTTGTGATTGATTGATTAAAAAGCCTACATTATTCATGTTATTATGCTAAATCATGTAGTTAGGATTGTTCATTGTTTGATCCATTCTAGGACACACATTTTGCTTTTGTTTTTGTACTAACATTTCATATATCATCTGAATGAGTTCTATAACTCATATGACTCAAGTTTGTTCAAATATTGGGCTGGATCTAAGAACCTTACTTGTGTAGACTGTGAAAGAAACTGGTCACCTGTAAATAGGTTACTTGGGGGATTACATCGGAGTGTAGTTTGAGTCCAAGCATGTAATTGAACATGTTTTTATAGTGGATGTGGTCTAATGAACGGGTGGTTTTCGTCTTAGGTCACTGTTGTGGCCTAGGTTGTTTCCACCTAAAAACTTCGTGTATTAATTTATCTTTCTATATAATTTATTTACATGCGATTTCATGTATGGCCATCTATGAAATTTTAATTTGTCATATTTCTATTAATCATTTATTGACTCCTTAGTTAATTAGATCTATAAATTAAAACTAGGAAAAAAAGCTTTGGTAGTACAATAACATGCCTATTTTTTATTTCTTTTGTCAATTTTTTCTTCTTTTCCACTCCCTTCCTCACTCTTTTCTTCTTGTAAATCAATCTTTATTTTAATCTCTCTCACTTATTTTATTGATTCCCTTTCTTTTATACTCTTTTGTTGTAACTCAATCCCTCTCATTTTACCATTGTCTTATTGCAAAAAGTATCTCTTTTTTTATTTCTCTCTTTGCAACTCATCGTCTTCTTTTTTATCACTTTTTTTCTTAACTCAAGCTCTCTTTTTTGCTTATTTTATCCCAATCTTTTCCCTTTACTCCATTTTTTTTATAAATAAAATCCCTCTGTTTATCTCTATTTTCTTAAAAGACCTCACTTGATCTTCATAGAATTCATTTAGGAATAAGGAAATAAGAGTAATTCATTTGTTATCCTTCACAAATGTATACCTATTCTTGAAGCCATCATGGATCACTCTTCTATAAAATTGCCATAAACTCCCCAATGAAATATGACAATACTACGTATGAATTACATCAAAAATCACCTTATCTCTATAATTTTTGATTGAAAAAGACACCTACACTTGTTTACCTTTACTAAACCAGAATCACTCATACATGGTAGCTTTTATGGCCTTCAATGTTGCAAAGTTGTCAAATAATTTTTCTACCATGGTAGCACTAGCCAAATTAGTATGAATGATCCCATCAATAACCATCCAACATACCTTACCTTTGACGTGGTATCTAGTATGAACCATTTATTCATGTTGTATCTTCTAATCTATATCATATTTAGGGGGATTCCTCTCTCTTTGTTTCATAATAGGAACTTTAGGTGACCATCCCTTTTTTGAACAAGATTAAACTTTGTCCCTTCTAGCCTCAACTCTATTTGATCAATAGGTTGTTCTTAGGCATTAAGAAGAGGTGTGAAATCTCTCTTTTTTGAGACATGTTTACAACATACAAAAAAAATACCACTAGAATTGTTTTTCCTCTTCTCTCTCTCATTTTTTCCTATCTCTTAAAATATTATATTTTTATGGAAAAAAGATAATATAATATTTGCAACAAGCACGAGATAAGAATCAATCACAACATTTCCATTCCTCTTTTCTTTTTCTCTCCACTTTTTTTTTGTATTCTACTTCTTCCTTTTTCTATGAATTGTTCTTTTCATTTTTTTCTTTTTTTCTAAATATAATAAGAAATTTTTTTTACAAGAAAATTAAAGAAAAAAAGGATAGATAACCTGATTCTAGAACCATCTGTTGATACCAAATGATGAGAACCATGAAAGGACTAACCTTTAAAACCCATAAGGAACTAAATAACATGAACCCAAAAGTTAGTAACCTTGAAACCCAACAACAAATTGAGTAAAATTACCCCGAAGAAGGTGGAATTAAGATTGTGATATAGGAAGCTTTACAAGGTTTCCCAAGCTTTGATAAGCTATTGAATTCCATAAGGTTTCCTAGGCCTTGATAAAATCTAAAATTGTTCAGTTAAGAACCCATAGGTAAAAACCTCAAACCAATTTTTGGATGAATACAATTTTATAAAGTTGTGAACTTTAAGCTCTTCTTGTGTTCTTAACACAAACTATAACTTATCAAGGCTTAGGAAACCTTTTTGCATTCGAAATAACTTATCAAGTCTTAGGGAACCTTGTGGATCTTCCTATCCCAATAAAATCTTATTTTTGCTTTCTTAATATGATTACTGAATTTTTTGTTTGGTACCAAGTCTACGAGCTTTTAGGATCACGTTGCTTAGTTCCTCGAGGGTTTTCAAGGCTAGTCCTTTTAAGGTTTTCACACCCTTTTAATTTCTACTCAAATCATTTAATCTATGCATGAGTGAAGATAGGCATACACTTTTAATTTCTACTCAAATCGTTTAATATAAGTAATAAAAATAAGTACATAGTACTTCCTTAGATGTTTAAAACCCTAAAATTAAATGCAAAAACTATATAAATCATCCAATAATTTGAAATAATAATAAAAATGTTTAAAGGAGTAAAATAAATATCATCACTCACAATAAAATGCTTTTGGCTCAATAATCTCACAATTTAGTTTCTACTATCTAATTCATAGAAGCCAATTTTGGGTTTATCTCAACCTCACATACAAGCATGAAACATGAAATATGAATAGAACTATTTCTTACAATAATCCATGAATATGTTTAATATATCAAGCAAACAATTCAAAGACTTTATCATTCACTTTAAATTAACTAAAAAACATGATAATTTTGTATCAAAATATTTTTTTAATATGGGCAATAAACACATGTTGAATAACATTTAAAATGAATAATTTTATAAGTAAATTTTCTTTCACCCCAAGTTAGAACCTATATTGTCCTCAATGATTGAAATGTAAATCTAAGCAAGAGAGAAATAGATAATAAAAGTTACCCAATTGTAATAGCTCAATGTGATTAAGCATGTGATGTGATTATTCATATTACATGCATCAACTAACTCAGTTATATCATCACATGTACATAGATAGAAACACTGTGTACTTCTCATGAATCACATATTACCAAGCAATTATGAAATTAACAATTTTAAATATCAGAAACATTGTACACAATAAGATGAAATAAAAATAAAATAAAATAATAATAATAAAGTACATTAAATATAAAAAAGGAAGCATAATAAAAACAAAAGCAAAAATACATGAAAAAAATTAAAAGGAAGGAAAAGAATACTACCTAAAAAGTGGGTCATCTCATACCAAGCACTAGTTTAAAATTTTATCTTGATGTCTCCTTTTCATTGAGTTAATGCCTAACTTTGCTTGAAAATGTATAGTCTCTCCCAAGACTGTCATTGTTAGACTTCCATTATGGACATCAAAAATTGCCTTGGTAGAGGTCGTGAATAGTCTTCCAAGAAGTACACTTTTCTCCTTTTCCATTTGTGGTGATTCTTTCACATCTAAAATAAAAAAATCTATAGGTATAATAAGATTATCTACCTACACAATTATGGACACGGATGTGGGTCTTAGCTCACCTACTCCCAACTGTAGTTATAAAGAATATGTCCTTAAATTAATGCTTGCACCTATGTGTAACATGGCATTTATCTATTGTTTACCATCAATGGTGATATTAACATTAAAGCTTTCAAAATCCATGGATGTAACTTCGTAATTATTTGTGCCTACATCATTAGGTAAAATATTTAGAAAATATAAGACATTCAATGTCTAGCAACTCATCATTGTGCAGGGTTGTAATAGCCTTCACATGTAACTTTTGATTGATTGATGAGTGCTCAAAAAGCACAAATATAACATGATTTTATGAACTTTAAATGTTAAAATAGATTTATATTTGCAAAAATTTATTATCTCTTTAGCAAATTCATAATTTTAATATCACGATAATGTTTTGCTATTTTTTAGTACTTTCATCTTCAAAATAATTTAACTAATCAACATTTGAAGAAAAGTATCTAAAAGCAATCTATTACAATAATGAAGCATAAAAGATTAAAATATGTAGGTTTTATATAAGATCCAAACCAATGTAAATGGTGTAAATCAAAAGGGGAATCCAAAGGTTCAGAGGAACCTAGGCCATTTTGTGGTATTTTGTATGCCATGGTGTGAAATTGGTGGATGGAGCAAAAACACATACATGCAATCACATGTTGCAGTGCAGAACAAATGTATGTCACAACCCTAACTTAAGGATCCATTTTTCACTCATTTTCCTCACCTATAAATTAGACCCCTAAACCCCATTTATAAATCATGGCTTCGCTCCATTTCTAGCTGAATTTCTTAGTGTTTCTCTAGTTTATTTTCTTTTCATGTGTTTAAAGTTCTTCTCTCAATTTTGAGAGTTGAACATAAGTTATGTAGTAGTTTTCCTTTCGAATCAATATTAACACTCTGTAAGGATACACTTGAGATATAATTTAAATGTATTATTTTCATATTAACTTTATATCTTGTTTTGAATAGTATATTTAATTTATCAATCATTTATTAAATTAAACATGTCTAACTAAAAATACTATGAAATATTGGTAATATTGTTATGCTCGTGAAATATTAAAGTAGGTAAAACATTGTTATAAAATTTATTAATTTTTATTTCTTCATCAAGATTTAAACAAGTTTGTAAAAGAAAAAAATATATTGATGAAGTATTTTTTCATAATAAATAAGAAATTTATATTTAAGATTTAATTATTTTAATTTGATTTAGACTAGTTCTCTCAAATCATTAATTTATATCAATTGTATAATTAGAGTGAAACTCTACTTCAAATATTTTTACAAGAATTACTATTTAAAATTATATTTATGGCATATTTTTAGTAGTAATTTTAAAATTTGAAAGTTAGTTTTCATATACTTAAATCATCAACCTAACCTAGACATCTTGATTAGAGTTTAAATTATTGACTCTACCATAGGTGGTAATTAAATGGTTTGTAAATCTCTTAAAAAATAAGCATAATTTAATTAAGATTAATATGTTGTTCCCACCGAAGGTAACAAGTTAAGATTTAATTAATAAAGAATTTTATCCCTACCTTAGGATATTTTCTTACAAAAAAAATTAGAATCAATAATATTAATTTATATGTTTAATAACATAATTTATATTGATAAATCATGATAAACTAATTAGTCTATCCTATAAATTCTCCGTTGAGTTTAAATATTTATTTTTCTATTATTTGTTGAATTTATCTTTAATTTTATGTCATTAGTTTAGATATTTACAAACCTAAACTTTGTGATATAATGTTTTGGTTTAATTTTCATTCTTATGAATTTGTTAAATTATTTAAAAACTATGTGTCTCAACTTAAGATAGGCTTTGGAAGTATACTTATCATTTCTTGCAAAGTGACTCGTACACTTCCAATCTATTTTACAAATACAAAAAATCGAACATCAAGTTTTAGGTTCCATTATAGGGGAGTAATAGTGTTTTTAATTTTTTTATCAAAATTTTACAAACTTTTTGTGTTATGAATATTTATTGTTTTTATTTTCTTTAAAAAAATTTCAAAAATAAAAAATTTATTTGCTCATTTATTACTTGACCTTCAAATAAAAAAGAAAAAATATTTTAAATTGAATTCAAATTAAAAAAAACGCTTTTGGAAGTTTGAATTCAAACTAAAAAAAATTCTTAGTTATTAGTTAACTAGGATATTTTTCAAAAAAATAAATTATAATTCAAAAAAAAAATAAAAAAGCTAAAACAAATCATTACAATTCATAAATCATTAAAACCAAATCATTACAATTCAAAAATCATTAAAACCTCATTCAGTAATTGCCTAAAAAAAAGAGGTCAAACATTAATAAGATTTTAATGAAAAAAATGATTTTTGAAAACGAAATTTTAATTTTAATTTAATTGCGTTAGATATTAATTAATTTTAATTCCTATTTATTATTTTTGTATAAATTTATTTTAAATTTAAACTTAATAAAACTTTTGTTTTCTTTTATTTCTTTATTATTTTATTATTTTTTTATTTACTAACTTTTATTTAACTTTACTTTACTTTTGTGTTGTTAATCCTTTTTTATTTAGTATTTTTATGTAATAACTAAATTGTTGTATAATATATTTTATTAATATTTTGTATCTAACTTGATTATTATATAATAAATTTTACTTATCATAAAATTATTTGTATCATATATATGTAAATTGTATTTTTGTTATTTATTTATTTTCATATTTTTCATTTCCTTTTGTTGTTTAATTTATTTATTGTTTATTTATTTATTTATTATTTAATGCAAAAAAATTTCTAATGCTACCGCCAAAGATCTTGGAAATTTTAATGTCATTATCACTGGTGGTGATAAATAGGAGGTAGCTACTATGTTAGATCTAGGTGCAAATTAACATTAATTTCATGTTATAATCTTTATATTTGCATCTAGGAGTGGGTTATCTAAAACACACAAACATGTCCTTCGATTAGCGGATAAATCTCAAATATATCCAAAAGGCATTGTGAAGGATTTAAAGGCATAGGTAGATAAACTTATTATACCTATACATTTAATAAAATAAAATGTGCAAGAAATGCTAAAATTAGGCAAGGAATACGATGTACTTATTGGTAGGCCTCTACCAAATAATTGTTAGTGTCCATCAATGGAGTTTATCAATGACAGTCAAGGTGCAAATAAAGCAGACCCTTTAAGAAAACAACACTAGGAACCCACGAACTCAAAGAAATAGGAACGATTGAATTGCTAAGAATGTGTTGAAGATGATTAGATTAGAACCATATTAAACAAAGTCCTTAAAACCCCAATTTTGAGATGCAAAAAAGGATGATCACTTCCTTTGATAAGTCAAATTCAAGCATTCAATCAAGAAATACAAGAAGGAAAAGCAAAAGCTTTATGAAATATACTTTTCATTAATTATATTTGTTCTTCCCTCCAAATTACATAACTCTTCTTCTTTATAAGCAAGTAACCTTAAAAGAAAAAAACCCTAGATAAAATGGCCCTAATGAGCCTATTTAGTTGTGCATTGGGCCTAATCCAACCTTAAAAAATAAAAGACTAAAAGATTTATAATAAAAATCCCACAATTCACTAAAACAAAAATTACTAAACATAAAAGCTCATAATTAACTAAAACAAAAAAAAATTGCTTTCTCAATTAATCCTTGCATCCAATTTAATATTTCAAATCTATCCCTTATATAGAATCTGGAGAATATTTATAGGATCTTTATAATCTTGATAATATTTATAAATGTCAACTTTGTTAGCACCTCAATCTCCATTATTCCCCTCCTCTTTGAAAAGATTCGTCCTCGAATCTTAGCTTTGTAAGTAGGTCGATTTGGTATTGAAGATTTAGGTATGAAGTCTATTTGATGCTGCATGCCTCGCAAAGGATGTAATCTATAGGGAATCTCTTCAGGAAGTTGATCCTCAAAGTCCTGCATTAAAGGTACAATGACACTTGGCAAAAATGAGTTAAGATCCTTAGTAGAAAGATAGATATCCTTGTATATGAGTAAAATTACTTATTTCCTTGCCATCATTGTACTTTTAATCTCATATTTTCAACAATTACACTCATTTTTTATTTTTCTCTCCTTTTTGCTAACTTTTCTATCCACTTTGTTCACTCTTCTCTCCTTTGTGCTCATTTTCTTCTCTTTTTAGCTCACTTTTCTCTCCATTTTTGCTCCCTACCTCAGTTACTCTTTTTTTGTTTTCCTCTTGCTCATACTTTTGTTTTTCCCACATCTTGCACTCTCCTTCTATTCTAATTTGGTCCTCATAAGCTTGTAACAGTTTAAGAGGGGCTAATAGAAAGTTTTGTACCCATCATGCAACACCTTCCATTCAAACTGACATGGTTGGCCTAGCATTATATGACCAACATACATTGGTGCCACATTAGAAAGAACCTTATCTTCATATTTTCCAATTGAAAAAGGAACTTAAACTTATTTGGGATGCTCCTGCAACTTCAAATTTAACTTTTCTACCAACATGGTACTAGCAACATTAGTGCAGCTCTCACTATAAATAATTAACGTGCATACCATATCCTTCACATGGCATCTTGTGTGGAAAATGTGATCACAATTCTTCTCATCTCCTTCATCCTTAGGTGGTATATTCAAGACTCTACTTGTGACAAGTGAATCTTCATGTACAGGTTCTTCCACTTCAATATTAGAATTGGCACTTCCAATTTCTCCATTTTTCTATACAACCATAACCTTTTTGTTCCATTTATAACTTGCTAACCTATTTTGTGTTCTTAACAAAATCAAAGAATCCAACTAATCTCAAGAAGTAATCATTTTATTGGTGAAAATCTCAAAATTCAGATTTCTAAAAACTTAATAGTAAAGAATGACAAAAATAAAGTCCAAAGAGGACTCTAAAGAAAGACTCTTGACTAAAGAGAACTCTAAAGAAAGACACTTGACCAAAGAGGACTCTAATGAAAGACTCTTGACCAAAGAGAACTCTAAAGAAAGACTCTTGACCAAAGATTACTTTAAAAAACAACTATTGATCAATTATGATTCCCTTTTTTTAAAAAATAGTCTTGGAGAGCAAGAACCAAATAAAAAGAAAATAAATTTCAACAAGAACAAGAAAACAATAATTAGATTCTTGAACAATCTACTACTTTGTTCTCCTTTTCTTATTTTTTCCTTTTTTTTCTTTTTTTTCTTTTTACTTCTGCTACTACTATGAATAGAAAATTCACAAAAACATATTTGCAAGCCTAATGAACAAGAACGAAAACTATGGAAAAAAGGTGTGACAAATCTTTAACCCATCAGTAAGTGGTATAAATGATGGAATTTTGGGTTAGAAATGGCACAAATCAGAAGCTAAGTCAATTAATTATTATAGGAATCAAAATGAGCTTTGATTTGATATATTATAATAGCCGTTCCAATATCCGAGTCAAACATTATGGTCTTTTAAAATTACAACTTCGATTTATCAATTTGTTTTAAAACTACGACTAGTAGCTCTATCCTTTTTTAAAAAAATATAGATAGATTGAACACACACAAAAAAAACAAGAAAAAGATACAAAGAATTCAAAGAAAACTATGAAACAAAATCTAAAGACGAAAATAACAATTAAATTGAAAGAAAAAACAAGACTCAAAAAGAAAAACCTTCTTTTTTTTTGTGATTTGTGACTAGAGAACATAGAAAACAATCAAGAATGTAGAAAAAAATCAAAGGATTATTATTTTTAAATATTGAATTCAAAACAAAGATAAATAAAGATAGATAACCTGTTTTCAGCAACCAAGGTGCTGATACCAATTGATGTGAACCCTAGGAATCCATGAACTCTAAGGAATTGGAACAATTGAATTACTAAAAATGTGTTAAAGATGATCAAATTATAATCCTAAGGAAAAAAAATCCTTAAAACCCCAATCTTGAGACGCCATAAATGATGATCATTTCCTTTGATAAGTCAAATTCAAGAATTCAATCAAGAACACAAGATGACCAAGCAAAAGCTTTATGAAATATAATTTTCATTAATGATATTCATTCTTCTCTCCAAATTACATAGCTCTTCATTAAAACAAAAATTGCTAAACATAAAAGGCACATAATTACCTAAAACAACAAAATTTATTCCTAAATTAATCCTTGCATCCAATTTAATTCCAAATCTATCCCTTGTGTAGGATCTTTAGAATATTTGTAAACATTAACTTGGTTAGTAGCTCAATATCCAATAGCAAAGACTGTATATTTTCAACCACATACTAACACAAACTCAATGATGAGGTTGACAATGAATGAAATAAATTGTACAAATTGCAATCCCCTCAAGAAGTGTCTTGCTAAGACTTTAAAATAAGCATGGAAGATAACCCATTAAAATTTTTGCTTTCATTTTTATCTATTTATTGTTTTTATTTGTTAGTTATAATTTCTTTTGTTTTGGATTTTATTTTGTTTTTTTGCTATTTTCCATTTCATGTAATTTGTTTTATTTTTCTATTGTGTGAACTATGTTTATTATATTTTAGAACTGTTGAATTTTACAATTTCTTGTTGAAAATGTGTAAGAAGTACATAGTACTCTATCTGTGTAAATTTAAATGTATGGAACGATGAATGCACCTACAATTCCATATCAATATTTTATCATGTTCAAGAAATCAGTAACTTTCTATTCTTTAATCTTTATCTTTAATTTGCAATTGTTGAATTGAGGTCAATGTAAGTTCTAGGTTGGGAGTTTGGAAAGTTAAATCTTTATAAATTTAATCCAATTTAATTTTTTTTGTTAAACATGTGTTCACATTTTTATTTATTTTTGTGTGCTTTTATTATTTTTTATTGGGTTAGGAATTTTATGTTAATTTTAAAATTTTCCTGCAAAATTATCCTATCTTTTTGTTAATTTTATGCAAATGATTAAGTTTTTCATTGTTAGATTAATTTTTTAAACATAAAAATGAGCAAATAATAAAATGGGATTTTATTTCTATAAATGAGAAATTAACAAAATTCTTGGAGGTCGGAATGAAGAAAAATCAACAATACTTGGATTGAATCAAATACAATTTGATTTGTAGGTTAATTGATTAGATCTTAAAATAATTTTATAAATTTTCAAAAATTGAATTTCAATTATTTGCGAATGTATCATTTTTTTAAAACTGTGAACTATACTAGCTCTTTTTTGTTTTAAGAACAAAAATAGATTGAACACAGAATAAAACAAGAAAAAGAAAACACAAGACTTGAAGGACAAATTTTTTTCTTGTGATTTGTGACTCAAGAACGCAGAAAACAATCAAAGGAAAAAATTTTTAAATCTAAAATTCAAAACAAAGATAGATGAAGATAGTGAACATGTTTTTAGCAAACAAGGCTCTGATACCAAATGATACGAACCCTTTAGGAAAAAACCCTAAGAACCCATAAACTTAAAGGAAAATTAATAATTGAATTGCTAAGAACGTGTTGAATCATATTAGAACTTTAAAGAGCAAGAACCAAAAACAACAAAAAAAGGTGCGACAAAAATTTTAAGCCAATGGTAAGTTGGTAAAAGATGAAATTGAGCCTCGAAAAGCTAGAGAATGGAGAAAATGCAAGGTTTTATTTTTAGGAATCACAAAGAGGTTCAATTTGATATATTAAAGTATCCATTTCGATGCCTAAGTTAAAAGTTATGACCATTTAAAGTTGTAATGCCAATTTATCATTTTTTAAATTGTGATATGAATAATTAAAAAAAAACTATGAATATAAATCAGAAGACAAAAATAACAACAACAAAATTGAAAGAAAACACAAGACTTGAAGGACAAAATTTTTTTTATTTGTGATTCAAGAACATAGAAAACAATCAAGAACACAAAAAAAATCAAAGGATGATTTTTTATTTTTGAAATTTAAAATTGAAAACCAAATAGATGAAGATAGATAACCTATTTTCATCAACCCAAGATCTAATACTAAATGATGCCAACCTTTAGGCGAACAACCTAGGCACCCACAAAAGCAATGGAATAAGAACGATTGAATTGCTAAGAATGTGTTGAAGATGATTAAATTAGAACTTTAAAGAACAAGAACCGAAAACAACACAAAAAGGTGCGATAAAATTTATGCCCTCAGTAAGTAGTGTAAACGATGGAATTTGGAATTGAAAATGTGGAGAACAGAGTGAAAGCATGGTTCTATATTTAGGAATCAAAAAGAGCTTCAATTTGATATATTATAATAGTCGTTTTGAAGCCTGAGTCAAAAGTTATATTTGTTTAAAATTGCAACCACAATTTATCACTTTATTTTGAAATTGTCAACTATAGTAGCTCCATTATTTTTTTTAAGAACAAAGATAGATTAAACACATAAAAATAAGAACAAGAAAAAGATACAAAGAATTCAAAAAAAAAAAACTATGAAAAAAATCCAAAGACGAAAACAACGACAACAAAATTAAAATAAAATACAAGACTTGAAGGATGAAATTGCTTTTTTCTTGTGATATATGACTCAAGAATGCAAAAAAAAATTTGGAACACAGAAAAAAATCACAGGATGAATATTTTTTTTGAAATCTAAAATTCAAAACAAAGATAGATGAAGATAGATAACCTCTTTCCAGCAACCAACCCTCTGTTAGCAAATGATTCGGACCCTTTAGACGAACAACTTAGGAACAAATGAACTCAATAGAATAGGAACAATTTAATTCCAAATAATGTGTTAAAGATAATCTTATTAGAACTTTAAAGAACAAGAATAAAAAACAATACAAAAATGTGCGATAAAAATTTAAGCCCTCAGTAAGTAGTGTAAACGATGACATTTTGCCATGAAAACGTGAAGAACATAGCAAAAGCATGGTTCTAATTTTAAGAATAAAAACGGGCTTCAAATTAATATATTATAATAGTCCTTTCAATGGCTGAATCAAAAGCTATTAACATTTGAAGTTGCAACCCCAATTATGAACTTGTTTTAAACAGTGAAATGCAGCAGCTCTATTATTGTTTTTAACAAAAAACATATATTGAACATAGAAAAAAGAACAAGAAAAAGATAAAAAGAATTCAAGGAAAACTATGAAACAAAATCAAAAGACGAAAACACAAGACTTGAAGGACGAAAAGTATTTTTCTTGAGATTTGTGACTCAAGAAAGCAGAAAACAATCAAAGGGTGAATTTGTTTTTGAAATCTAAAATTCAAAACAAAGATAGATGAAGATAGATAACCTATTTTCAACAACCAAGGCTTTGATACTAAATGATTTAGATCCTTTAGGCGAACAACCTAGGAACACATGAAATCAAAGGAATAAAAAAAATTGAATTGCTAAGAACGTAATGAAGATGATCAGATTAGAACATTAAAGAACAAGAATAAAAACAACGCAAAAAGGTACGACAAAACTTTAAGCCCTCGGTAAGTAGTGTAAACGATGACATTTTTCCCCAAAAACGTGGAGAACAGAGCAAAAGCATGGTTCTCTTTTTAGGAATCAAAATGAGGTTCAATTTAATATATTAAAATAGTTGTTTTGATAACCGAGTCAAAAGTTATAATCGTTTACAATTGCAACACTAATTTCTCACTTTTTTTTAAACTATGAGCTGCAGTAGCTCCCTTTTTTTTTTTTTGAGGAACAAAGACAAACTAAACATAGAAAAAAAACAAGAAACAAATACAAAGAATTAAAAGAAAACTACAAAAAAAAAATCTAAAGATGAACACAACGATAACAAAATTGAAAGAAAACACAAGACTTAAGGATGAATTTTTTTCTTGTGATTTGGGACACAAGAATGCAAAAAAAAAAAAAACGATCAAAAATATAGAAAACAATCACAGCATAAATTGTTTTTCAAATCTATAATTCAAAACAAAGATAGATGAAGATAGATAACCAGTTTTCAACAACTAAGGCTTTGATACCTTCAGACCATTAGGCGAATAACCTAGGAACAAATGAACTCAATAGAATAGGAACAATTGAATTGCTAAGAATGTGTTGAATATGATCAGATTAGAACTTTAAAGAACAAGAATCGAAAACAATGCAAAAAGGTGCCACAAAACTTTAAGCTCTAAGTAGTGTAAATGATGACGTTTTAGCCTCAAAAATGTGGATAACGGAGGAAAAGCATGATTTTCCTTTTAGGAATCAAAACGAGCTTTGCTTTGATATATTATAATAGTGGTTTTGATTCCCAAGTCCAAAGTTATGACCTTTAGGTGAACACCAATTATCACTTTTTTTTAACTATTAACTGTAGCAGCTCTCTTTTTGTTTGAAAAAAAAGATAGATTGAAGACAAAAAAAAGAACAAAAAAAAAAGATACGAAGAATTCAAAGATGAATGCAACGACAACAAAATTGAAAGAAAACAGAAGACTAGAAGGAAGAAATATTTTTTCTTGTGATTTGTGACTCAAGAAAGGAGAAAACAATCAAAGGATGAATTTTTTTTAAATCTAAAATTCAAAACAAAGATAAATGAATAGGAACCAAGGCTCTGATACCAAATGATGTGGACCCTTTAGGCTAACAACCTAGGAACCTACAAACTCAAAGGAATAGGAACCATTGAATTGCTAAGAATGTGTTTAAGATGATTAGATTATAAACCTAAAGAACAAGAACTAAAAATAATGCATAAAGGTGTGAAAAAATATTAATTCCTTGGTAAGTAGTGTAAACAATAGAATCTGCGCTCGAAAAGAGCATAACGAAGATGAAATATAGGCCCATTTTTTGGAATAAAAACAAACTTTGATTTGAAATATTGTAATAGTCGTTTCGATGCCTAAGTCAAAAGTTATGACCGTTTATAGTTGTAATGCTAATTTACCACTTTTTCATAAATTGTGAACTACTGTAACTCTCTTCTTCTTCTTTTTTAAAGAACAAAGATAGAGTGAACATAGAAAAAAAGAACAAGAAAAAAATACGAAGAATTCCAAGAAAACTACGAAATGAAATCCAAACACGAAAATAACATAATTGGAAGAAAACACAAGAGTTGAATGAAAAAATTTCTTTTTTTTCCAGTGATTTGTGACTCAAGAATGTAAAACAATCAAAAATGCAGAAAACAACCACAGGATGAATATTTTTCATTCTAAAATTTAAAACAAAGATAGATAAAGATAAATAACTTATTTTCAACAACCAAGGCTCTAATACCAAATGATTCAAACCCCTTTAGGCTTAAAACCTACAAACACATGAACATAAAGAAATATGAATGATTGAATTACTAAGAATGTAATGAAGAAGATAAAATTAGAACTTTATAGAACAAGAATCGAAAGCAATGCAAAAAGGTGCGACGAAACATTAAGCCCTCGATAAGCAGTGTAAACAATGAAATTTTACTTAGAAAAACGTGGAGCAAAAAGTAAAGGCACAGTTCGTTTTTAGGATTCAACGAACTTCGATTTGATATATTATAATAGTCGTTTCGATGCCCGAGTCAAAAGTTATGACCATTTAAAGTTACAATGTCAATTATCACTTTTTTTTAAACTGTAAACTACAACATGTACAGCTCTTAACTTTTTTTTTTAAGAAAAAAGATAGATTGAAGACAAAAAAAACAAGAAAAAGATACAAAGAATCCAAACAAAATACAAAGACAAAAACAACAATAACAAAATTGAAAGAAAATACAAGACTTGAAGGATGAAATTTCTTTTTTTTTCTTGTGATTTGTGACTCAAGAGAGCAAAAAAATCAAAGGTGAAATTTCTTTTTTTAAAATCTAAAATTCAAATAAAAGAAAGGTGAAGATAGATAACTTTTTTTCAACAACCAAGGCTCTTATACCAAATTATGTGGATCCTTCAGGTTAACAACCTAGAAACCCACAAACTCAAAGGAATAGGAATGATTAAATTGCTAAGATTGTGTTGAAGATGATCATATTAGAACCCTAAAGAACAAGAATTGAAAACAATGTAAAAAGGTGCGACAAAACACTAAGCCCTAGATAAGTAGTGTAAATGATATAATTGGGGCTCGAAAGCACGTAGAATGGAGATGTAGCATAGTTTTATTTTTTGGAATCAAAACGAACTCTGATTTGATATATTATAATTGTCGTTTTGATGACCGAGTCAAAATTTATGACCATTTAAAGTTGCAACGCTAATTATCACTTTTTTAAACTATGAACTCCATCACCTCTTTTTTTTCTTTTGGCTAACAACCTAAGAACCCATAAACTCAAAGGGATAGGAACTATTTAATTACTTAGAACGTGTTGAAGATAATCATATTAGAAGCCTAAAGAACAAGAACAGAAATCAAGGCTAAAAGGTGTGACAAAACATTATGCCCTTGGTAAGTAGTGTACACGATAGAATTTTTGCTCGAAAATGCGGTGAATGTAGATGAAGC
The DNA here is from genome assembly GCA_030763125.1 of Hippophae gyantsensis. Taxonomy (NCBI): domain Eukaryota; kingdom Viridiplantae; phylum Streptophyta; class Magnoliopsida; order Rosales; family Elaeagnaceae; genus Hippophae; species Hippophae gyantsensis. Next base: position 35,166,434 of record CM061028.1, read on the forward strand.
ATAGTTCTATTTTTTGGAATAAAAATGAACTTTGATTTGAATATCATAGTAGTCGTTTCAATGCCCTAGTTAAAAGTTATGATTGTTTAAAGTTACAATGCCAACTTATAACTTCTTTTTTTAAACTGTGAAATGTAGTAGTCTTTTGTTTTTTTTTTCTTTTTTTGAAGAACAAAGATAGATTGAACACAATAAAAAAAGAACAAGAAAAAGATACGAAGAATTCAAAGAAAACTATAAAATGAAATCCAAAGATGAAAACAACGAAAACAAAATTAAAAGAAAACACAAGACGTGAAGGACGAAACATTTTTTTTCTTGTGATTTGTGAATCAAGAAAGTAGAAAAAAATCAAAGGATGAATTTTATTTTTGAAATCTAAAATTCAAAACAAAGATAGATGAAGATATATAGCTTGTTTTCAACAACCAAGGCTATGATACCAAATGATGCTCTCCCTTTAGGCTAACAAACTAGGAACCCACGAACTCATAGGAATAGGAATGATTGAGTTCCTTAGAACGTGTTAAAGATGATTAGATTAGAACCCTAACGAACAAGAACCAAAAACAAGGCAAAAAGGTGTAAACGATAGAATTTTGGCTAAAAAATGTGGTGAATGGAGATCAAGCATAGTTTTATTTTTTGGAATCAAAACAAACTTTGATTTGAAATATTATAATAGTCGTTTGGATGCCCCAGTTGAAAGTTATGACCATTTAAAGTTGCAATGCCACATTAACGCCAACTTATCACTTTTTTCTTAACTGTAAAGTGTAGCAATCTTATCACTTTTTCATTTTTTTGAAGAATAAAGATATATTGAACACAGTAAAAAAGAACAAGAAAAAGATATGAAGAATTAAAAAAAAACTATGAAATAAAATCCAAAGACGAAAACAACTACAACAAAATGAAAAGAAAATACAAGAATTGAAGAACAAAATTTTCTTTTTTTCTTGTGATTTGTGACTAAAGAACGCAGAAACGAATGAAGAACATAGAAAAGAATGCAGAACGTAGAAAAGAATTAAAGGATGATTTTTATTTTTTTGAAATCTAAAATTCAAAATAAATATATATGAAGATATATACCTTGTTTTCAATAGCCAAGGCTCTGATACCAAATTATGCAGACCTTTTAAGTGACCAACCTAGAAAAACAATAGCTTAAAGGAAAAGGAATGACTGAATTGCTAAGAGCATACTGAAGGTGATCCGATTACAACCAAAAGAAGAAGAACCAAAAACAACACAAAAAGGTGCGACTAAATTTTAAGCTCTCAGTAAGTTTTGTAAACGATGGAATTTGGGATCATGAACATGGAAAACGGAGCTAATGCTTTGTTCTCTTATTATGAATCGAAAGGAGCTTTGGTATATTATAATAGTCGTTTCGATGCTCGAGTCAAAAGTTATGATCGTTTAAAGTTATAACGCTAATTTATCCGTTTTTTTAAACTGTGAACTATAGCAGCTCTGTTCATTTTTTTAGGAACAAAGAAATATTGAACCCATAAAAAAAGAACAAGAAAAATATACGAATAATTCAAAGGAAACTATGAGACGAAATGCAAAGCCGAAAACAACGACAACTAAATTGAAAGAAAACACAAGAATTGATGGAGGGAATTTCTTTCGTTTTTGTGATTTGTTACTTAAGAACACAGAAAACAATCAAAGGAAGATTTTTTTTTTGAAATCTAAAATTCAAAAACAAGAATCAACCTAGGAACCTATGAACTCAAAAGAATATGAACGATTGAATTGCTAAGAATGTATTTAAGCCCTTAGTGACTAGTGTAAACGATTGAATTTGGCCTTCATTATGTGGAGAACTGAGCAAAAGCATTGATCATTTTTTAGGAATCAAAAAGAGCTTTGATTCAATATAATATAATAATCGTTTTGATGATCAAGTCAAAAGTTATGACGATTTAAAGTTGCAATGCCAATTTATCACTTTTTTTAAACTGTGAATAGCAACAGCTCCTACCTTTTTTTATGAAGAACAAAGATAGATTAAAAACAGAAAAAAAACTAGAAAAAGATACGAAGAAGTAAAAGAAAACTAGAAAAAAAAATAAAAAGATGAACACAATGATAACAAAATTGAAAGAAAACACAAGACTAGAAGGATGAATTTTTTTTCTTGTGATTTATGACTCAAGAATGTAGAAAACAATAAGGAACACAAAAAACAATCACATGACGAATTTGTTTTAATTTAAAATTCAAAACAAAGATGGATGAAGATAGATAACATGTCTTTTTTTTAAGGTTGAAATTTTTTTTTTCTTGTGATTTGTGACTCAAGAATGTAGAAAACAATTAGGAACACAGAAAACAAACACATGATGAATTTGTTTTAATCTAAAATTCAAAACAAAGATAGATAAACAATTTTTCAGTAACCATGGCTCTCATACCAAATGATTCAAAACCTTTTGGCAAACAACCAAGGACACACATGAACTTAAAGGAATATGAATGATTGAATTGTTAAGAACGTAATGAAGATGATCATATTAGAACTTTATAGAACAAGAATAAAAAAAAACGTAAAAAGGTGCAACAAAACATTAAGCCCTCGGTAAGTAGTGTAAATGATGAAATTTTCCCTAGAGAAACGTGGAGAATAGAACGAAAGCATGGTTCTCTTTTTTAGGATTCAAAACGAGCTTCAATTGGATATATTATAATAGTCATTTCGATGCCCTAGTCAAAAGTAATGACCATTTAATGTTGTAATGCCAATTATCACTTTTTTTTAACTGTGAACTACATCAACTCTTCTCTTTTTTCTTTTTGAAGAATAAAGACATTTTGAAGACATAAAAAAAGATACAAAGAATTCAAAGAAAACTACCGAATGAAATAACAAGACGAAAATAATGACAATAAAATTGGAAAAAACACAAGACTTGAAGCACAAAATTACTTTTTTCTTCTTCTTGTAATTTGTTACCCAAGAAAGTAGAAAACAATCAAAGGTTGATTTTTCTTTAAATCTAAAATTCAAATAAAAGATAGATGAAGATAGATAACTTGTTTTTAATAACCAAGGTGCTAATATGAAATGATGCGGACCCATTTGGCTAACAAACTAGGAACCCACAACTGAAAAGAATAGGAACGATTGAATTGCTAAGAATATGTTGAAAATGATCAGATTAAAACCCTAAAGAACAAGAACCAAAAACAACAAAAAAAGGTTCCACAAAACATTAAGCCCTTGGTAAGTAGTGTAAACAATAGAATTTGGGCTCGAAAATGCTTAGAGTAGAGATGAAGCATAGTTATACTTTTTGGAATCAAAATAAACTTCAATTTAATATATTATAATAGTCGTTTCGATGTCTTAGTCAAAGTTATGACTGTTTAAAGTTGCAACGCCAATTTAGCACTTTTTTTTAAAATGTGAACTACAATAGCTCTATTCTTTTTTTTCATTTTTTGAAGAACAAAAAATGATTGAAAAAAAGAACATGAAAAAGATACGAAAAATTCAAAAGAAAACTATGAAATGAAATCCAAAGACGAAAACAACAACAACAAAATTGAAAGAAAACACAAGACTTGAAGGAGGAAATTTCATTTTTAATCTAAAATTCAAAACAAATATAGATGAAGATGGATAACTTGTTTTCAACAACCAAGGCTCTGATACCAAATGATTCAGATCATTTAGGCAAACAAACTAGGAACACATGAAATCAAAGGAATAGGAACAATTAAATTGCTAAGAATGTAATGAAGATGATCAGATTAGAACTTTAAAGAACAAGAATAAAAAACAATGCAAAATGGTGCAACAAAACTTTAAGCCCTCGGTAAGTAGTGTAAACGATGACATTTTTCCTAGTGAAACATGGAGAACAGAGCGAAAGCATGGTTATCCTTTTAGGAATCAAATTGAGCATTGATTTGATATATTATAATAGTCGTTTCGATGCCCTAGTCAAAAGTAATGACCATTTAATGTTGTAACGCCAATTATCACTTTTTTTAAAACTCTAAGCTGTAGCAGCACCTGTATTTTTTTTTTGAAGACCAAAGATAGATTGAACATAGAAAAGAAAGAACCAGAAAAAGATACAAAGAATTTCAAACAAAACTAAGAAATGAATTCCAAAGACGAAAACAGCAACAAAAGAAAAATTGAAAGAAAACACAAATCTTGAAGGACAAAATTTCATTTTTTTTCTTATGATTTGTGACTCAAGAATGTAGAAAACAATTAGGAATAAAGAAAACAATCACATGATGATTTTTTTTAATCTAAAATTCAAAACAAAGAAAGATGAAGATAGATAAACTATTTTTTAGCAACCAAGGCTCTCATACCAAATGATTCAAACCCTTTAGGCGAAAAATTGAGGATAACATGAACTCAAAGGAATACAAACGATTGAATTGTTAAGAATATAATGAAGATGATCATATTATAACTTTAAAGAACAAGAATCAAAAACAACACAAAAAGGTGCAACAAAACTTTAGGCCCTCGATAAGTAGTGTAACCGGTGACATTTTCATTAGAAAAACGTGGAGAATAGAGAGAAAGCATAGTTTTCTTCTAAGGATTCAAAACAAGCTTTGATTTGATATATTATAATAGTAATTTCGATGCCCTAGTCAATTATCACTTTTGTTTTAACTGTGAACTACAACAGCTCTCTTATTTTTTTAAAGAAAAAAAGATATATTGAAGAGAGAAAAAAAGAACAAGGAAAATATACGAAGAATTCAAAGAAAAGTACTGAATGAAATCCAAAGACAAAAACAACAACAAAATTGAAAGAAAACACAAGACTGGAAGAATGAAATTTCTTTTTTTTCTTATGATTTGTGACTCAAGAAAGTCGAATACAATCGAAGGTTGATTTTTTTTTTGAAATCTAAAACTCCAATAAAAGATAGATGAAGATAAATTACTTATTTTCAATAACCAAGGCTCTGATACCAAATGATGTGGACTCATTAAGCTAACAACCTAAGAACCCACAAACTGAATGGAATAGGAATGGTGCGGAAAACGTGTTGAAGATGATCAGATTAGAACCCTTAAGAACAAGAACTGAAAACAACGCAAAAAGGTGCCACAAAACATTAAGCCCTTGGAAAGTAGTGTAAACGATAGAATTTTGGCTTGAAAACACGTAGAACGAAGATGAAGCATTTTTCTAATTTTTGGAATCAAAACGAACTTCGATTTTATGTATTATAACATTTGTTTCGATGCCCTAGTCAAAGGTATGTCCGTTTGAAGTTGCAATGGAAATTTACCACTTTTTTTAAATGTGAACTCTAGCAAATGATTCAGACCCTGTAGGCGAACAAAATATGAACACATAAAATCAAAATAATAGGAACGATTGAATTGCTAAGAACATAATAAAGATGATCACATTAGAACTTTAAATAATAAGAATAAAAAAAATGCAAAAAGGTGCGACAAAAATTTAAGCCCTTGGTAAGTAAATTAAAAGATGCAATTTTTCCTCAAAAACGTGGAAAACATAGCAAAATCATGGTTCTCTTTTTAGGAATCAAAACAAGCTTCGATTTGATATATTAAAATAGTCGTTTTGATGGGTGAGTCAAAAGTTATGACCGTTTACAGTTACAATACCAATTTATCACTTTTTTTTAATGTGAGTTGCAGTAGCTCCCTTTTTTTTAAGAACAAAGACATATGGAACATAGAAAAAGAAGATTAAAAGAAAACTACGAAACAAAATCCAACGAAGAAAACAACGACAACAAAATTGAAAGAAAATGCAAGATTTGAAGTATGAAATTTCTTTTTTTGTCCTATGATTTGTGACTCAAGAACACAAAAAACAATCAGGAACATAGAAAACAATCACATGATGAATTTTTTTTAATTTAAAATTCAAAACAAAGATAGATGAAGATAGATAACCTGTTTTACAGCAACTAAGGCTCTCATACGAAATGATTCAGACCCTTTAGGAGAACAATCGAGGAAAACATAAACTCAAAGAAATAGGAACAATTAAATTGCTAAGAACATAATGAAGATGATCAGATTAGAACTTTAAAGAACAAGAATCGAAAATAACACAAAAAGGTGTGACAAAACATTAAGCCCTCGATAAGTAGTGTAAACGATGACATTTTGCCTAAAAACATGGAGAATAGAGCAAAAGCATGGTTCCCTTTTTAGGAATCAAAATGAGGTTCTATTTGATATATTAAAATAGTTGTTTTGATGATCGAGTTAGAAGTTATGACCATTTATAGTTGGAACACAAATTTATCACTTTTTTTAAATTGTGAGTTGTAGAAGCTCCCTTCTTTTTATTTAGGAAAAAAGACAAATTGAACATAGAAAAAATACCAAGAAAAATATATGAAGAACTAAAAGAAAACTATGAAACAAAATCCAAAGACAAAAACAATGACAACAAAATTGAAAGAAAACACAAGACTTGAAGGACACAATTTTTTTCCTTATGATTTATGACTCAAGAAAGCAAAAAATAATCAGTAACAAAGAAAACAATCACATGACAATTGTTTTTTAATCTAAAATTCAAAAGAAAGGTAGATAAAGATAGATAACCTGTCTTTCAGCAACCAAGGCTCTCATACCAAATAATTCAGACCCTTTAGGCAAACAACCGAGTAACATATGAACTCAAAGGAATATGAACAATTGAATTGCTAAGAAAGTAATAAAGATGATCATAATAGAACTTTAAAGAACAAGAATCGAAAAAAAAAGCAAGAAGGTGCAAAAAAACTTTAAACCCTCGGTAAGTAGTGTAAACCATGAAATTTTTCCTTGCAAAATGTGTAGAACAAAGCAAAACATGGTTCTCTTTTTAGGATTCAAAACTAGCTTCGATTTGACATATTATAATAGTCGTTTTGATGCCATAGTCATAAGTAATAACCATTTAATGTTGCAATACCAATTATCACTTTTTTTCAAACTGTGAAGTACATCAACTCTCTTCTTTCCTTTTCTTTTTGAAGAAAAAAGATATATTGAAGAGGGTAAAAAAGAACAAGAAAAAGATAAGAAGAATTCAAAGTAAACTACAGAATGAAATCCATAAACAAAAACAATGACAACAAAATTGAAAGAAAACACAAGACTTGAAGACAAAAATTATTATATTTTTCTTGTGATTTGTGACTCAAGAACAGAAAGAAAGCATCAGGAACATAGCAAACAATCACAGGACAAATTTTTTTTGAAATCTAAAATTTAAAACAAAGATAGATGAAGATAGATAACCTATTTTCAACAACTAAGGCTCTAATACCAAATGATTTAGACCGTTTAGGTGAAAAACCTAGGAACATATGAACTCAAAGGAATAAGAACAATTGAATTCCTAAGAACGTGTTGAAGATGATTATATTAGAATTTTAAAGCGTTGTTTTTGGTAAGTAGTGTAAATGATGGATTTTTAGACTCAAAAACGTGAATAATAGAGAAAAAAACATTATTATCATTTTAGGAATCCAAACAAGCTTCGATTGGATATACTATAATAGTCATTTCTATTCTAGAGTCAAAACTTAAGACCATTTAAAGTTGCAGTACCAATTATCACTTATTTTTGAAACTATTAACTCCAGCAGCTCTTTTCTTGTTTTTTTGAAGAAAAAAGATAAATAGAAGAGGAAAAAAAAGAACAAGAAAAAGATACGAAGAATTCAAAGAAAACTACGAAATGAAATTTAAAGACGAATATAAAGACAACAAAATTGAAAGAAAATAGAAGACTTGATGGAAGAAATTTTTTTCTTGTGATTTGTGACTCAAGAAAGCAAAAACAATCGAAGGATGATTTTTAAAAAAATATGAAATTCGAAATAAAGATAAATGAAGATAGATAACTTGTTTTCAGCAACCAAAGCTTTGATACGAAATGATGCAGACCCTTTAGGCTAACAACCTAGGAACCCATAAACTCAGAAGAATAGGAATGATTAAATTGCTAAGAATATGTTGAAGATGATACAATTATAACCCTAAAGAACAATAATTGAAAATAATGCAAAAAGGTGTGAAAAAAAATTAAGCCCTTGGTAAATTGAGTAAACAATAGAATTTTGGCTTGAAAACGAGGAGAACGGAGATGAAGCATAGGTCCATTTTTTGGAATCGAAACAAACTTCAATTTGATATATTATAATAGTCATTCCAATGCCCATGTCAAAAGGTATGACCGTTTCAAGTTGCAATGCCAATTTACCACTTCTTTTTTTAAACTGTGAACTACTGTAGCTTTCTTCTTTATTTTTCTTTTTTTAAAGAACAAAGATAGAGTGAACATAGGAAAAAAGAACAAGAAAAAGATACAAAGAATTTTAAGAAAATGAAGAAATGAAATCCAAAGACGAAAAGAATGACAACAAAATTGAAAGAAAACACAAGAATTAAAGGATGAAAGTTTTTTTTTTTCTAGTGATTTGTGACTCAAGAACACAGAAAACAATCAGAAATGTAGTAAACAATCACAAGATGAATATTTTTCAATCTAAAATTCAAAACAAAGATAGATAAAGATAGATAACCTATTTTCAACAACCAAGTCTCCGATACCAAATGATTCGGATCCTTTGGGCGAACAACCTAGGAACACATGAATACAAAGGAATAGGAATGATTGAATTTGTAAGAAAGTAATAAATATTATCAAATTAGAACTTTATAGAACAAGAATAGAAAACAATGCAAAAAGGTGCGACAAAACTTTGAGCCCTCAGTAAGTAAATTAAATGATGACATTTTTCATCAAAAACAAGGAGAATGGAGAAAAAGCATGGTTTTCTTTTTAGGAATCAAAAGAAGCTTCAATATGACATATTATAATAGTCGTTTCAATGAACAAGGCAAAAAATTTGACCGTTTACAGTTGCAACTCCAATTTATCACTTCTTTTTTTTTTTAAAGTAGGAGCTGCAGCAACTCTTGCCTTTTTTTTAAGAACAAAGATAGATTAACACTACAAAAAAAGAACAAGAAAAAGATACAAAGAATTCAAAGAAAACTACCAAACAAAATACAAAGATGAAAACAACGACAACAAAATTGAAAGAAAATACAAGACTTGAAGGACAAAATTTCTTATTTTTCTTCTTCTTGTGATTTGTGACTCATGAACACAGAAAACAATCAAAGGACGAATAATTTTTATTCTAAAATTCAAAACAAAGATAGTTAAAGATAGATAACCTGTTTTCAATAATCAAGTCTCTGATACCAAATGATTCAGACCCTTTAGGCAAACAACCTATGAACACTTGAATACAAAAGAAAAGGAATGATTGAATTGCTAAGAACATAATGAAGATGATTAGATTAGAACATTAAAGAACAAGAATAAAAGACAACACAAAAAGGTGGGACAAAACATTAATCCCTCGGTAAGTAAATTAAACGATGATATTTTTCCTCAAAAACATGGAGAATGGAGAAAAAGCATGGTTATCCTTTTAGAAATCAAAACGAGCTTCGATTTGATATATTATAATAGTCATTTCAATGACTGAGGCAAAACTTTTAACCATTTACAATTGCAATGCCAATTTATCACTTCTTTCTTTTAAAAGTAGGAGCTGTAGCAGCTCTTGTTTTTTTTTTTGAAGAACAAAGATAGATTGAACACTGCAAAGAAAGAACAAGAAAAAGATACGAAGAATTCAAAGAAAACTACCAAACAAAAATACAATGATGAAAACAATGACAAAAAAATTGAAAGAAAATACAAGACTTGAAGGATGAAATTTCTTTTTTCTTTCTTGTGATATGCGACTCAAGAAACTAGAAAACAATCAAATGTGAAATTTCTTCTTTTGAAATCTAAAATTCAAATAAAAGATAGATGAAGAGAGATAACTCATTTTCAACAACCAAGGCTCTGATACCAAATGATAAGGACACTATAGGTTAACAACTTAGGAACCCACGAACTCAAAGGAATAGGAACATTTGAAATTCTAAGAACATGTTAAAGATGATTAGATTAGAACCCTAAAGAACAAGATCCAAAAACAAAGCAAAAATGTGCAACAAAACATTAAGCCCTCGGTAAGTAGTGTAAACTATAGAATTTGGACTCAAAAATGGGGAAAATAGAGATGAAACATAGTTCTATTTTTTGGAATCAAAACAAACTTTGATTTGATATATTATAATAGTCGTTTCGATGTCCAAGACTTTAAGAACATAATTTCTTTTTCTCTTCTTTTAATTTGTGACTCAAGAACCTTGAAAAGAATAAAAAATGTAGAAAATAAAAAAGGATGAATTTATTTTTTTGAAATCTAAAATTCAAAACAAAGATAGATGAAGATAGATGATCGCCACACAAATTATGTGTACAATGAATATGCAAATATACATATCATAACAAGTAATATAATGATAAGTAAAGATCGTTCCCACGGAGATTATTTTATTAGAAATTAATTTTTCAAACTAAAAATAATAAAATTCAATTTTTTTCTGTGTTTTTATATTTTAATGAAGAAAAATTAAAATAACTAAAAGTAAATAGCAATAATTAATTAAATAAGATTTTGTGACTAAAACGATATATGAGAAAATATCTAGGAATACTTAATCCCCCAATTTTCTAAACATGTGAATCGCCAAAATCCCCCCAATATAATTATCAATTAATTACATGATCAATTGAATCTAATCTACCATGTATTTCTCTCTCAAGTAACTACACACCATATAGTAATTAATTTAATCACACTCTCATGCCAATTAAATTGCATACTACTCATTAAGTTCATCAATTATGAATCACATACATAAGAATATTACATCTCTGCCTAGAAAATATGCATGTTATTTAATCAAGACAAACAATTAAATAATTCTCTCAAATCTATTTAATTGCCTCTATAGATAAATTATTGGCTAAATAATTAATAGCATAAAAATCATATTAAATAATATAATTAAATTAAAATTATAATTGGGGTAAAATTTTATATCATCACATGGTGAAAATTGGGTTCATAAGATCCCTAGATTAATAAATTAATTATACATAATTGTGTTCATAAAGCTCATATTATTCATAAAGAAAGACATAAAATTGATAAAAAAAAGAGTAGAAGAAGAAAAATAATCTCCTCTTGAATCTCCACCAAAATTGTGTCGTCTCTTGAATTTGTTTTTGCATTTTTCTCTCTTTTTAGCTGTAAAAATTGACCAAAATTATGCTAATGGAGGATAATTAGGATTTGTGGAGTGATTAGGGGCTTAAATAAAGTACAGGTGCTATCTAGACCATTCGATCAGCTTCAAATCAAGGGCTACGATCAAAACAAGCAAAATTGAGAGTTTGAGCCAATCACAGCTGACACGTGGCATTAGAAATTCATTGGACAAATCAGTGAGTGACGCGTGGCAGGGGAGACCAGTCAGAGTCAACAACAAGTAGCGTGGCGTGATTCACGAGAACCAATGGCATGGTGCACTGGTGGAACGCGTAGAGCAATGGCATGCTGACATGAGGCATGGAACATTGACCGATTTCTGAACTCGGATTGAACGCCATGTTGACACGTGGTAGCATGTTTCATCCTCCTCCCACACGACGTGACATGATTTTCTCTCCATGCTTGCTTGGTGTCCACGTGGCTTGCCCGATCAGCTCTTCTACTAGCGTGGCATGCCACGTGGCATCTTCTGATTGGTCATGCATTAAAAATTCATAAAAAATCCATAAAAATTCCAAAAGTTATATTTTCACCCCTTTTCACTGAAAAGTTTATATTTTAATTTTTTTTGTCATAAAAATACTATTTCAAGTAAATATGAAGTAAAAAAGTGAGCTAATGACTTTATTTTCATAGTGTCATCAATAGATAACTTATTTTTAGCAACCAAGCATTTGATAGTAAATGATGCGGATCCTTTAGGAAAACAACCTAGAAACCCAAAAACACAAAGTAATAGAAACGATTGAATTGCTAAGAATTTATTGAAGATGTTCAGATAAGAACCCTAAAGAACAAGAAACAAAAACAACGCAAAAAAGGTGCAACAAAAAATTAAGCCCTCGATATGTAGTATAAATGATAGAAATTTTGCTTGAAAGTGTTGATAATAGTGTTGAAGCATAGTTTTACTTTAAGGAATCAAAATGAACTTTGATTTGATATATTATAATAGTAGTCTCGATGCCCGAGTCAAAAGTTAAGACCGTTTAAAGTTGCAAAGCCAATTTATTACTTTTTTTTAAACTGTGAACAATAGTAGTTCTCTTTTTTTTCATTTTTCAAAGAACAAAGATAGATTGAACACAAAAAAAAGAATAAGAAAAAGATACAAAGAATTCAAAGAAAACTACGAAATAAAATCCAAAGATGAAACAACAGTAACATAATTGAAAGGAAACACAAGACATGAATCAACTTGTTTTCAACAACCAAGGCTCTGATACCAAATGATACGGATCCCTTAGGCTAACAACCTAGGAACCCACGAACTCAAAGTAATTGGAACTATTGAATTGTTAAGTATGTGTTGAAGATGAATAGATTAGAAGCGTAAGGAACAAGAACTAAAAACAACACAAAAAGGTGCAACAAAACATTAATCCTTTGGTAAGTAGTGTAAACATTATAATTTTGGCTTGAAAACATGGAGAATTGAAATGACACATACTTCTATTTTATTGAATCAAAACTAACTTCAATTTGATATATTATAAGAGTCAATTCAATGTTTGAGTCAAAAGTTAAGACTTTTTAAAGTTGCAACGCCAATTTACCACTTTTTTTTAAAGTGTGACGAAATCCTAAGAAAAAAAATGACAACAAAATTGAAAGAAAATACACGAGTTAAGGGAAGAGATTTCATTTTTTCTCATGATTTTTGACTCATGAACGTAGAAAATAATCAAAGGATTAATTTTTTTTGAAATCTAAAATTCAAAACAAAGTTAGGTGAAGTTAAATAACTTGTTTCCAGCCACCAAGGCATTGATACCAAATAATACGGACCCTTTAGGAAAAATACCTAGGAACCCACGAAATCAAAGGAATATGAATGATTGAATTGCTAAGAACGTGTTAAAGATGATCAGATCAGAACCTTAAAGAAGAACCAAAAACAACATATAAAGGTATGAACAAAAATTTAAGCCCTCAATAAGTAGTACACACGATAGGATTTTGGCTTGAAAATATGGAGAACGGAGATGAAGCATAGTTCTATTTTAGGGAATCAAAACCAACTTCGACTTGATATATTATCATAATCATTTCAATGCTCGAGTAAAAATTTATGACCGTATAAAATTGCAATGCTAATTTACCACTTTTATTTTATAGCATCAACTCTCTTCTTTTTTTCATTTTTTGAAGAAGAAAGATAGATTGAACACAAAAAAATAGAACAAGAAAAATATATACGAAGAATTCAAAGAAAAATACAAAACAAAATCCAAAGATGAAACAATGAGAACAAAATTCAAAGAAAACACAAGACATGAAGGAAAATATTTATTTAATTTTCTCTTGTGATTTGTGATTATGGAACACAGAAATCAATCAAAGGATCATTTTTCTTAATTCTAAAATTCCAAACAAAGATAGATGAATATAGATAACTTACTTTCCACCACCAAGGCTTTTATACCAAATAATATGGACCCTTTAGGCTACCAACCAAAGAACCCACGAACTCAAAGGAATAGGAATGATTGAATTGCAAAGAACGTGCTGTAGATGATCATATTAGAACCATAAAGAACAAGAACCAAAAACAACGCAAAAGGTGCGACAAAACATTAAGCCCTTAGTGAGTAGTGTAAACATTATAATTTTGGCTTGAAAACATGGAGAACAGAGATGACGCATATTTCTATTTTTTGGAATCAAAACAAACTTCGATTTGATATATTATAAGAGTCAATTTGATGCCGAGTCAAAAGTTAAAACCGTTTAAAGTTACAAAGCCAATTTACCACTTTTTTTTTTTAAACTGTGAACTGTAGTAGCTATCTTTTTTTTTTCTTGAAGAACAAAGATAGATTGAACACAGAAAAAAAGAACAAGAAAACGATAGGAAGAATTCAAAGAAAACTACAAAACAAAATCTAAAGATGAAAACAATGACAACAAAATTGGAATAAAATACAAGACTTGAAGGAAGAAATTTCATTTTTTTTCTTATGATTTGTGACTCAAGACCGTAGAAAAAAATCAATGGATTAATTTATTTTGTTTGAAATCTAAAATTCAAAACAAAGGTAGGTGAAGCTAAATAACTTGTTTTTAGCCACTAAGGCATTGATACCAAATGATGCGTACCCTTTAGGCTAACAACCTAGGAACCCACAAACTCAAAGGAATATGAACGATCAAATTTCTAAGAACATGTTGAAGATGATTAGATTAGAATCCTAAAAAAAAAGAACCGAAAAAAATGAGAAAAGGTGTGACAAAACATTAAGCCCTCTGTAGGTAGTGTAAACGATAGAATTTGATCTCGAAAATAGGGAGAGTAATGAAAAAGCATAATTATATTTTTTTAAATCAAAACAAACTTCAATTTGATATATTATAATACTCATTTTTGATGTCCCAATCAAAAGTTACAATACCTATTTATCCCTTTTTTCTTTGAAACTGTGAACTGAAGTAATTGTCTTCTTCTTTATTTTTGAAGAACAAAGATATTTTGAACACAGGAAAAAAAATAACAAAAAAAAGAAACACAAAATTCAAATAAAACTACAAACCGAAATATAAAGATGAAAACAACGATAACAAAATTGAAAGAAAACCAAAGACTTGAAGGATGGAATTTCTTTTTTTCTTTTGATTTAATTATGACTCAAGAATGCATAAAAGAATTAGGAACACATAAAACAAAAAAAAAGGATGAATTTCTTTTTTGAAGTCTAAAATTCAAAACAAAGATAGTTAACTTGTTTTTAGCAACCGAGGCTCTGATACAAAATGATGCGAACCCTTTAGGCAAACAACCTAGGAACCCACAAACTCAATGTAATAGGAATGATTAAATTTCTAAGAACGTGTTGAAGATGATTAGATTAGGACCCTAAAAAACAAGAACCAAAAATAATGCAAAATGGTACGATAAAACTTTAAGCCCTCGGTAAGTATTGTAAATAATATAATTTTAGCTCAAAAATGTTGATTAAAGAGATTAAGCGTAGTTCTATTTTTAGGAATCAAAATGACCTTCGATTTGATATATTATAATAGTCGTTTTGGATGCTTGTGTCAAAAGTGATCACCATTTAATGTTGTAAAGGCAATTTACCAAAGGATGAATTTTTTTTTTGAAATCTAAAATTCAAAACTAAGATAGATGAAGATAGATAACTTGTTTTGAGAAACCAAGGCTCTAATACCAAATGATGTGGACCTTTTAAGCTAACAACCTAGGCACCCTTGAACTCAAAGGAATAAAATGATTGAATTTATAAGAACATGTTGAAGATGATCAGATTAGATCCCTAAAGAAAAAGAACCTAAAAAACCACAAAAAGGTATGAAAAATCAATAAACCCTTGGTAAGTAGTGTAAACGTTAGAATTTTTGCTCGAAAATATGAAGAACAAAGAGGAAGCATACTTCCATTGTTTGGAATAAAAAAAACAAACTTTGATTTGATATATTATAATAGTCGTTTCAATGCCCAAGTCAAAAGTAACGACCGTTTAAAGTTGAAACACCAATTTACCACTTTGGTTTTTGAAAATGTGAACAACAGTACATTTTTCTTTTTTGCCTTTTTTTGAAGAACAAAGATAGATTGCACATGGAAAAAAAGCAAGAAAAAGAAACAATGATTTCAAAGAAAACTACAAAATGAAATCCAAAGACAAAAACAACGACAACAGAATTGAAAGAAAACACAAGACTTGAAGGAAGAAATTTACTTGTTTTTTTTTCTGATTTGTGACTCAAGAATGTTGAAAACAATTGAAGGATTAATTTTATAAAATCTAAAATTCAAAACAAAGGTAGGTGAAGCTTGATAACTTGTTTTCAACCACCAAGGCTCTGATACCAAATGATGCAGACCCTTTCAGCTAACAACCTAGGAACCCATGAAATCAAAGGAATAGGAATGTTTGAATTGCTAAGAACATGTTCAACATGATCATATTAGAACCCTAAAGAAAAAGAATCGAAAACAAAGCAAAAATGTAAGACAAAACATTAAGCCCTCGGTAAGTAGTGTAAACAATAGAATTTGGGTTCGAAAATGTGGAGAGTGAAGATGAAGCATTTTTCTATTTTTTGGAATCAAAACAATTTTCGATTTGATATATTATAATTGTCATTTTCGATGCCCAAGTAAAAAATTAAGACCGTTTAACCTTGCAATGCCTATTATCACTTTTTTCTAAACTATGAACTATAACAACTCTTTTTTTTCAAGAACATAGGTAGATAGAACTCAAGAAAAAAAAAGAACAAGAAAATGATACAAGGAATTGAAAGAAACTATGAAACAAAATCCAAAGACGAAAATAAGGACAACAAAATTGAAAGAAAACACAACACTTGAAGAACATAATTTCTTTTCTTTTCCATTGAATTGCAACTTAACAACGCATAAAATATCCAAAAATGCAAAAAACAATAAAAGGACGAATATCTTTTTTCAAAATATGAAATTCAAAACAAAGATAGATGAAGATAAATAACCTATTTTCAGCAACCAAGACTCTGATAGTAAATGATGCGGACCCTTTAGGCAAACAACCTAGGAACCCATAATCTCAAAGTAATAGAAACGATTGAATTGCTAAGAACATATTGAACATGTTCAGATTAGAACCCTAATGAACAAGAACCAAAAATAATGCAAAAATGTGCGATAAAACTTTAAGCCCTCGATAAGTAGCATAAATGATATAAATTGTGATCCAAACTTTTGATAACCATGATGAAGAAAATTTCTATTTTAAGGAATCAAAATTAGCTTCGATTTTATATATTATAATAGTAGTTTCGATTCCTGAGTCAAAAGTTATGACCGTTTAAAGTTGTAACGCCAATTTACCACTTTGTTTTAAACTATGAACAATAACAACTCTTTTTTTCATTTTTTGAAGAAAAATGATAAATTGAACACAAAAAAAAGAGCAAGAAAAAGATACGAAGAATTCAAAGAAAACTACAAAATAAAATGCCAAGATGAAACAACAACAACAAAAATGAAAGAAAACACAATACTTGAAGGAAAAAATTTAATTTTTTTCTTGTGATTTGTGACTCAAGAATGCAGAAAACAATCAAAGGATTATTATTATTTTTTTGAAATATAAAATTCAAAACAAAGGAAGGTTAAGATAGAAAACTTGTTTTCAGCCACCAAGGCTCTGATACCAAATGATGTGGTCCCTATAGAATAACTACCTAGGAACCAACAAACTCAAAGGAATATGAACGATTGAATTGCTAAGAACGCGTTAAAGATTATCATATTAGAACCCCCCAAGAACAAGAGCAAAAAAAAAATGCAAAAAGGTACAAAATAAAATTTAATCCTTTAGTAAGTAATGTAAATGAAAGAATTTTGGCTTGAAAAGATGGATATATTATCATAGTCATTTCGTTGCATGAGTAAAGAGTTATGACAGTTTAAAGTTGCAATGCCAATTTACCACTTTTTTATACTTTGAATAGCAATAGCTCTCCTTTTTTTTCTTTTTTTTGAAGAAGAAAGATATATTGAACACAAAAAAAAGAACAAGAAAAATATATGAAGAATTCAAAGAAAAAAACCAAACAAAATCCAAAGATGAAACAACGACATCTAAATTGAAAGAAAACACAAGACATGAAGGACAAAATTTATTTATTTTTCTTGTGATTTCTGACTCTAGAATGCAGAAAACAATCAAAACATTAATTTTTTTTTGAAATCTAAAATTAAAAATAAAGACAAATGAATAAGGATAACTTATTTTCAGCAACCAAGGCTCTTATACCAAATAATACGAACACTTTAGGCTAACAACCAAAGAACCCACGAACTCAATGGAATAGGAACAATTGAATTGCTAAGAACATGTTGAAGATGATTAGATTAGAACCCTAAAGAACAAGAACTAAAAAACAATGCGAAAAGGTGCGACAAAACATTAAGACCTTGGTAAGTAGTGTAAACATTAGAATTTTTGCTCAAAAACACGAAGAACGGAGTTGAAACATACTTCTATTTTTTGGAAAAAACGAAACTTTGATTTGATATATTACAATGGTAAATTCGATGCCTGAGTCAAAAGTTAATTCCGTTTAAAGTTGCAACACCAATTTACCACTTTTTTTTAATGGTGAACTGTAGTAGATCTCTTCTTTTCTTTCTTTTATTGAAGAACAAAGTTAGATTGAACATGAAAAAAAGAATAAGAAAAAGATATTAAGAATTCATAGAAAACTACTAAATGAAATCTAAAGACGAAAACAACGAAAACAACATTGAAAAAAACTACAAGAATTGAGGGAAGAAATATCATTTTTTTCTTGTGATTTGTGACTCAGGAATACATAAAACAATCAAAGGATTTTTTTTTTTTGAAATCTAAAATTCAAAACAAAGCTAGTTGAAGATAAATAACTTGTTTTTAGCCACCAAGTACTGATACCAAATGATGCGGATCCTTTAGCCTAACAACCTAGGAACCCATAAACTCAAAGGAATAGGAACAATTGAATTGCTAAGAATGTAATAAAGATGATCAGATTAGAACTTTAAAGAAAAAGAATCGAAAACAACAAAACAAGGTGTGACAAAACTTTAAGCACTCGATAAGTAGGGTAAACATTGACATTTTTCCTCGAAAACATTGAGAATAGAGAGAGTGTGTGGTTCTCTTTCTATGAATCAAAACGAGCTTCGATTTGATATATTATAATAGTTGTTTGGATGCTCGAGTCAAAACTTATGACCATTTAAAGTTGCTACGTCAATTATCACTTTTAAAAAAAAACTGTGAACTGCAACCACTCTTTTCTTTTTTCTTTTGGAAGAAAAAAGATTGATTATAGGAAAAAAAGAACAATAAAAACATACAAGGAATTAAAAAAACTACAAAACAAAATCCAATGACAAAAATAACGACAACAAAATTGAAAGAAAATACAAGACTTAAATGATGAAAAAAAATTTATGGTGATTTGTGACTCAAGAAAATAGATAACAATCAAGGGATGAATTTTTTTTTTGAAAATCTAAAATTCAACACAAAGATAGATGAAGATAAATGACTTATTTTAGAAACCAAGGCTTTGATACCAAATGATGTGAACTCTATAGGCTTACAACCTAGGCACCCAAGAACTCAAAGGAATAAAGATGATTGTATTGCTAAGAAGATGATGAGATTAGATCTCTAAAGAATAAGAACCTAAAAAACCGCATAAAGGTGCGACAAAACAATAAACCCTTGGTAAGTAGTGTAAACGTTGGAATTTTGGTTCAAAAATATGAAGAACGGAGATGAAGCATACTTCCATTTTTTGAATCAAAAGAAACAAATATTGATTTGATATATAATAATAGTCGTTTTGATGCCCGAGTCAAAAGTTACGATCGTTTAAAGTTGCAACGCCAATTTACCACTTTTTTTTAAATGTGAAATGTAGTAGATTTCTTTTTTTTCTTTTTTTTCGAAGAAGAAAGATAGATTGAACAAAGACAAAAAAAAGAAGAAAAAGATACAAGGAAATGAAATAAAACTACAAAACTAAATCAAAAAACGAAAACAATGATAACAAAATTGAAAGAAAACACAAGACTTGAAGGACGAAATTTCTTTTTTTTCTTTTGATTTGTGACTCAAGAACGCAAAAAAGAATCAGGAATGCATAAAATAAAAAAGGATGAAATTTTTTTCTGGTGATTTGTGACTCAAGAAAATAGAAAACAATCAAGGGATGAATTTTTTTTTTTTTTGAAAATCTAAAATTCAAAACAAAGATAGATGAAGATAGATAACTTATTTTAGTAACCAAGGCTCTAATACTAAATGATACATACCCTTTAGGCAAACAACCTAGGCACCCAAAAACTCAAAGGAATAAGAACGATTGAATATCTAAGAATGTCTTGAAGATGATCATATTAGATCCCTAAAAGACAAGACCTTAAAACAACATAGAAAGGTGCAACAAAATAATAAACCCTTAATAAGTAGTGTAAACATTAGAATTTTGGCTCAAAAACACGTAGAACGGAGATGAAGCATACTTCTATTATTTGGAATCAAAACAAAAAAATATCGATTTGATATATAATAATATTCGTTTCGATGCCCGAGTTAAAAGTTACGACCATTTGAAGTTGCAACACCAATTTACCACTTTTTTTTTTAAATGTGAACTGCAATAGATTTTTTTTCTTTTTTTGAAGAAGAAAGATAGATTTGAACACAGAAAAAAAGAACAAGAAAAGGATACAAGGAATTCAAAGATGAAAACAACGATAACAAAATTGTAAGAAAACACAAGACTTAAAGGACGGAATTTATTTTTTTCTACTTTTGATTTGTGACTCAAGAACATATAAAGGAATCAGGAATGCATAAAATAAGAAAGATTAATTTTAGCAACCAAGGCTCTGATACTAAATGATGCGGACCCTTTAGGCAAACAACCTAGGAATCAACAAACTCAAAATAATAGGAACAATTGAATTTCTAAGAATGTGTTGAAGATGATCAGATTAGAACCCTAAAGAACAAGAGCCCAAAATAACGCAAAAAGGTGCGAAAAAACTTTAAGCCCTTAGTAAGTAGTGTAAAAGATAGAAATTTGGCTCAAAAATGTTGATAAAAGAGATGAAGCATAGATCTATTTTTAAGAATCTAAGCGAGCTTCGATTTGATATATTATAATAGTTATTTTGATGCACGCATCAAAAGTTCTAAACGTTTAAATTTGCAAAGCCAATTTACCACTTATTTTTTGAAACTGTCAACTACAACAACTCTTTTCTTTGTTTTTTTTTTTTTGAAAAAAATAGACAGATTGAACATAGAAAAAAAGAACAAAAAAAAGATACCAAGAATTCAAAGAAAACTTTGAAGCAAAATCTAAAGAAAAAAAGAACAACCACAAATTGAAAGAAAATACAAGACTTTAGGGAAGAAATTTCAATTTTTTTCCTATGATTGTGACCCACGAATGCAAAAAAAAAAATCAGCAATGTAGAAAGCAATCAAATGATGATTTATTTTGAAATCTAAAATTCAAAGCAAAGATAGGTAAAGATACATAACCTACTATCAACCACCAAGGCTCTGATACCTAATGACTCGAACCCTTTTGGCAAAAAACCTAGGAACACATGAACTCAAAGGAATAGGAACAATTTAATTGCTAGGAATCTAATGAAGATGATCAAATTAGAACTTTAAAGAAAATGAATCGAAAACAACACAATAAGGTGCGGAAAAACTTTAAGCACTCAGTACGTAGGGTAAATGTTGACATTTTGCCTTGAAAACATTGAGAACGGAGCAAAAGCATGGTTCTCTTTCTATGAATCAAAACGAGCTTCGATTTGATATATTATAAAAGTCATTTCGATGCCGGAGTCAAAACTTGTGACCATTTAAAGTTGCAATGCCAATTATCATTTATTAAAAAAACTGTGAACTGCTACCGCACACTTTTCTTTTTTGGAAAAAAAAAATTGATTGAAGATAGGAAAAAAGAATACAAAAGAAATTTTATCCATCAAGTCTCAAGTATTTTCTTTCAATTTTGTGGTCATGGTTTTCCTCTTTGGATTTCATTTCGTAGTTTTCTTTAAATTCTCAGTATCAATTTCTTTTCTTTGTTTTCTATGTTCAACATATCGTTGTTCTTGAGAAAAACAAGAGAACTACTCTAGTTCACTATTTGAAAACAAAATTAAGGTAATAGTTGGGGTTGCAACTTTAAAATTTATAACTTTTAATTCGTGTATCAAAATGACTACTATAATATATCAAATCGAAGCTCGTTTCATTACGTAAAAACTCATAGTAGTAATATTTAAGTTCTATGTGTTTTTAAACCCAAATTCAATCACTAAACTACTTACAGACGTCTTAAAGTTTGATCGCCCCTTTTTTTGTATGGTTTTTGTTCCTGCTCTTTAGGATTCCAATTTGATCATCTTAACCATGTTCTTAGTAAATCAATATTTCTTATTCCTTTGAGTAACCGTGTTATTTTGTTGTCCTTCAAAAGGATGCGTATCGTTTTGTATCGTAGCCTTGGTTGCTGAAAATAGTGTATGTGTCTTCATATATCTATTTTTTGAATTTTAGATTTGAAACATATTTGTTCTTTGATTATTTTCGGCTTTCTTAAGTAACAAATCACAAAATAGAAAGAAATTTTGTCCTTCAAGACAAGTGTTTTCTTTCAATTTTGTTGTCATTGTTTTCCTGTTTGGATTTCATTTCGTAGTTTTCTTTAAATTCTCAGTATCTATTTCTTTTCTTTGTTTTCTATGTTCAACATATCGTTGTTCTTGAGAAAAACAAGAGAACTACTCCAGTTCACTATTTGAAAACAAAATTAAGGTAATAGTTGGGGTTGCAACTTTAAAATTTATAACTTTTAATTCGTGTATCAAAATGACTACTATAATATATCAAATCGAAGCTCGTTTCGTTACGTAAAAACTCATAGTAGTAATATTTTAGTTCTCTGTGTTTATGAACCCAAATTCCATCGTTTACACTACTTACGGGTGTCTTATAATTTAGTCTCCCCTTTTTTGCGTTTTGTTTCTTTTCTTGCTCTTTGGGATTCCAATTTGATCATCTTAACCATGTTCTAAGTAAATCAATATTTCTTATTCCTTTGAGTAACCATTTTATTTTGTTGTCCGAAAAAAGGATGCGCATCATTTTGTATCATAGCCTTGGTTGCTGAAAATAGTGTATGTGTCTTCATATATCTATTTTTTGAATTTTAGATTTGAAACATATTTGTTCTTTGATTATTTTCGGCTTTCTTAAGTAACAAATCACAAAATTGAAAGAAATTTTGTCCTTCAAGACAAGTGTTTTCTTTCAATTTTGTTGTCATTGTTTTCCTCTTTGGATTTCATTTCATAGTTTTCTTTAAATTCTCAATATCTATTTCTTTTCCTTGTTTTCTGTTTTCAACATATCATTGTTCTTGAGAAAAACAAGAGAACTACTCCAGTTCACTATTTCAAAACAAAATTAAGGTAATAGTTGGGGTTGCAAGTCTAAACTGTTATAACTTTTAATTCGTGTATCAAAATGACTACTATAATATATCAAATCGAAGCTCGTTTCGTTACATAAAAACTCATAGTAGTAATATTTAACTTCTCTGTGTTTTTAAACCCAAATTTCATCGTTTATACTACTTACGGATGTCTTAAAGTTTGGAATCCCCTTTTTCGCGCTTTGTTTTTCTTCCTGCTCTTTAGGATTCCAATTTGATCATCTTAACCATGTTCTTAGTAAATCAATATTTCTTATTTCTTTGAGTTCCTGGTTTATTTTGTTGCCCCCCAAAAGGATGCGCATCGTTTTGTATCTTAGCCTTGGTTGCTGAAAATAGTGTATGTGTCTTCATATATCTATTTTTTAAATTTTAGATATGAAAATATTTGTCCTTTGGTTGTTTTCTCCTGTCTTAAGTCACAAATCACAAAATAGAATGAAATTTTGTCCTTCAAGTCAAGTGTTTCTTTCAATTTTGTTGTCATTGTTTTCCTCTTTGAATTTCATTTCCTTGTTTTCTTTAAATTCTCAATATCTATTTCTTTTCCTTGTTTTCTGTGTTCAACATATCATTGTTCTTGACAAAAACAATAGAACTACTCTAGTTCACTTTTTCAAAACAAAATTAAAGTAATAGTTGGGGTTGCAACTTTAAACTGTTATAACTTTTAATTCGTGTATCAAAATGACTACTATAATATATCAAATCGAAGCTCGTTTCGTTACATAAAAACTCATAGTAGTAATATTTAACTTCTCTGTGTTTTTAAACCCAAATTTCATCGTTTATACTACTTACGGATGTCTTAAAGTTTGGAATCCCCTTTTTCGCGCTTTGTTTTTCTTCCTGTTGTTTAGGATTCCAATTTGATCTTCTTAACCACGTTCTTAGTAAATCAATATTTCTTATTCCTTTGAGTAACCGTGTTATTTTGTTGTCCCCCAAAAGGATGTGCATCGTTTTTGTATCGTAGCCTTGGTTGCTGAAAATAGTGTATGTGTCTTCATATATCTATTTTTTGAATTTTAGATATGAAAATATTTGTCCTTTGGTTGTTTTCTCCTGTCTTAAGTCACAAATCACAAAATAGAATGAAATTTTGTCCTTCAAGTCAAGTGTTTCTTTCAATTTTGTTGTCATTGTTTTCCTCTTTGAATTTCATTTCCTTGTTTTCTTTAAATTCTCAATATCTATTTCTTTTCCTTGTTTTCTGTGTTCAACATATCATTGTTCTTGAGAAAAACAAGAGAACTACTCCAGTTCACTTTTTCAAAACAAAATTAAGGTAATAGTTGGGGTTGCAACTTTAAACTGTTATAACTTTTAATTCGTGTATCAAAATGACTACTATAATATATCAAATCGAAGCTCGTTTCGTTACATAAAAACTCATAGTAGTAATATTTAACTTCTCTGTGTTTTTAAACCCAAATTTCATCGTTTATACTACTTACGGATGTCTTAAAGTTTGGAATCCCCTTTTTCGCGCTTTGTTTTTCTTCCTGCTCTTTAGGATTCCAATTTGATCATCTTAACCATGTTCTTAGTAAATCAATATTTCTTATTTCTTTGAGTTCCTGGTTTATTTTGTTGCCCCCCAAAAGGATTCGCATCCTTTTGTATCTTAGCCTTGGTTGTTGAAAATAGTGTATGTGTCTTCATATATCTATTTTTTGAATTTTAGATATAAAAATATTTGTCCTTTGGTTGTTTTCTCCTGTCTTAAGTCACAAATCACAAAATAGAATGAAATTTTGTCCTTCAAGTCAAGTGTTTCTTTCAATTTTGTTGTCATTGTTTTCCTCTTTGAATTTCATTTCCTTGTTTTCTTTAAATTCTCAATATCTATTTCTTTTCCTTGTTTTCTGTGTTCAACATATCATTGTTCTTGACAAAAACAATAGAACTACTCCAGTTCACTTTTTCAAAACAAAATTAAAGTAATAGTTGGGGTTGCAACTTTAAACTGTTATAACTTTTAATTCGTGTATCAAAATGACTACTATAATATATCAAATCGAAGCTCGTTTCGTTACATAAAAACTCATAGTAGTAATATTTAACTTCTCTGTGTTTTTGAACCCAAATTTCATCGTTTATACTACTTACGGATGTCTTAAAGTTTGGAATCCCCTTTTTCGCGCTTTGTTTTTCTTCCTGCTCTTTAGGATTCCAATTTGATCATCTTAACCATGTTCTTAGTAAATCAATATTTCTTATTTCTTTGAGTTCCTGGTTTATTTTGTTGCCCCCCAAAAGGATTCGCATCCTTTTGTATCTTAGCCTTGGTTGTTGAAAATAGTGTATGTGTCTTCATATATCTATTTTTTGAATTTTAGATATGAAAATATTTGTCCTTTGGTTGTTTTTTCCTGTCTTAAGTCACAAATCGCAAAATAGAATGAAATTTTGTCCTTCAAGTCAAGTGTTTCTTTCAATTTTGTTGTCATTGTTTTCCTCTTTGAATTTCATTTCCTTATTTTCTTTAAATTCTCAATATCTATTTCTTTTCCTTGTTTTCTGTGTTCAACATATCATTGTTCTTGAGAAAAACAAGAGAACTACTCCAGTTCACTTTTTCAAAACAAAATTAAGGTAATAGTTGGGGTTGCAACTTTAAACTGTTATAACTTTTAATTCGTGTATCAAAATGACTACTATAATATATCAAATCGAAGCTCGTTTCGTTACATAAAAACTCATAGTAGTAATATTTAACTTCTCTGTCTTTTTGAACGCTAATTCCATCGTTTATACTACTTACGGATGTCTTAAAGTTTGGAATCCCCCTTTTCTGCGTATGGTTTTTGTTCCTACTCTTTAGGATTCCAATTTGATCATCTTAACCATGTTCTTAGTAAATCAATATTTCTTATTCCTTTGAGTAACCGTGTTATTTTGTTGTCCCCCAAAAGGATGCGTATCATTTTGTATCGTAGCCTTGGTTGCTGAAAATAGTGTATGTGTCTTCATATATCTATTTTTTAAATTTTAGATATGAAAATATTTGTCCTTTGCTTGTTTTCTCCTATCTTAAGTCAAAAATCACAAAATATAATGAAATTTTGTCCTTCAACTCTAGTGTTTCTTTCAATTTTGTTGTCATTATTTTCCTCTTTGAATTTCATTTCCTTGTTTTCTTTAAATTCTCAATATCTATTTCTTTTCCTTGTTTTCTGTGCTCAACGTATCGTTGTTCTAGATAAAAACAAGAGAACTACTCCAATTCACTGTTTCAAAACAAAATTAAGGTAATAGTTGGGGTTGAAAATTTAAACTGTTATAACTTTTAATTGGTGTATCAAAATGACTACTATAATATGTCAAATCCAAGCTCGTTTCGTTACGTAAAAACTCATAGTAGTAATATTTAAGTTCTCTATGTTTTTGAACCCAAATTCAATCGTTTAAACTACTTACGGACGTCTTAAAGTTTGATCGCCCCTTTTTTGCGTATGGTTTTTGTTCGTGCTCTTTAGGATTCCAATTTGATCTTCTTAACCACGTTCTTAGTAAATCAATATTTCTTATTCCTTTGAGTAACCGTGTTATTTTGTTGTCCCCCAAAAGGATGTGCATCGTTTTTGTATCGTAGCCTTGGTTGCTGAAAATAGTGTATGTGTCTTCATATATCTATTTTTTGAATTTTAGATATGAAAATATTTGTCCTTTGGTTGTTTTCTCCTGTCTTAAGTCACAAATCGCAAAATAGAATGAAATTTTGTCCTTCAAGTCAAGTGTTTCTTTCAATTTTGTTGTCATTGTTTTCCTCTTTGAATTTCATTTCCTTATTTTCTTTAAATTCTCAATATCTATTTCTTTTCCTTGTTTTCTGTGTTCAACAAATCATTGTTCTTGAAAAAAACAAGAGAACTACTCCAGTTCACTTTTTCAAAACAAAATTAAGGAAATAGTTGGGGTTGAAACTTTAAACTGTTATAACTTTTAATTCGTGTATCAAAATGACTACTATAATATATCAAATCGAAGCTCGTTTCGTTACGTAAAAACTCATAGTAGTAATATTTTAGTTCTCTATGTTTTTGAACCCAAATTCCATCGTTTATACTACTTACGGATGTCTTAAAGTTTGGAAGCCCCTTTTTTGCGTATGGTTTTTCTTCCTGCTCTTTAGGATTCCAATTTGATCATCTTAACCATGTTCTTAGTAAATCAATATTTCTTATTCCTTTGAGTAACCGTGTTATTTTGTTGTCCCCCAAAAGGATGCGCATCGTTTTGTATCTTAGCCTTGGTTGCTGAAAATAGTGTATGTGTCTTCATATATCTATTTTTTGAATTTTAGATATGAAAATATTTGTCCTTTGGTTGTTTTCTCCTGTCTTAAGTCACAAATCACAAAATAGAATGAAATTTTGTCCTTCAAGTCAAGTGTTTCTTTCAATTTTGTTGTCATTGTTTTCCTCTTTGAATTTCATTTCCTTGTTTTCTTTAAATTCTCAATATCTATTTCTTTTCCTTGTTTTCTGTGTTCA
Source organism: Hippophae gyantsensis (assembly GCA_030763125.1). Taxonomy (NCBI): domain Eukaryota; kingdom Viridiplantae; phylum Streptophyta; class Magnoliopsida; order Rosales; family Elaeagnaceae; genus Hippophae; species Hippophae gyantsensis. The sequence continues at coordinate 35,194,192 of CM061028.1, forward strand.
ACATATCATTGTTCTTGAGAAAAACAAGAGAACTACTCCAGTTCACTTTTTCAAAACAAAATTAAGGTAATAGTTGGGGTTGCAACTTTAAACTGTTATAACTTTTAATTCGTGTATCAAAATGACTACTATAATATATCAAATCGAAGCTCGTTTCGTTACATAAAAACTCATAGTAGTAATATTTAACTTCTCTGTGTTTTTAAACCCAAATTTCATCGTTTATACTACTTACGGATGTCTTAAAGTTTGGTAGCCCATTTTTTGCGTATGGTTTTTGTTCCTGCTCTTTAGGATTCTAATTTGATCTTCTTAACCACGTTCTTAGTAAATCAATATTTCTTATTCCTTTGAGTAACCGTGTTATTTTGTTGTCCCCCAAAAGGATGTGCATCGTTTTTGTATCGTAGCCTTGGTTGCTGAAAATAGTGTATGTGTCTTCATATATCTATTTTTTGAATTTTAGATATGAAAATATTGGTCCTTTGATTGTTTTCTCCATTCATAAGTCACAAATCACAAAATAGAAAGAAATTTTGTCCTTCAAGTCAAGTGTTTCTTTCAATTTTGTTGTCATTGTTTTCCTCTTTGAATTTCATTTCCTTGTTTTCTTTAAATTCTCAATATCTATTTCTTTTCCTTGTTTTCTGTGTTCAACATATCATTGTTCTTGAGAAAAACAAGAGAACTACTCCAGTTCACTTTTTCAAAACAAAATTAAGGTAATAGTTGGGGTTGCAACTTTAAAATTTATAACTTTTAATTCGTGTATCAAAATGACTACTATAATATATCAAATCGAAGCTCGTTTCGTTACGTAAAAACTCATAGTAGTAATATTTAAGTTCTCTGTGTTTTTGAACCCAAATTCAATCGTTTAAACTACATATGGATGTCTTAAAATTTGATCGCCCCTTTTTTGCGTATGGTTTTTGTTCCTACTCTTTAGGATTCCAATTTGATCATCTTAACCATGTTCTTAGTAAATCAATATTTCTTATTGCTTTGAGTAACCGTGTTATTTTGTTGTCCCCCAAAAGGATTCGTATCGTTTTGTATCGTAGCCTTGGTTGCTGAAAATAGTGTATGTGTCTTCATATATCTATTTTTTGAATTTTAGATATGAAACATATTTGTTCTTTGATTATTTTCGGCTTTCTTAAGTCACAAATCACAAAATAGAAAGAAATTTTGTCCTTCAAGACAAGTGTTTTCTTTCAATTTTGTTGTCATTGTTTTCCTCTTTGTATTTCATTTCTTAGTTTTCTTTAAATTCTCAATATCTATTTCTTTTCTTTGTTTTCTATGTTCAACATATCGTTGTTCTTGAGAAAAGCAAGAGAACTACTCCAGTTCACTATTTGAAAACAAAATTAAGGTAATAGTTGGGGTTGCAACTTTAAAATTTATAACTTTTAATTCGTGTATCAAAATGAATACTATAATATATCAAATCGAAGCTCGTTTCATTACGTAAAAACTCATAGTAGTAATATTTAAGTTCTCTGTGTTTTTAAACAAAAAATTCAATCGTTTAAACTACTTACGGACGTCTTAAAGTTTGATCGCCCCTTTTTTGCGTATGGTTTTTGTTCCTGCTCTTTAGGATTCCAATTTGATCATCTTAACCATGTTCTTAGTAAATCAATATTTCTTATTCCTTTGAGTAACCGTGTTATTTTGTTGTCCCCCAAAAGGATGCGTATCGTTTTGTATCGTAGCCTTGGTTGGAAAAATAGTGTATGTGTCTTCATATATCTATTTTTTGAATTTTAGATATGAAACATATTTGTTCTTTGATTATTTTCAGCTTTCTTAAGTCACAAATCACAAAATAGAAAGAAATTTTGTCCTTCAAGACAAGTGTTTTCTTTCAATTTTGTTGTCATTGTTTTCCTGTTTGGATTTCATTTCGTAGTTTTCTTTAAATTCTCAGTATCTATTTCTTTTCTTTGTTTTCTATGTTCAACATATCGTTGTTCTTGAGAAAAACAAGAGAACTACTCCAATTCACTATTTGAAAACAAAATTAAGGTAATAGTTGGGGTTGTAACTTTAAAATTTATAACTTTTAATTCGTGTATCAAAATGACTACTATAATATATCAAATCGAAGCTCGTTTCATTACGTAAAAACACATAGTAGTAATATTTAAGTTCTCTGTGTTTTTAAACCCAAATTCAATCGTTTAAACTAATTATGGATGTCTTAAAGTTTGATCGCACCTCTTTTGCGTATGGTTTTTGTTCCTGCTCTTTAGGATTCCAATTTGATCATCTTAACCATGTTCTTAGTAAATCAATATTTCTTATTCCTTTGAGTAACCGTGTTATTTTGTTGTCCCCCAAAAGGATGCGTATCGTTTTGTATCGTAGCCTTGGTTGCTGAAAATAGTGTATGTGTCTTCATATATCTATTTTTTGAATTTTAGATATGAAACATATTTGTTCTTTGATTATTTTCGGCTTTCTTAAGTCACAAATCACAAAATAGAAAGAAATTTTGTCCTTCAAGACAAGTGTTTTCTTTCAATTTTGTTGTCATTGTTTTCCTCTTTGGATTTCATTTCGTAGTTTTCTTTAAATTCTCAATATCTATTTCTTTTCTTTGTTTTCTATGTTCAACATATCGTTGTTCTTGAGAAAAACAAGAGAACTACTCCAGTTCACTATTTGAAAACAAAATTAAGGTAATAGTTGGGGTTGCAACTTTAAAATTTATAATTTTTAATTCGTGTAACAAAATGACTACTATAATATATCAAATCGAAGCTCGTTTCGTTACGTAAAAACTCATAGTAGTAATATTTAAGTTCTCTGTGTTTTTGAACCCAAATTCAATCGTTTAAACTACATATGGATGTCTTAAAATTTGATCGCCCCTTTTTTGCGTATGGTTTTTGTTCCTACTCTTTAGGATTCCAATTTGATCATCTTAGCCATGTTCTTAGTAAATCAATATTTCTTATTGCTTTGAGTAACCGTGTTACTTTGTTGTCCCCCAAAAGGATACGTATCGTTTTGTATCGTAGCCTTGGTTGCTGAAAATAGTGTATGTGTCTTCATATATCTATTTTTTGAATTTTAGATATGAAAATATTTGTCCTTTGGTTGTTTTCTCCTGTCTTAAGTCACAAATCACAAAATAGAAAGAAATTTTGTCCTTCAAGTCAAGTGTTTCTTTCAATTTTGTTGTCATTGTTTTCCTCTTTGGATTTCATTTCGTAGTTTTCTTTAAATTCTCAATATCTATTTCTTTTCTTAGTTTTCTATGTTCAACATATCGTTGTTCTTTAGAAAAACAAGAGAACTACTCCAGTTCACAATTTGAAAACAAAATTAAGGTAATAGTTGGGGTTGCAACTTTAAAATTTATAATTTTTAATTCGTGTAACAAAATGACTACTATAATATATCAAATCGAAGCTCGTTTCGTTACGTAAAAACTCATAGTAGTAATATTTAAGTTTTCTGGGTTTTTGAACCCAAATTCAATCGTTTAAACTACATATGGATGTCTTAAAATTTGATCGCCCCTTTTTTGCGTATGGTTTTTGTTCCTACTCTTTAGGATTCCAATTTGATCATCTTAACCATGTTCTTAGTAAATCAATATTTCTTATTGCTTTGAGTAACCGTGTTATTTTGTTGTCCCCCAAAAGGATTCGTATCGTTTTGTATCGTAGCCTTGGTTGCTGAAAATAGTGTATGTGTCTTCATATATCTATTTTTTGAATTTTAGATATAAAAATATTGGTCCTTTGATTGTTTTCTCCTTTCATAAGTCACAAATCACAAAATAGAAAGAAATTTTGTCCTTCAAGTCAAGTGTTTTCTTTCAATTTTGTTGTCATTGTTTTCCTCTTTGAATTTCATTTCGTTGTTTTCTTTAAATTCTCAATATCTATTTCTTTTCTTTGTTTTCTATGTTCAACATATCGTTGTTCTTGAGAAAAACAAGAGAACTACTCCAGTTCACTATTTGAAAACAAAATTAAGGTAATAGTTGGGGTTGCAACTTTAAAATTTATAACTTTTAATTCGTGTATCAAAATGACTACTATAATATATCAAATCGAAGCTCGTTTCATTACGTAAAAACTCATAGTAGTAATATTTAAGTTCTCTGTGTTTTTAAACAAAAAATTCAATCGTTTAAACTAATTACGGACGTCTTAAAGTTTGATCGCCCCTTTTTTGCGTATGGTTTTTGTTCCTGCTCTTTAGGATTCCAATTTGATCATCTTAACCATGTTCTTAGTAAATCAATATTTCTTATTCCTTTGAGTAACCGTGTTATTTTGTTGTCCCCCAAAAGGATGCGTATCGTTTTGTATCGTAGCCTTGGTTGGAAAAATAGTGTATGTGTCTTCATATATCTATTTTTTGAATTTTAGATATGAAAGTATTTGTCCTTTGATTGCCCTTTGATTGTTTTCTCCTTTATTAAGTCACAAATAACAAAATGGAAAGAACATTTGTCCTTCACGTCAAGTGTTTTCTTTCAATTTTTTTGTCATTGTTTTCCTCTTTGGATTTCATTTCGTAGTTTTCTTTAAATTCTCAGTATCTATTTCTTTTCTTTGTTTTCTATGTTCAACATATCGTTGTTCTTGAGAAAAACAAGAGAACTACTCCAATTCACTATTTGAAAACAAAATTAAGGTAATAGTTGGGGTTGTAACTTTAAAATTTATAACTTTTAATTCGTGTATCAAAATGACTACTATAATATATCAAATCGAAGCTCGTTTCATTACGTAAAAACTCATAGTAGTAATATTTAAGTTCTCTGTGTTTTTAAACCCAAATTCAATCGTTTAAACTAATTACGGATGTCTTAAAGTTTGATCCCCCCTTTTTTGCGTATGGTTTTTGTTCCTGCTCTTTAGGATTCCAATTTGATCATCTTAACCATGTTCTTAGTAAATCAATATTTCTTATTCCTTTGAGTAACCGTGTTATTTTGTTGTCCCCCAAAAGGATGCGTATCGTTTTGTATCGTAGCCTTGGTTGCTGAAAATAGTGTATGTGTCTTCATATATCTATTTTTTGAATTTTAGATATGAAACATATTTGTTCTTTGATTATTTTCTGCTTTCTTAAGTCACAAATCACAAAATAGAAAGAAATTTTGTCCTTCAAGACAAGTGTTTTCTTTCAATTTTGTTGTCATTGTTTTCCTCTTTGTATTTCATTTCTTAGTTTTCTTTAAATTCTCAATATCTATTTCTTTTCTTTGTTTTCTATGTTCAACATATCGTTGTTCTTGAGAAAAACAAGAGAACTACTCCAGTTCACTATTTGAAAACAAAATTAAGGTAATAGTTGGGGTTGCAACTTTAAAATTTATAACTTTTAATTCGTGTATCAAAATGACTACTATAATATATCAAATCGAAGCTCGTTTCATTACGTAAAAACTCATAGTAGTAATATTTAAGTTCTCTGTGTTTTTGAACCCAAATTCAATCGTTTAAACTACATATGGATGTCTTAAAATTTGATCGCCCCTTTTTGCGTATGGTTTTTGTTCCTACTCTTTAGGATTCCAATTTGATCATCTTAACCATGTTCTTAGTAAATCAATATTTCTTATTGCTTTGAGTAACCGTGTTATTTTGTTGCCCCCAAAAGGATGCGTATCGTTTTGTATCGTAGCCTTGGTTGCTGAAAATAGTGTATGTGTCTTCATATATCTATTTTTTGAATTTTAGATATGAAACATATTTGTTCTTTGATTATTTTCAGCTTTCTTAAGTCACAAATCACAAAATAGAAAGAAATTTTGTCCTTCAAGACAAGTGTTTTCTTTCAATTTTGTTGTCATTGTTTTCCTGTTTGGATTTCATTTCGTAGTTTTCTTTAAATTCTCAGTATCTATTTCTTTTCTTTGTTTTCTATGTTCAACATATCGTTGTTCTTGAGAAAAACAAGAGAACTACTCCAATTCACTATTTGAAAACAAAATTAAGGTAATAGTTGGGGTTGTAACTTTAAAATTTATAACTTTTAATTCGTGTATCAAAATGACTACTATAATATATCAAATCGAAGCTCGTTTCATTACGTAAAAACTCATAGTAGTAATATTTAAGTTCTCTGTGTTTTTAAACCCAAATTCAATCGTTTAAACTACTTACGGACGTCTTAAAGTTTGATCGCCCCTTTTTTGCGTATGGTTTTTGTTCCTGCTCTTTAGGATTCCAATTTGATCATCTTAACCATGTTCTTAGTAAATCAATATTTCTTATTCCTTTGAGTAACCGTGTTATTTTGTTGTCCCCCAAAAGGATGCGTATCGTTTTGTATCGTAGCCTTGGTTGCTGAAAATAGTGTATGTGTCTTCATATATCTATTTTTTGAATTTTAGATATAAAACATATTTGTTCTTTGATTATTTTCATCTTTCTTATGTCACAAATCACAAAATAGAAAGAAATTTTGTCCTTCAAGACAAGTGTTTTCTTTCAATTTTGTTGTCATTGTTTTCCTCTTTGGATTTCATTTCGTAGTTTTCTTTAAATTCTCAATATCTATTTCTTTTCTTTGTTTTCTATGTTCAACATATCGTTGTTCTTGAGAAAAACAAGAGAACTACTCCAATTCACTATTTGAAAACAAAATTAAGGTAATAGTTGGGGTTGCAACTTTAAAATTTATAACTTTTAATTCGTGTATCAAAATGACTACTATAATATATCAAATCGAAGCTCGTTTCATTACGTAAAAACACATAGTAGTAATATTTAAGTTCTCTGTGTTTTTAAACCCAAATTCAATCGTTTAAACTACTTACGGACGTCTTAAAGTTTGATCGCCCCTTTTTTTGCGTATGGTTTTTGTTCCTGCTCTTTAGGATTCCAATTTGATCATCTTAACCATGTTCTTAGTAAATCAATATTTCTTATTCCTTTGAGTAACCGTGTTATTTTGTTGTCCCCCAAAAGGATGCGTATCGTTTTGTATCGTAGCCTTGGTTGCTGAAAATAGTGTATGTGTCTTCATATATCTATTTTTTGAATTTTAGATATGAAACATATTTGTTCTTTGATTATTTTCAGCTTTCTTAAGTCACAAATCACAAAATAGAAAGAAATTTTGTCCTTCAAGACAAGTGTTTTCTTTCAATTTTGTTGTCATTGTTTTCCTCTTTGTATTTCATTTCGTAGTTTTCTTTAAATTCTCAGTATCTATTTCTTTTCTTTGTTTTCTATGTTCAACATATCGTTGTTCTTGAGAAAAACAAGAGAACTACTCCAATTCACTATTTGAAAACAAAATTAAGGTAATAGTTGGGGTTGTAACTTTAAAATTTATAACTTTTAATTCGTGTATCAAAATGACTACTATAATATATCAAATCGAAGCTCGTTTTGTTACGTAAGAACTCATAGTAGTAATATTTAAGTTCTCTGTGTTTTTAAACCGAAATTCAATCGTTTAAACTACTTACGGACGTCTTAAAGTTTGATCGCCCCTTTTTTGCGTATGGTTTTTGTTCCTGCTCTTTAGGATTCCAATTTGATCATCTTAACCATGTTCTTAGTAAATCAATATTTCTTATTCCTTTGAGTAACCGTGTTATTTTGTTGTCCCCCAAAAGGATGCATATCGTTTTGTATCGTAGCCTTGGTTGCTGAAAATAGTGTATGTGTCTTCATATATCTATTTTTTGAATTTTAGATATGAAACATATTTGTTCTTTGATTATTTTCAGCTTTCTTAAGTCACAAATCACAAAATAGAAAGAAATTTTGTCCTTCAAGACAAGTGTTTTCTTTCAATTTTGTTGTCATTGTTTTCCTGTTTGGATTTCATTTCGTAGTTTTCTTTAAATTCTCAGTATCTATTTCTTTTCTTTGTTTTCTATGTTCAACATATCGTTGTTCTTGAGAAAAACAAGAGAACTACTCCAATTCACTATTTGAAAACAAAATTAAGGTAATAGTTGGGGTTGTAACTTTAAAATTTATAACTTTTAATTCGTGTATCAAAATGACTACTATAATATATCAAATCGAAGCTCGTTTTGTTACGTAAGAACTCATAGTAGTAATATTTAAGTTCTCTGTGTTTTTAAACAAAAAATTCAATCGTTTAAACTAATTACGGACGTCTTAAAGTTTGATCGCCCCTTTTTTGCGTATGGTTTTTGTTCCTGCTCTTTAGGATTCCAATTTGATCATCTTAACCATGTTCTTAGTAAATCAATATTTCTTATTCCTTTGAGTAACCGTGTTATTTTGTTGTCCCCCAAAAGGATGCGTATCGTTTTGTATCGTAGCCTTGGTTGCTGAAAATAGTGTATGTGTCTTCATATATCTATTTTTTGAATTTTAGATATGAAACATATTTGTTCTTTGATTATTTTCACCTTTCTTAAGTCACAAATCACAAAATAGAAAGAAATTTTGTCCTTCAAGACAAGTGTTTTCTTTCAATTTTGTTGTCATTGTTTTCCTCTTTGTATTTCATTTCGTAGTTTTCTTTAAATTCTCAGTATCTATTTCTTTTCTTTGTTTTCTATGTTCAACATATCGTTGTTCTTGAGAAAAACAAGAGAACTACTCCAATTCACTATTTGAAAACAAAATTAAGGTAATAGTTGGGGTTGCAACTTTAAAATTTATAACTTTTAATTCGTGTATCAAAATGACTACTATAATATATCAAATCGAAGCTCGTTTCATTACGTAAAAACTCATAGTAGTAATATTTAAGTTCTATGTGTTTTTAAACCCAAATTCAATCGTTTAAACTACTTACAGACGTCTTAAAGTTTGATCGCCCCTTCTTTGCGTATGGTTTTTGTTCCTGCTCTTTAGGATTCCAATTTGATCATCTTAACCATGTTCTTAGTAAATCAATATTTCTTATTCCTTTGAGTAACCGTGTTATTTTGTTGTCCCCCAAAAGGATGCGTATCGTTTTGTATCGTAGCCTTGGTTGCGGAAAATAGTGTATGTGTCTTCATATATCTATTTTTTGAATTTTAGATATGAAACATATTTGTTCTTTGATTATTTTCACCTTTCTTAAGTCACAAATCACAAAATAGAAAGAAATTTTGTCCTTCAAGACAAGTGTTTTCTTTCAATTTTGTTGTCATTGTTTTCCTCTTTGTATTTCATTTCGTAGTTTTCTTTAAATTCTCAATATCAATTTCTTTTCTTTGTTTTCTATGTTCAACATATCGTTGTTCTTGAGAAAAACAAGAGAACTACTCCAGTTCACTATTTGAAAACAAAATTAATGTAATAGTTGGGGTTGCAACTTTAAAATTTATAACTTTTAATTCGTGTATCAAAATGAATACTATAATATATCAAATCGAAGCTCGTTTCATTACGTAAAAACTGATAGTAGTAATATTTAAGTTCTCTGTGTTTTTAAACCCAAATTCAATCGTTTAAACTACTTACGGACGTCTTAAAGTTTGATCGCCCCTTTTTGCGTATGGTTTTTGTTCCTGCTCTTTAGGATTCCAATTTGATCATCTTAACCATGTTCTTAGTAAATCAATATTTCTTATTCCTTTGAGTAACCGTGTTATTTTGTTGTCCCCCAAAGGATGCGTATCGTTTTGTATCGTAGCCTTGGTTGCTGAAAATAGTGTATGTGTCTTCATATATCTATTTTTTGAATTTTAGATATGAAACATATTTGTTCTTTGATTATTTTCAGCTTTCTTAAGTCACAAATCACAAAATAGAAAGAAATTTTGTCCTTCAAGACAAGTGTTTTCTTTCAATTTTGTTGTCATTGTTTTCCTCTTTGTATTTCATTTCTTAGTTTTCTTTAAATTCTCAATATCTATTTCTTTTCTTTGTTTTCTATGTTCAACATATCGTTGTTCTTGAGAAAAACAAGAGAACTACTCCAGTTCACTATTTGAAAACAAAATTAAGGTAATAGTTGGGGTTGCAACTTTAAAATTTATAACTTTTAATTCGTATCAAAATGAATACTATAATATATCAAATCGAAGCTCGTTTCATTACGTAAAAACTCATAGTAGTAATATTTAAGTTCTCTGTGTTTTTAAACCCAAATTCAATCGTTTAAACTACTTACGGACGTCTTAAAGTTTGATCGCCCCTTTTTTGCGTATGGTTTTTGTTCCTGCTCTTTAGGATTCCAATTTGATCATCTTAACCATGTTCTTAGTAAATCAATATTTCTTATTCCTTTGAGTAACCGTGTTATTTTGTTGTCCCCCAAAAGGATGCGTATCGTTTTGTATCGTAGCCTTGGTTGCTGAAAATAGTGTATGTGTCTTCATATATCTATTTTTTGAATTTTAGATATGAAACATATTTGTTCTTTGATTATTTTCAGCTTTCTTAAGTCACAAATCACAAAAGAGAAAGAAATTGTGTCCTTCAAGACAAGTGTTTTCTTTCAATTTTGTTGTCATTGTTTTCCTCTTTGTATTTCATTTCTTAGTTTTCTTTAAATTCTCAATATCTATTTCTTTTCTTTGTTTTCTATGTTCAACTTATCGTTGTTCTTGAGAAAAACAAGAGAACTACTCCAGTTCACTATTTGAAAACAAAATTAAGGTAATAGTTGGGGTTGCAACTTTAAAATTTATAACTTTTAATTCGTGTATCAAAATGAATACTATAATATATCAAATCGAAGCTCGTTTCATTACGTAAAAACTCATAGTAGTAATATTTAAGTTCTCTGTGTTTTTAAACCCAAATTCAATCGTTTAAACTACTTACGGACGTCTTAAAGTTTGATCGCCCTTTTTTGCGTATGGTTTTTGTTCCTGCTCTTTAGGATTCCAATTTGATCATCTTAACCATGTTCTTAGTAAATCAATATTTCTTATTCCTTTGAGTAACCGTGTTATTTTGTTGTCCCCCAAAAGGATGCGTATCGTTTTGTATCGTAGCCTTGTTTGCTGAAAATAGTGTATGTGTCTTCATATATCTATTTTTTGAATTTTAGATATCAAACATATTTGTTCTTTGAATATTTTCAATTTTCTTAAGTCACAAATCACAAAATAGAAAGAAATTTTGTCCTTCAAGACAAGTGTTTTCTTTCAATTTTGTTGTCATTGTTTTCCTCTTTGTATTTCATTTCGTAGTTTTCTTTAAATTCTCAGTATCTATTTCTTTTCTTTGTTTTCTATGTTCAACATATCGTTGTTCTTGAGAAAAACAAGAGAACTACTCCAATTCACTATTTGAAAACAAAATTAAGGTAATAGTTGGGGTTGCAACTTTAAAATTTATAACTTTTTATTCGTGTATCAAAATGACTACCATAATATATCAAATCGAAGCTCGTTTCATTACGTAAAAACTCATAGTAGTAATATTTAAGTTCTATGTGTTTTTAAACCCAAATTCAATCGTTTAAACTACTTACAGACGTCTTAAAGTTTGATCGCCCCTTTTTTGCGTATGGTTTTTGTTCCTGCTCTTTAGGATTCCAATTTGATCATCTTAACCATGTTCTTAGTAAATCAATATTTCTTATTCCTTTGAGTAACCGTGTTATTTTGTTGTCCCCCAAAAGGATGCGTATCGTTTTGTATCGTAGCCTTGGTTGCTGAAAATAGTGTATGTGTCTTCATATATCTATTTTTTGAATTTTAGATATGAAACATATTTGTTCTTTGATTATTTTCAGCTTTCTTAAGTCACAAATCACAAAATAGAAAGAAATTTTGTCCTTCAAGACAAGTGTTTTCTTTCAATTTTGTTGTCATTGTTTTCCTCTTTGTATTTCATTTCTTAGTTTTCTTTAAATTCTCAATATCTATTTCTTTTCTTTGTTTTCTATGTTCAACATATCGTTGTTCTTGAGAAAAACAAGAGAACTACTCGAGTCACTATTTGAAAACAAAATTAAGGTAATAGTTGGGGTTGCAACTTTAAAATTTATAACTTTTAATTCGTGTATCAAAATGAATACTATAATATATCAAATCGAAGCTCGTTTCATTACGTAAAAACTCATAGTAGTAATATTTAAGTTCTCTGTGTTTTTAAACCCAAATTCAATCGTTTAAACTACTTACGGACGTCTTAAAGTTTGATCGCCCCTTTTTTGCGTATGGTTTTTGTTCCTGCTCTTTAGGATTCCAATTTGATCATCTTAACCATGTTCTTAGTAAATCAATATTTCTTATTCCTTTGAGTAACCGTGTTATTTTGTTGTCCCCCAAAAGGATGCGTATCGTTTTGTATCGTAGCCTTGGTTGCTGAAAATAGTGTATGTGTCTTCATATATCTATTTTTTGAATTTTAGATATGAAACATATTTGTTCTTTGATTATTTTCAGCTTTCTTAAGTCACAAATCACAAAATAGAAAGAAATTTTGTCCTTCAAGACAAGTGTTTTCTTTCAATTTTGTTGTCATTGTTTTCCTCTTTGTATTTCATTTCTTAGTTTTCTTTAAATTCTCAGTATCTATTTCTTTTCTTTGTTTTCTATGTTCAACATATCGTTGTTCTTGAGAAAAACAAGAGAACTACTCCAATTCACTATTTGAAAACAAAATTAAGGTAATAGTTGGGGTTGCAACTTTAAAATTTATAACTTTTAATTCGTGTATCAAAATGACTACTATAATATATCAAATCGAAGCTCGTTTCATTACGTAAAAACACATAGTAGTAATATTTAAGTTCTATGTGTTTTTAAACCCAAATTCAATCGTTTAAACTACTTACAGACGTCTTAAAGTTTGATCGCCCCTTTTTTGCGTATGGTTTTTGTTCTTGCTCTTTAGGATTCCAATTTGATCATCTTAACCATGTTCTTAGTAAATCAATATTTCTTATTCCTTTGAGTAACCGTGTTATTTTGTTGTCCCCCAAAAGGATGCGTATCGTTTTGTATCGTAGCCTTGGTTGCTGAAAATAGTGTATGTGTCTTCATATATCTATTTTTTGAATTTTAGATATGAAACATATTTGTTCTTTGATTATTTTCAGCTTTCTTAAGTCACAAATCACAAAATAGAAAGAAATTTTGTCCTTCAAGACAAGTGTTTTCTTTCAATTTTGTTGTCATTGTTTTCCTCTTTGTATTTCATTTCGTAGTTTTCTTTAAATTCTCAATATCTATTTCTTTTCTTTGTTTTCTATGTTCAACATATCGTTGTTCTTGAGAAAAACAAGAGAACTACTGCAGTTCACTATTTGAAAACAAAATTAAGGTAATAGTTGGGGTTGCAACTTTAAAATTTATAACTTTTAATTCGTGTATCAAAATGAATACTATAATATATCAAATCGAAGCTCGTTTCATTACGTAAAAACTCATAGTAGTAATATTTAAGTTCTCTGTGTTTTTAAACCCAAATTCAATCGTTTAAACTACTTACGGACGTCTTAAAGTTTGATCGCCCCTTTTTTGCGTATGGTTTTTGTTCCTGCTCTTTAGGATTCCAATTTGATCATCTTAACCATGTTCTTAGTAAATCAATATTTCTTATTCCTTTGAGTAACCGTGTTATTTTGTTGTCCCCCAAAAGGATGCGTATCGTTTTGTATCGTAGCCTTGGTTGCTGAAAATAGTGTATGTGTCTTCATATATCTATTTTTTGAATTTTAGATATGAAACATATTTGTTCTTTGATTATTTTCAGCTTTCTTAAGTCACAAATCACAAAATAGAAAGAAATTTTGTCCTTCAAGACAAGTGTTTTCTTTCAATTTTGTTGTCATTGTTTTCCTGTTTGGATTTCATTTCGTAGTTTTCTTTAAATTCTCAGTATCTATTTCTTTTCTTTGTTTTCTATGTTCAACATATCGTTGTTCTTGAGAAAAACAAGAGAACTACTCCAATTCACTATTTGAAAACAAAATTAAGGTAATAGTTGGGGTTGCAACTTTAAAATTTATAACTTTTAATTCGTGTATCAAAATGACTACTATAATATATCAAATCGAAGCTCGTTTCATTACGTAAAAACTCATAGTAGTAATATTTAAGTTCTATGTGTTTTTAAACCCAAATTCAATCGTTTAAACTACTTACAGACGTCTTAAAGTTTGATCGCCCCTTTTTTGCGTATGGTTTTTGTTCTTGCTCTTTAGGATTCCAATTTGATCATCTTAACCATGTTCTTAGTAAATCAATATTTCTTATTCCTTTGAGTAACCGTGTTATTTTGTTGTCCCCCAAAAGGATGCGTATCGTTTTGTATCGTAGCCTTGGTTGTTGAAAATAGTGTATGTGTCTTCATATATCTATTTTTTGAATTTTAGATATGAAACATATTTGTTCTTTGATTATTTTCAGCTTTCTTAAGTCACAAATCACAAAATAGAAAGAAATTTTGTCCTTCAAGACAAGTGTTTTCTTTCAATTTTGTTGTCATTGTTTTCCTCTTTGTATTTCATTTCGTAGTTTTCTTTAAATTCTCAATATCTATTTCTTTTCTTTGTTTTCTATGTTCAACATATCGTTGTTCTTGAGAAAAACAAGAGAACTACTCTAGTTCACTATTTGAAAACAAAATTAAGGTAATAGTTGGGGTTGCAACTTTAAAATTTATAACTTTTAATTCGTGTATCAAAATGAATACTATAATATATCAAATCGAAGCTCGTTTCATTACGTAAAAACTCATAGTAGTAATATTTAAGTTCTCTGTGTTTTTAAACCCAAATTCAATCGTTTAAACTACTTACGGACGTCTTAAAGTTTGATCGCCCCTTTTTTGCGTATGGTTTTTGTTCCTGCTCTTTAGGATTCCAATTTGATCATCTTAACCATGTTCTTAGTAAATCAATATTTCTTATTCCTTTGAGTAACCGTGTTATTTTGTTGTCCCGCAAAAGGATGCGTATTGTTTTGTATCGTAGCCTTGGTTGGAAAAATAGTGTATGTGTCTTCATATATCTATTTTTTGAATTTTAGATATGAAACATATTTGTTCTTTGATTATTTTCAGCTTTCTTAAGTCACAAATCACAAAATAGAAAGAAATTTTGTCCTTCAAGACAAGTGTTTTCTTTCAATTTTGTTGTCATTGTTTTCCTCTTTGTATTTCATTTCTTAGTTTTCTTTAAATTCTCAATATCTATTTCTTTTCTTTGTTTTCTATGTTCAACATATCGTTGTTCTTGAGAAAAACAAGAGAACTACTCCAGTTCACTATTTGAAAACAAAATTAAGGTAATAGTTGGGGTTGCAACTTTAAAATTTATAACTTTTAATTCGTGTATCAAAATGACTACTATAATATATCAAATCGAAGCTCGTTTCATTACGTAAAAACTCATAGTAGTAATATTTAAGTTCTATGTGTTTTTAAACCCAAATTCAATCGTTTAAACTACTTACAGACGTCTTAAAGTTTGATCGCCCCTTTTTTGCGTATGGTTTTTTTCCTGCTCTTTAGGATTCCAATTTGATCATCTTAACCATGTTCTTAGTAAATCAATATTTCTTATTCCTTTGAGTAACCGTGTTATTTTGTTGTCCCCCAAAAGGATGCGTATCGTTTTGTATCGTAGCCTTGGTTGCTGAAAATAGTGTATGTGTCTTCATATATCTATTTTTTGAATTTTAGATATGAAACATATTTGTTCTTTGATTATTTTCGGCTTTCTTAAGTCACAAATCACAAAATAGAAAGAAATTTTGTCCTTCAAGACAAGTGTTTTCTTTCAATTTTGTTGTCATTGTTTTCCTCTTTGTATTTCATTTCGTAGTTTTCTTTAAATTCTCAGTATCAATTTCTTTTCTTTGTTTTCTATGTTCAACATATCGTTGTTCTTGAGAAAAGCAAGAGAACTACTCCAGTTCACTATTTGAAAACAAAATTAAGGTAATAGTTGGGGTTGCAACTTTAAAATTTATAACTTTTAATTCGTGTATCAAAATGAATACTATAATATATCAAATCGAAGCTCGTTTCATTACGTAAAAACTCATAGTAGTAATATTTAAGTTCTCTGTGTTTTTAAACCCAAATTCAATCGTTTAAACTACTTACGGACGTCTTAAAGTTTGATCGCCCCTTTTTTGCGTATGGTTTTTGTTCCTGCTCTTTAGGATTCCAATTTGATCATCTTAACCATGTTCTTAGTAAATCAATATTTCTTATTCCTTTGAGTAACCGTGTTATTTTGTTGTCTCCCAAAAGGATGCGTATCGTTTTGTATCGTAGCCTTGGTTGCTGAAAATAGTGTATGTGTCTTCATATATCTATTTTTTGAATTTTAGATATGAAACATATTTGTTCTTTGATTATTTTCAGCTTTCTTAAGTCACAAATCACAAAATAGAAAGAAATTTTGTCCTTCAAGACAAGTGTTTTCTTTCAATTTTGTTGTCATTGTTTTCCTGTTTGGATTTCATTTCGTAGTTTTCTTTAAATTCTCAGTATCTATTTCTTTTCTTTGTTTTCTATGTTCAACATATCGTTGTTCTTGAGAAAAACAAGAGAACTACTCCAATTCACTATTTGAAAACAAAATTAAGGTAATAGTTGGGGTTGTAACTTTAAAATTTATAACTTTTAATTCGTGTATCAAAATGACTACTATAATATATCAAATCGAAGCTCGTTTTGTTACGTAAGAACTCATAGTAGTAATATTTAAGTTCTCTGTGTTTTTAAACAAAAAATTCAATCGTTTAAACTACTTACGGACGTCTTAAAGTTTGATCTCATTACCCTGCTTTTTATCGCTTTTTGATCGCTTTTTTGCGTGTGGTTTTTGTTCTTACTCTTTAGGATTCCAATTTGATCATCTTAACCATGTTCTTAGTAAATCAATATTTCTTATTCCTTTGAGTAACCGTGTTATTTTGTTGTCCCCCAAAAGGATGCGTATCGTTTTGTATCGTAGCCTTGGTTGCTGAAAATAGTGTATGTGTCTTCATATATCTATTTTTTGAATTTTAGATATGAAACATATTTGTTCTTTGATTATTTTCGGCTTTCTTAAGTCACAAATCACAAAATAGAAAGAAATTTTGTCCTTCAAGACAAGTGTTTTCTTTCAATTTTGTTGTCATTGTTTTCCTCTTTGTATTTCATTTCGTAGTTTTCTTTAAATTCTCAGTATCTATTTCTTTTCTTTGTTTTCTATGTTCAACATATCGTTGTTCTTGAGAAAAACAAGAGAACTACTCTAGTTCACTATTTGAAAACAAAATTAAGGTAATAGTTGGGGTTGCAACTTTAAAATTTATAACTTTTAATTCGTGTATCAAAATGACTACTATAATATATCAAATCGAAGCTCGTTTCATTACGTAAAAACTCATAGTAGTAATATTTAAGTTCTATGTGTTTTTAAACCCAAATTCAATCGTTTAAACTACTTACAGACGTCTTAAAGTTTGATCGCCCCTTTTTGCGTATGGTTTTTGTTCCTGCTCTTTAGGATTCCAATTTGATCATCTTAACCATGTTCTTAGTAAATCAATATTTCTTATTCCTTTGAGTAACCGTGTTATTTTGTTGTCCCCCAAAGGATGCGTATCGTTTTGTATCGTAGCCTTGGTTGCTGAAAATAGTGTATGTGTCTTCATATATCTATTTTTTGAATTTTAGATATGAAACATATTTGTTCTTTGATTATTTTCAGCTTTCTTAAGTCACAAATCACAAAATAGAAAGAAATTTTGTCCTTCAAGACAAGTGTTTTCTTTCAATTTTGTTGTCATTGTTTTCCTCTTTGTATTTCATTTCTTAGTTTTCTTTAAATTCTCAATATCTATTTCTTTTCTTTGTTTTCTATGTTCAACATATCGTTGTTCTTGAGAAAAACAAGAGAACTACTCCAGTTCACTATTTGAAAACAAAATTAAGGTAATAGTTGGGGTTGCAACTTTAAAATTTATAACTTTTAATTCGTGTATCAAAATGACTACTATAATATATCAAATCGAAGCTCGTTTCATTACGTAAAAACTCATAGTAGTAATATTTAAGTTCTATGTGTTTTTAAACCCAAATTCAATCGTTTAAACTACTTACAGACGTCTTAAAGTTTGATAGCCAGTTTTTTACGTATGGTTTTTGTTCCTGCTCTTTAGGATTCCAATTTGATCATCTTAACCATGTTCTTAGTAAATCAATATTTCTTATTCCTTTGAGTAACCGTGTTATTTTGTTGTCCCCCAAAAGGATGCGTATCGTTTTGTATCGTAGCCTTGGTTGCTGAAAATAGTGTATGTGTCTTCATATATCTATTTTTTGAATTTTAGATTTGAAACATATTTGTTCTTTGATTATTTTCATCTTTCTTAAGTCACAAATCACAAAATTGAAAGAAATTTTGTCCATCAAGACAAGTGTTTTCTTTCAATTTTGTTGTCATTGTTTTCCTCTTTGTATTTCATTTCATAGTTTTCTTTAAATTCTCAATATCAATTTCTTTTCTTTGTTTTCTATGTTCAACATATCGTTGTTCTTGAGAAAAACAAGAGAACTACTCCAGTTCACTATTTGAAAACAAAATTAAGGTAATAGTTGGGGTTGCAACTTTAAAATTTATAACTTTTAATTCGTGTATCAAAATGAATACTATAATATATCAAATCGAAGCTCGTTTCATTACGTAAAAACTCATAGTAGTAATATTTAAGTTCTATGTGTTTTTAAACCCAAATTCAATCGTTTAAACTACTTACAGACGTCTTAAAGTTTGATCGCCCCTTTTTTGCGTATGGTTTTCTTTCCTGCTCTTTAGGATTCCAATTTGATCTTCTTAACCATGTTCTTAGTAAATCAATATTTCTTATTCCTTTGAGTAACCGTGTTATTTTGTTGTCCCCCAAAAGGATGTGCATCGTTTTTGTATCGTAGCCTTGGTTGCTGAAAATAGTGTATGTGTCTTCATATATCTATTTTTTGAATTTTAGATTTGAAACATATTTGTTCTTTGATTATTTTCGGCTTTCTTAAGTCACAAATCACAAAATTGAAAGAAATTTTGTCCTTCAAGACAAGTGTTTTCTTTCAATTTTGTTGTCATTGTTTTCCTATTTGTATTTCATTTCGTAGTTTTCTTTAAATTCTCAATATCAATTTCTTTTCTTTGTTTTCTATGTTCAACATATCGTTGTTCTTGAGAAAAGCAAGAGAACTACTCCAGTTCACTATTTGAAAACAAAATTAAGGTAATAGTTGGGGTTGCAACTTTAAAATTTATAACTTTTAATTCGTGTATCAAAATGAATACTATAATATATCAAATCGAAGCTCGTTTCATTACGTAAAAACTCATAGTAGTAATATTTAAGTTCTATGTGTTTTTAAACCCAAATTCAATCGTTTAAACTACTTACAGACGTCTTAAAGTTTGATCGCCCCTTTTTTGCGTATGGTTTTTGTTCCTGCTCTTTAGGATTCCAATTTGATCATCTTAACCATGTTCTTAGTAAATCAATATTTCTTATTCCTTTGAGTAACCGTGTTATTTTGTTGTCCCCCAAAAGGATGCGTATCGTTTTGTATCGTAGCCTTGGTTGCTGAAAATAGTGTATGTGTCTTCATATATCTATTTTTTGAATTTTAGATATGAAACATATTTGTTCTTTGATTATTTTCAGCTTTCTTAAGTCACAAATCACAAAATAGAAAGAAATTTTGTCCTTCAAGACAAGTGTTTTCTTTCAATTTTGTTGTCATTGTTTTCCTCTTTGTATTTCATTTCGTAGTTTTCTTTAAATTCTCAATATCTATTTCTTTTCTTTGTTTTCTATGTTCAACATACCGTTGTTCTTGAGAAAAACAAGAGAACTACCAATTCACTATTTGAAAACAAAATTAAGGTAATAGTTGGGGTTGCAACTTTAAAATTTATAACTTTTAATTCGTGTATCAAAATGACTACTATAATATATCAAATCGAAGCTCGTTTCATTACGTAAAAACTCATAGTAGTAATATTTAAGTTCTATGTGTTTTTAAACCCAAATTCAATCGTTTAAACTACTTACAGACGTCTTAAAGTTTGATCGCCCCTTTTTTGCGTATGGTTTTTGTTCCTGCTCTTTAGGATTCCAATTTGATCATCTTAACCATGTTCTTAGTAAATCAATATTTCTTATTCCTTTGAGTAACCGTGTTATTTTGTTGTCCCCCAAAAGGATGCGTATCGTTTTGTATCGTAGCCTTGGTTGCTGAAAATAGTGTATGTGTCTTCATATATCTATTTTTTCAATTTTAGATTTGAAACATATTTGTTCTTTGATTATTTCTGGCTTTCTTAAGTAACAAATCACAAAATTGAAAGAAATTTTGTCCTTCAAGACAAGTGTTTTCTTTCAATTTTGTTGTCATTGTTTTCCTCTTTGTATTTCATTTCTTAGTTTTCTTTAAATTCTCAATATCTATTTCTTTTCTTTGTTTTCTATGTTCAACATATCGTTGTTCTTGAGAAAAACAAGAGAACTACTCCAGTTCACTATTTGAAAACAAAATTAAGGTAATAGTTGGGGTTGCAACTTTAAAATTTATAACTTTTAATTCGTGTATCAAAATGACTACTATAATATATCAAATCGAAGCTCGTTTCATTACGTAAAAACTCATAGTAGTAATATTTAAGTTCTATGTGTTTTTAAACCCAAATTCAATCGTTTAAACTACTTACAGACGTCTTAAAGTTTGATCGCCCCTTTTTTGCGTATGGTTTTTGTTCCTGCTCTTTAGGATTCCAATTTGATCATCTTAACCATGTTCTTAGTAAATCAATATTTCTTATTCCTTTGAGTAACCGTGTTATTTTGTTGTCAAACAAAAGGATGCGTATCCTTTTGTATCGTAGCCTTGGTTGCTGAAAATAGTGTGTGTGTCTTCATATATCTATTTTTTGAATTTTAGATATGAAACATATTTGTTCTTTGATTATTTTCAGCTTTCTTAAGTCACAAATCACAAAATAGAAAGAAATTTTGTCCTTCAAGACAAGTGTTTTCTTTCAATTTTGTTGTCATTGTTTTCCTCTTTGTATTTCATTTCTTAGTTTTCTTTAAATTCTCAATATCTATTTCTTTTCTTTGTTTTCTATGTTCAACATATCGTTGTTCTTGAGAAAAACAAGAGAACTACTCCAATTCACTATTTGAAAACAAAATTAAGGTAATAGTTGGGGTTGCAACTTTAAAATTTATAACTTTTAATTCGTGTATCAAAATGACTACTATAATATATCAAATCGAAGCTCGTTTCATTACGTAAAAACACATAGTAGTAATATTTAAGTTCTATGTGTTTTTAAACCCAAATTCAATCGTTTAAACTACTTACAGACGTCTTAAAGTTTGATCGCCCCTTTTTTGCGTATGGTTTTTGTTCCTGCTCTTTAGGATTCCAATTTGATCATCTTAACCATGTTCTTAGTAAATCAATATTTCTTATTCCTTTGAGTAACCGTGTTATTTTGTTGTCCCCCAAAAGGATGCGTATCGTTTTGTATCGTAGCCTTGGTTGCTGAAAATAGTGTATGTGTCTTCATATATCTATTTTTTGAATTTTAGATTTGAAACATATTAGTTCTTTGATTATTTTCGGCTTTCTTAAGTCACAAATCACAAAATTGAAAGAAATTGTGTCCATCAAGACAAGTGTTTTCTTTCAATTTTGTTGTCATTGTTTTCCTCTTTGTATTTCATTTCATAGTTTTCTTTAAATTCTCAATATCAATTTCTTTTCTTTGTTTTCTATGTTCAACATATCGTTGTTCTTGAGAAAAGCAAGAGAACTACTCCAGTTCACTATTTGAAAACAAAATTAAGGTAATAGTTGGGGTTGCAACTTTAAAATTTATAACTTTTAATTCGTGTATCAAAATGAATACTATAATATATCAAATCGAAGCTCGTTTCATTACGTAAAAACTCATAGTAGTAATATTTAAGTTCTATGTGTTTTTAAACCCAAATTCAATCGTTTAAACTACTTACAGACGTCTTAAAGTTTGATCGCCCCTTTTTTGCGTATGGTTTTTGTTCCTAAACTTTAGGATTCCAATTTGATCATCTTAACCATGTTCTTAGTAAATCAATATTTCTTATTTCTTTGAGTAACCCTGTTATTTTGTTTTCCCCCAAAAGGATGCGTATCGTTTTGTATCGTAGCCTTGGTTGCTGAAAATAGTGTATGTGTCTTCATATATCTATTTTTTGAATTTTAGATATGAAACATATTTGTTCTTTTTGATTATTTTCGGCTTTCTTAAGTCACAAATCCCAAAATTGAAAGAAATTTTGTCCTTCAAGACAAGTGTTTTCTTTCAATTTTGTTGTCATTGTTTTCCTGTTTGGATTTCATTTCGTAGTTTTCTTTAAATTCTCAGTATCTATTTCTTTTCTTTGTTTTCTATGTTCAACATATCGTTGTTCTTGAGAAAAACAAGAGAACTACTCCAATTCACTATTTGAAAACAAAATTAAGGTAATAGTTGGGGTTGCAACTTTAAAATTTATAACTTTTAATTCGTGTATCAAAATGACTACTATAATATATCAAATCGAAGCTCGTTTCATTACGTAAAAACACATAGTAGTAATATTTAAGTTCTATGTGTTTTTAAACCCAAATTCAATCGTTTAAACTACTTACAGACGTCTTAAAGTTTGATCGCCCCCATTTTTGCGTATGGTTTTTGTTCCTGCTCTTTAGGATTCCAATTTGATCATCTTAACCATGTTCTTAGTAAATCAATATTTCTTATTCCTTTGAGTAACCGTGTTATTTTGTTGTCCCACAAAAGGATGCGTATCCTTTTGTATCGTAGCCTTGGTTGCTGAAAATAGTGTATGTGTCTTCATATATCTATTTTTTGAATTTTAGATATGAAACATATTTGTTCTTTGATTATTTTCGGCTTTCTTAAGTCACAAATCACAAAATAGAAAGAAATTTTGTCCTTCAAGACAAGTGTTTTCTTTCAATTTTGTTGTCATTGTTTTCCTCTTTGTATTTCATTTCTTAGTTTTCTTTAAATTCTCAATATCTATTTCTTTTCTTTGTTTTCTATGTTCAACATATCGTTGTTCTTGAGAAAAACAAGAGAACTACTCCAGTTCACTATTTGAAAACAAAATTAAGGTAATAGTTGGGGTTGCAACTTTAAAATTTATAACTTTTAATTCGTGTATCAAAATGACTACTATAATATATCAAATCGAAGCTCGTTTCATTACGTAAAAACACATAGTAGTAATATTTAAGTTCTATGTGTTTTTAAACCCAAATTCAATCGTTTAAACTACTTACAGACGTCTTAAAGTTTGATCGCCCCTTTTTTGCGTATGGTTTTTGTTCCTGCTCTTTAGGATTCCAATTTGATCATCTTAACCATGTTCTTAGTAAATCAATATTTCTTATTCCTTTGAGTAACCGTGTTATTTTGTTGTCCCCCAAAAGGATGCGTATCGTTTTGTATCGTAGCCTTGGTTGCTGAAAATAGTGTATGTGTCTTCATATATCTATTTTTTGAATTTTAGATATGAAACATATTTGTTCTTTGATTATTTTCAGCTTTCTTAAGTCACAAATCACAAAATTGAAAGAAATTTTGTCCTTCAAGACAAGTGTTTTCTTTCAATTTTGTTGTCATTGCTTTCCTCTTTGTATTTCATTTCGTAGTTTTCTTTAAATTCTCAGTATCTATTTCTTTTCTTTGTTTTCTATGTTCAACATATCGTTGTTCTTGAGAAAAACAAGAGAACTACTCCAATTCACTATTTGAAAACAAAATTAAGGTAATAGTTGGGGTTGCAACTTTAAAATTTATAACTTTTAATTCGTGTATCAAAATGACTACTATAATATATCAAATCGAAGCTCGTTTCATTACGTAAAAACTCATAGTAGTAATATTTAAGTTCTATGTGTTTTTAAACCCAAATTCAATCGTTTAAACTACTTACAGACGTCTTAAAGTTTGATCGCCCTTTTTTGCGTATGGTTTTTGTTCTTGCTCTTTAGGATTCCAATTTGATCATCTTAACCATGTTCTTAGTAAATCAATATTTCTTATTCCTTTGAGTAACCGTGTTATTTTGTTGTCCCCCAAAAGGATGCGTATCGTTTTGTATCGTAGCCTTGGTTGCTGAAAAAAGTGTATGTGTCTTCATATATCTATTTTTTAGATTTTAGATATGAAACATATTTGTTCTTTGATTATTTTCGGCTATCTTAAGTAACAAATCACAAAATAGAAAGAAATTTTGTCCTTCAAGACAAGTGTTTTCTTTCAATTTTGTTGTCATTGTTTTCCTCTTTGTATTTCATTTCTTAGTTTTCTTTAAATTCTCAATATCTATTTCTTTTCTTTGTTTTCTATGTTCAACATATCGTTGTTCTTGAGAAAAACAAGAGAACTACTCTAGTTCACTATTTGAAAACAAAATTAAGGTAATAGTTGGGGTTGCAACTTTAAAATTTATAACTTTTAATTCGTGTATCAAAATGACTACTATAATATATCAAATCGAAGCTCGTTTCATTACGTAAAAACACATAGTAGTAATATTTAAGTTCTATGTGTTTTTAAACCCAAATTCAATCGTTTAAACTACTTACAGACGTCTTAAAGTTTGATCGCCCCTTTTTTGCGTATGGTTTTTGTTCCTGCTCTTTAGGATTCCAATTTGATCATCTTAACCATGTTCTTAGTAAATCAATATTTCTTATTCCTTTGAGTAACCGTGTTATTTTGTTGTCCCCCAAAAGGATGCGTATCGTTTTGTATCGTAGCCTTGGTTGCTGAAAATAGTGTATGTGTCTTCATATATCTATTTTTTGAATTTTAGATTTGAAACATATTTGTTCTTTGATTATTTTCGGCTTTCTTAAGTAACAAATCACAAAATTGAAAGAAATTTTGTCCTTCAAGACAAGTGTTTTCTTTCAATTTTGTTGTCATTGCTTTCCTCTTTGTATTTCATTTCGTAGTTTTCTTTAAATTCTCAGTATCAATTTCTTTTCTTTGTTTTCTATGTTCAACATATCGTTGTTCTTGAGAAAAGCAAGAGAACTACTCCAGTTCACTATTTGAAAACAAAATTAAGGTAATAGTTGGGGTTGCAACTTTAAAATTTATAACTTTTAATTCGTGTATCAAAATGAATACTATAATATATCAAATCGAAGCTCGTTTCATTACGTAAAAACTCATAGTAGTAATATTTAAGTTCTCTGTGTTTTTAAACCCAAATTCAATCGTTTAAACTACTTACGGACGTCTTAAAGTTTGATCGCCCCTTTTTTGCGTATGGTTTTTGTTCCTGCTCTTTAGGATTCCAATTTGATCATCTTAACCATGTTCTTAGTAAATCAATATTTCTTATTCCTTTGAGTAACCGTGTTATTTTGTTGTCCCCCAAAAGGATGCGTATCGTTTTGTATCGTAGCCTTGGTTGTTGAAAATAGTGTATGTGTCTTCATATATCTATTTTTTGAATTTTAGATATGAAACATATTTGTTCTTTGATTATTTTCGGCTTTCTTAAGTCACAAATCACAAAATTGAAAGAAATTTTGTCCTTCAAGACAAGTGTTTTCTTTCAATTTTGTTGTCATTGTTTTCCTCTTTGTATTTCATTTCGTAGTTTTCTTTAAATTCTCAATATCAATTTCTTTTCTTTGTTTTCTATGTTCAACATATCGTTGTTCTTGAGAAAAACAAGAGAACTACTCTAGTTCACTATTTGAAAACAAAATTAAGGTAATAGTTGGGGTTGCAACTTTAAAATTTATAACTTTTAATTCGTGTATCAAAATGACTACTATAATATATCAAATCGAAGCTCGTTTCATTACGTAAAAACACATAGTAGTAATATTTAAGTTCTATGTGTTTTTAAACCCAAATTCAATCGTTTAAACTACTTACAGACGTCTTAAAGTTTGATCGCCCCTTTTTTGCGTATGGTTTTTGTTCCTGCTCTTTAGGATTCCAATTTGATCATCTTAACCATGTTCTTAGTAAATCAATATTTCTTATTCCTTTGAGTAACCGTGTTATTTTGTTGTCCCCCAAAAGGATGCGTATCGTTTTGTATCGTAGCCTTGGTTGCTGAAAATAGTGTATGTGTCTTCATATATCTATTTTTTGAATTTTAGATATGAAACATATTTGTTCTTTGATTATTTTCGGCTTTCTTAAGTAACAAATCACAAAATTGAAAGAAATTTTGTCCTTCAAGACAAGTGTTTTCTTTCAATTTTGTTGTCATTGCTTTCCTCTTTGTATTTCATTTCGTAGTTTTCTTTAAATTCTCAATATCAATTTCTTTTCTTTGTTTTCTATGTTCAACATATCGTTGTTCTTGAGAAAAACAAGAGAACTACTCCAGTTCACTATTTGAAAACAAAATTAAGGTAATAGTTGGGGTTGCAACTTTAAAATTTATAACTTTTAATTCGTGTATCAAAATGAATACTATAATATATCAAATCGAAGCTCGTTTCATTACGTAAAAACTCATAGTAGTAATATTTAAGTTCTCTGTGTTTTTAAACCCAAATTCAATCGTTTAAACTACTTACGGACGTCTTAAAGTTTGATCGCCCCTTTTTTGCGTATGGTTTTTGTTCCTGCTCTTTAGGATTCCAATTTGATCATCTTAACCATGTTCTTAGTAAATCAATATTTCTTATTCCTTTGAGTAACCGTGTTATTTTGTTGTGCCCCAAAAGGATGCGTATCGTTTTGTATCGTAGCCTTGGTTGCTGAAAATAGTGTATGTGTCTTCATATATCTATTTTTTGAATTTTAGATTTGAAACATATTTGTTCTTTGATTATTTTCGGCTTTCTTAAGTCACAAATCACAAAATTGAAAGAAATTTTGTCCTTCAAGACAAGTGTTTTCTTTCAATTTTGTTGTCATTGTTTTCCTCTTTGTATTTCATTTCGTAGTTTTCTTTAAATTCTCAATATCAATTTCTTTTCTTTGTTTTCTATGTTCAACATATCGTTGTTCTTGAGAAAAACAAGAGAACTACTCGAGTTCACTATTTGAAAACAAAATTAAGGTAATAGTTGGGGTTGCAACTTTAAAATTTATAACTTTTAATTCGTGTATCAAAATGACTACTATAATATATCAAATCGAAGCTCGTTTCATTACGTAAAAACACATAGTAGTAATATTTAAGTTCTATGTGTTTTTAAACCCAAATTCAATCGTTTAAACTACTTACAGACGTCTTAAAGTTTGATCGCCCTTTTTTGCGTATGGTTTTTGTTCCTGCTCTTTAGGATTCCAATTTGATCATCTTAACCATGTTCTTAGTAAATCAATATTTCTTATTCCTTTGAGTAACCGTGTTATTTTGTTGTCCCCCAAAAGGATGCGTATCGTTTTGTATCGTAGCCTTGGTTGCTAAAAGTAGTGTATGTGTCTTCATATATCTATTTTTTGAATTTTAGATATGAAACATATTTGTTCTTTGATTATTTTCGGCTTTCTTAAGTCACAAATCACAAAATAGAAAGAAATTTTGTCCTTCAAGACAAGTGTTTTCTTTCAATTTTGTTGTCATTGTTTTCCTCTTTGTATTTCATTTCTTAGTTTTCTTTAAATTCTCAATATCTATTTCTTTTCTTTGTTTTCTATGTTCAACATATCGTTGTTCTTGAGAAAAACAAGAGAACTACTCCAATTCACTATTTGAAAACAAAATTAAGGTAATAGTTGGGGTTGCAACTTTAAAATTTATAACTTTTAATTCGTGTATCAAAATGACTACTATAATATATCAAATCGAAGCTCGTTTCATTACGTAAAAACACATAGTAGTAATATTTAAGTTCTATGTGTTTTTAAACCCAAATTCAATCGTTTAAACTACTTACAGACGTCTTAAAGTTTGATCGCCCCTTTTTGCGTATGGTTTTTGTTCCTGCTCTTTAGGATTCCAATTTGATCATCTTAACCATGTTCTTAGTAAATCAATATTTCTTATTCCTTTGAGTAACCGTGTTATTTTGTTGTCCCCCAAAAGGATGCGTATCGTTTTGTATCGTAGCCTTGGTTGGTGAAAATAGTGTATGTGTCTTCATATATCTATTTTTTGAATTTTAGATATGAAACATATTTGTTCTTTGATTATTTTCGGCTTTCTTAAGTCACAAATCACAAAATTGAAAGAAATTTTGTCCTTCAAGACAAGTGTTTTCTTTCAATTTTGTTGTCATTGTTTTCCTCTTTGTATTTCATTTCGTAGTTTTCTTTAAATTCTCAGTATCTATTTCTTTTCTTTGTTTTCTATGTTCAACATATCGTTGTTCTTGAGAAAAACAAGAGAACTACTCCAATTCACTATTTGAAAACAAAATTAAGGTAATAGTTGGGGTTGCAACTTTAAAATTTATAACTTTTAATTCGTGTATCAAAATGACTACTATAATATATCAAATCGAAGCTCGTTTCATTACGTAAAAACACATAGTAGTAATATTTAAGTTCTCTGTGTTTTTAAACCCAAATTCAATCGTTTAAACTACTTACGGACGTCTTAAAGTTTGATCGCCCCTTTTTTGCGTATGGTTTTTGTTCCTGCTCTTTAGGATTCCAATTTGATCATCTTAACCATGTTCTTAGTAAATCAATATTTCTTATTCCTTTGAGTAACCGTGTTATTTTGTTGTCCCCCAAAAGGATGCGTATCGTTTTGTATCGTAGCCTTGGTTGCTGAAAATAGTGTATGTGTCTTCATATATCTATTTTTTGAATTTTAGATATGAAACATATTTGTTCTTTGATTATTTTCGGCTTTCTTAAGTCACAAATCACAAAATTGAAAGAAATTTTGTCCTTCAAGACAAGTGTTTTCTTTCAATTTTGTTGTCATTGTTTTCCTCTTTGTATTTCATTTCTTAGTTTTCTTTAAATTCTCAATATCTATTTCTTTTCTTTGTTTTCTATGTTCAACATATCGTTGTTCTTGAGAAAAACAAGAGAACTACTCCAGTTCACTATTTGAAAACAAAATTAAGGTAATAGTTGGGGTTGCAACTTTAAAATTTATAACTTTTAATTCGTGTATCAAAATGACTACTATAATATATCAAATCGAAGCTCGTTTCATTACGTAAAAACACATAGTAGTAATATTTAAGTTCTATGTGTTTTTAAACCCAAATTCAATCGTTTAAACTACTTACAGACGTCTTAAAGTTTGATCGCCCCTTTTTGCGTATGGTTTTTGTTCCTGCTCTTTAGGATTCCAATTTGATCATCTTAACCATGTTCTTAGTAAATCAATATTTCTTATTCCTTTGAGTAACCGTGTTATTTTGTTGTCCCCCAAAAGGATGCGTATCGTTTTGTATCGTAGCCTTGGTTGCCGAAAATAGTGTATGTGTCTTCATATATCTATTTTTTGAATTTTAGATATGAAACATATTTGTTCTTTGATTATTTTCGGCTTTCTTAAGTCACAAATCACAAAATTGAAAGAAATTTTGTCCTTCAAGACAAGTGTTTTCTTTCAATTTTGTTGTCATTGTTTTCCTCTTTGTATTTCATTTCTTAGTTTTCTTTAAATTCTCAATATCTATTTCTTTTCTTTGTTTTCTATGTTCAACATATCGTTGTTCTTGAGAAAAACAAGAGAACTACTGCAGTTCACTATTTGAAAACAAAATTAAGGTAATAGTTGGGGTTGCAACTTTAAAATTTATAACTTTTAATTCGTGTATCAAAATGACTACTATAATATATCAAATCGAAGCTCGTTTCATTACGTAAAAACACATAGTAGTAATATTTAAGTTCTATGTGTTTTTAAACCCAAATTCAATCGTTTAAACTACTTACAGACGTCTTAAAGTTTGATCGCCCCTTTTTTGCGTATGGTTTTTGTTCCTGCTCTTTAGGATTCCAATTTGATCATCTTAACCATGTTCTTAGTAAATCAATATTTCTTATTCCTTTGAGTAACCGTGTTATTTTGTTGTCCCCCAAAAGGATGCGTATCGTTTTGTATCGTAGCCTTGGTTGCCGAAAATAGTGTATGTGTCTTCATATATCTATTTTTTGAATTTTAGATATGAAACATATTTGTTCTTTGATTATTTTCAGCTTTCTTAAGTCACAAATCACAAAATTGAAAGAAATTTTGTCCTTCAAGACAAGTGTTTTCTTTCAATTTTGTTGTCATTGTTTTCCTCTTTGTATTTCATTTCGTAGTTTTCTTTAAATTCTCAATATCTATTTCTTTTCTTTGTTTTCTATGTTCAACATATCGTTGTTCTTGAGAAAAACAAGAGAACTACTCCAATTCACTATTTGAAAACAAAATTAAGGTAATAGTTGGGGTTGCAACTTTAAAATTTATAACTTTTAATTCGTGTATCAAAATGACTACTATAATATATCAAATCGAAGCTCGTTTCATTACGTAAAAACACATAGTAGTAATATTTAAGTTCTATGTGTTTTTAAACCCAAATTCAATCGTTTAAACTACTTACAGACGTCTTAAAGTTTGATCGCCCCTTTTTTGCGTATGGTTTTTGTTCCTGCTCTTTAGGATTCCAATTTGATCATCTTAACCATGTTCTTAGTAAATCAATATTTCTTATTCCTTTGAGTAACCGTGTTATTTTGTTGTCCCCCAAAAGGATGCGTATCGTTTTGTATCGTAGCCTTGGTTGCTGAAAATAGTGTATGTGTCTTCATATATCTATTTTTTGAATTTTAGATATGAAACATATTTGTTCTTTGATTATTTTCAGCTTTCTTAAGTCACAAATCACAAAATTGAAAGAAATTTTGTCCTTCAAGACAAGTGTTTTCTTTCAATTTTGTTGTCATTGTTTTCCTCTTTGTATTTCATTTCTTAGTTTTCTTTAAATTCTCAATATCTATTTCTTTTCTTTGTTTTCTATGTTCAACATATCGTTGTTCTTGAGAAAAACAAGAGAACTACTCCAGTTCACTATTTGAAAACAAAATTAAGGTAATAGTTGGGGTTGCAACTTTAAAATTTATAACTTTTAATTCGTGTATCAAAATGACTACTATAATATATCAAATCGAAGCTCGTTTCATTACGTAAAAACACATAGTAGTAATATTTAAGTTCTATGTGTTTTTAAACCCAAATTCAATCGTTTAAACTACTTACAGACGTCTTAAAGTTTGATCGCCCCTTTTTTGCGTATGGTTTTTGTTCCTGCTCTTTAGGATTCCAATTTGATCATCTTAACCATGTTCTTAGTAAATCAATATTTCTTATTCCTTTGAGTAACCGTGTTATTTTGTTGTCCCCAAAAGGATGCGTATCGTTTTGTATCGTAGCCTTGGTTGCTGAAAATAGTGTATGTGTCTTCATATATCTATTTTTTGAATTTTAGATATAAAACATATTTGTTCTTTGATTATTTTCAGCTTTCTTATGTCACAAATCATAAAATAGAAAGAAATTGTGTCCTTCAAGACAAGTGTTTTTTCTTTCAATTTTGTTGTCATTGCTTTCCTCTTTGTATTTCATTTCATAGTTTTCTTTAAATTCTCAATATCTATTTCTTTTCTTTGTTTTCTATGTTCAACATATCGTTGTTCTTGAGAAAAACTAGAGAACTACTCCAATTCACTATTTGAAAACAAAATTAAGGTAATAATTGGGGTTGCAACTTTAAAATTTATAACTTTTAATTCGTGTATCAAAATGACTACTATAATATATCAAATCGAAGCTCGTTTCATTACGTAAAAACACATAGTAGTAATATTTAAGTACTATGTGTTTTTAAACCCAAATTCAATCGTTTAAACTACTTATCGACGTCTTAAAGTTTGATCGCCCCTTTTTGCGTATGGTTTTTGTTCCTGCTCTTTAGGATTCCAATTTGATCATCTTAACCATGTTCTTAGTAAATCAATATTTCTTATTCCTTTGAGTAACCGTGTTATTTTGTTGTCCCCCAAAAGGATGCGTATCGTTTTGTATCGTAGCCTTGTTTGCTTGAAATAGTGTATGTGTCTTCATATATCTATTTTTTGAATTTTAGATATGAAACATATTTGTTCTTTGATTATTTTCGGCTTTCTTAAGTCACAAATCACAAAATTGAAAGAAATTTTGTCCTTCAAGACAAGTGTTTTCTTTCAATTTTGTTGTCATTGTTTTCCTCTTTGTATTTCATTTCTTAGTTTTCTTTAAATTCTCAATATCTATTTCTTTTCTTTGTTTTCTATGTTCAACATATCGTTGTTCTTGAGAAAAACAAGAGAACTACTCCAGTTCACTATTTGAAAACAAAATTAAGGTAATAGTTGGGGTTGCAACTTTAAAATTTATAACTTTTAATTCGTGTATCAAAATGACTACTATAATATATCAAATCGAAGCTCGTTTCATTACGTAAAAACACATAGTAGTAATATTTAAGTTCTATGTGTTTTTAAACCCAAATTCAATCGTTTAAACTACTTACAGACGTCTTAAAGTTTGATCGCCCCTTTTTTGCGTATGGTTTTTGTTCCTGCTCTTTAGGATTCCAATTTGATCATCTTAACCATGTTCTTAGTAAATCAATATTTCTTATTCCTTTGAGTAACCGTGTTATTTTGTTGTCCCCCAAAAGGATGCGTATCGTTTTGTATCGTAGCCTTGGTTGTTGAAAATAGTGTATGTGTCTTCATATATCTATTTTTTGAATTTTAGATATGAAACATATTTGTTCTTTGATTATTTTCGGCTTTCTTAAGTCACAAATCACAAAATTGAAAGAAATTTTGTCCTTCAAGACAAGTGTTTTCTTTCAATTTTGTTGTCATTGTTTTCCTCTTTGTATTTCATTTCTTAGTTTTCTTTAAATTCTCAATATCTATTTCTTTTCTTTGTTTTCTATGTTCAACATATCGTTGTTCTTGAGAAAAACAAGAGAACTACTCCAGTTCACTATTTGAAAACAAAATTAAGGTAATAGTTGGGGTTGCAACTTTAAAATTTATAACTTTTAATTCGTGTATCAAAATGACTACTATAATATATCAAATCGAAGCTCGTTTCATTACGTAAAAACACATAGTAGTAATATTTAAGTTCTATGTGTTTTTAAACCCAAATTCAATCGTTTAAACTACTTACAGACGTCTTAAAG
This sequence comes from Hippophae gyantsensis, assembly GCA_030763125.1. Lineage (NCBI taxonomy): Eukaryota > Viridiplantae > Streptophyta > Magnoliopsida > Rosales > Elaeagnaceae > Hippophae > Hippophae gyantsensis. The sequence continues at coordinate 35,227,263 of CM061028.1, forward strand.
TTTGATCGCCCCTTTTTGCGTATGGTTTTTGTTCCTGCTCTTTAGGATTCCAATTTGATCATCTTAACCATGTTCTTAGTAAATCAATATTTCTTATTCCTTTGAGTAACCGTGTTATTTTGTTGTCCCGCAAAAGGATGCGTATCGTTTTGTATCGTAGCCTTGGTTGCTAAAAATAGTGTATGTGTCTTCATATATCTATTTTTTGAATTTTAGATATGAAACATATTTGTTCTTTGATTATTTTCGGCTTTCTTAAGTCACAAATCACAAAATTGAAAGAAATTTTGTCCTTCAAGACAAGTGTTTTCTTTCAATTTTGTTGTCATTGTTTTCCTCTTTGTATTTCATTTCTTAGTTTTCTTTAAATTCTCAATATCTATTTCTTTTCTTTGTTTTCTATGTTCAACATATCGTTGTTCTTGAGAAAAACAAGAGAACTACTCCAGTTCACTATTTGAAAACAAAATTAAGGTAATAGTTGGGGTTGCAACTTTAAAATTTATAACTTTTAATTCGTGTATCAAAATGACTACTATAATATATCAAATCGAAGCTCGTTTCATTACGTAAAAACACATAGTAGTAATATTTAAGTTCTATGTGTTTTTAAACCCAAATTCAATCGTTTAAACTACTTACAGACGTCTTAAAGTTTGATCGCCCCTTTTTGCGTATGGTTTTTGTTCCTGCTCTTTAGGATTCCAATTTGATCATCTTAACCATGTTCTTAGTAAATCAATATTTCTTATTCCTTTGAGTAACCGTGTTATTTTGTTGTCCCCCAAAAGGATGCGTATCGTTTTGTATCGTAGCCTTGGTTGCTGAAAATAGTGTATGTGTCTTCATATATCTATTTTTTGAATTTTAGATATGAAACATATTTGTTCTTTGATTATTTTCGGCTTTCTTAAGTCACAAATCACAAAATTGAAAGAAATTTTGTCCTTCAAGACAAGTGTTTTCTTTCAATTTTGTTGTCATTGTTTTCCTGTTTGGATTTCATTTCGTAGTTTTCTTTAAATTCTCAATATCAATTTCTTTTCTTTGTTTTCTATGTTCAACATATCGTTGTTCTTGAGAAAAACAAGAGAACTACTCCAATTCACTATTTGAAAACAAAATTAAGGTAATAGTTGGGGTTGCAACTTTAAAATTTATAACTTTTAATTCGTGTATCAAAATGACTACTATAATATATCAAATCGAAGCTCGTTTCATTACGTAAAAACACATAGTAGTAATATTTAAGTTCTATGTGTTTTTAAACCCAAATTCAATCGTTTAAACTACTTACAGACGTCTTAAAGTTTGATCGCCCCTTTTTTGCGTATGGTTTTTGTTCCTGCTCTTTAGGATTCCAATTTGATCATCTTAACCATGTTCTTAGTAAATCAATATTTCTTATTCCTTTGAGTAACCGTGTTATTTTGTTGTCCCCCAAAAGGATGCGTATCGTTTTGTATCGTAGCCTTGGTTGCGGAAAATAGTGTATGTGTCTTCATATATCTATTTTTTGAATTTTAGATTTGAAACATATTTGTTCTTTGATTATTTTCGGCTTTCTTAAGTAACAAATCACAAAATTGAAAGAAATTTTGTCCTTCAAGACAAGTGTTTTCTTTCAATTTTGTTGTCATTGCTTTCCTCTTTGTATTTCATTTCGTAGTTTTCTTTAAATTCTCAGTATCAATTTCTTTTCTTTGTTTTCTATGTTCAACATATCGTTGTTCTTGAGAAAAGCAAGAGAACTACTCCAGTTCACTATTTGAAAACAAAATTAAGGTAATAGTTGGGGTTGCAACTTTAAAATTTATAACTTTTAATTCGTGTATCAAAATGACTACTATAATATATCAAATCGAAGCTCGTTTCATTACGTAAAAACACATAGTAGTAATATTTAAGTTCTAAGTGTTTTTAAACCCAAATTCAATCGTTTAAACTACTTACGGACGTCTTAAAGTTTGATCGCCCCTTTTTGCGTATGGTTTTTGTTCCTGCTCTTTAGGATTCCAATTTGATCATCTTAACCATGTTCTTAGTAAATCAATATTTCTTATTCCTTTGAGTAACCGTGTTATTTTGTTGTCCGCCAAAAGGATGCGTATCGTTTTGTATCGTAGCCTTGGTTGCTGAAAATAGTGTATGTGTCTTCATATATCTATTTTTTGAATTTTAGATATGAAACATATTTGTTCTTTGATTATTTTCGGCTTTCTTAAGTCACAAATCACAAAATTGAAAGAAATTTTGTCCTTCAAGACAAGTGTTTTCTTTCAATTTTGTTGTCATTGTTTTCCTCTTTGTATTTCATTTCTTAGTTTTCTTTAAATTCTCAATATCTATTTCTTTTCTTTGTTTTCTATGTTCAACATATCGTTGTTCTTGAGAAAAACAAGAGAACTACTCGGATTCACTATTTGAAAACAAAATTAAGGTAATAGTTGGGGTTGCAACTTTAAAATTTATAACTTTTAATTCGTGTATCAAAATGACTACTATAATATATCAAATCGAAGCTCGTTTCATTACGTAAAAACACATAGTAGTAATATTTAAGTTCTATGTGTTTTTAAACCCAAATTCAATCGTTTAAACTACTTACAGACGTCTTAAAGTTTGATCGCCCCTTTTTTGCGTATGGTTTTTGTTCCTGCTCTTTAGGATTCCAATTTGGTCATCTTAACCATGTTCTTAGAAAAGCAATATTTCTTATTCCTTTGAGTAACCGTGTTATTTTGTTGTCCCCCAAAAGGATGCGTATCGTTTTGTATCGTAGCATTGGTTGGTGAAAATAGTGTATGTGTCTTCATATATCTATTTTTTGAATTTTAGATTTGAAACATATTTGTTCTTTGATTATTTTCGGCTTTCTTAAGTAACAAATCACAAAATTGAAAGAAATTTTGTCCTTCAAGACAAGTGTTTTCTTTCAATTTTGTTGTCATTGTTTTCCTCTTTGTATTTCATTTCTTAGTTTTCTTTAAATTCTCAATATCTATTTCTTTTCTTTGTTTTCTATGTTCAACATATCGTTGTTCTTGAGAAAAACAAGAGAACTACTCGAATTCACTATTTGAAAACAAAATTAAGGTAATAGTTGGGGTTGCAACTTTAAAATTTATAACTTTTAATTCGTGTATCAAAATGACTACTATAATATATCAAATCGAAGCTCGTTTCATTACGTAAAAACACATAGTAGTAATATTTAAGTTCTATGTGTTTTTAAACCCAAATTCAATCGTTTAAACTACTTACAGACGTCTTAAAGTTTGATCGCCCCTTTTTTGCGTATGGTTTTTGTTCCTGCTCTTTAGGATTCCAATTTGATCATCTTAACCATGTTCTTAGTAAATCAATATTTCTTATTCCTTTGAGTAACCGTGTTATTTTGTTGTCCCCCAAAAGGATGCGTATCGTTTTGTATCGTAGCCTTGGTTGGTGAAAATAGTGTATGTGTCTTCATATATCTATTTTTTGAATTTTAGATTTGAAACATATTTGTTCTTTGATTATTTTCGGCTTTCTTAAGTAACAAATCACAAAATTGAAAGAAATTTTGTCCTTCAAGACAAGTGTTTTCTTTCAATTTTGTTGTCATTGTTTTCCTCTTTGTATTTCATTTCTTAGTTTTCTTTAAATTCTCAATATCTATTTCTTTTCTTTGTTTTCTATGTTCAACATATCGTTGTTCTTGAGAAAAACAAGAGAACTACTCCAGTTCACTATTTGAAAACAAAATTAAGGTAATAGTTGGGGTTGCAACTTTAAAATTTATAACTTTTAATTCGTGTATCAAAATGACTACTATAATATATCAAATCGAAGCTCGTTTCATTACGTAAAAACACATAGTAGTAATATTTAAGTTCTATGTGTTTTTAAACCCAAATTCAATCGTTTAAACTACTTACAGACGTCTTAAAGTTTGATCGCCCCTTTTTGCGTATGGTTTTTGTTCCTGCTCTTTAGGATTCCAATTTGATCATCTTAACCATGTTCTTAGTAAATCAATATTTCTTATTCCTTTGAGTAACCGTGTTATTTTGTTGTCCCCCAAAAGGATGCGTATCGTTTTGTATCGTAGCCTTGGTTGCTGAAAATAGTGTATGTGTCTTCATATATCTATTTTTTGAATTTTAGATTTGAAACATATTTGTTCTTTGATTATTTCCGGCTTTCTTAAGTAACAAATCACAAAATTGAAAGAAATTTTGTCCTTCAAGACAAGTGTTTTCTTTCAATTTTGTTGTCATTGTTTTCCTCTTTGTATTTCATTTCTTAGTTTTCTTTAAATTCTCAATATCTATTTCTTTTCTTTGTTTTCTATGTTCAACATATCGTTGTTCTTGAGAAAAACAAGAGAACTACTCCAATTCACTATTTGAAAACAAAATTAAGGTAATAGTTGGGGTTGCAACTTTAAAATTTATAACTTTTAATTCGTGTATCAAAATGACTACTATAATATATCAAATCGAAGCTCGTTTCATTACGTAAAAACACATAGTAGTAATATTTAAGTTCTATGTGTTTTTAAACCCAAATTCAATCGTTTAAACTACTTACAGACGTCTTAAAGTTTGATCGCCCCTTTTTTGCGTATGGTTTTTGTTCCTGCTCTTTAGGATTCCAATTTGATCATCTTAACCATGTTCTTAGTAAATCAATATTTCTTATTCCTTTGAGTAACCGTGTTATTTTGTTGTCCCCCAAAAGGATGCGTATCGTTTTGTATCGTAGCCTTGGTTGCAGAAAATAGTGTATGTGTCTTCATATATCTATTTTTTGAATTTTAGATTTGAAACATATTTGTTCTTTGATTATTTTCGGCTTTCTTAAGTAACAAATCACAAAATTGAAAGAAATTTTGTCCTTCAAGACAAGTGTTTTCTTTCAATTTTGTTGTCATTGTTTTCCTCTTTGTATTTCATTTCTTAGTTTTCTTTAAATTCTCAATATCTATTTCTTTTCTTTGTTTTCTATGTTCAACATATCGTTGTTCTTGAGAAAAACAAGAGAACTACTCCAGTTCACTATTTGAAAACAAAATTAAGGTAATAGTTGGGGTTGCAACTTTAAAATTTATAACTTTTAATTCGTGTATCAAAATGACTACTATAATATATCAAATCGAAGCTCGTTTCATTACGTAAAAACACATAGTAGTAATATTTAAGTTCTATGTGTTTTTAAACCCAAATTCAATCGTTTAAACTACTTACAGACGTCTTAAAGTTTGATCGCCCCTTTTTTGCGTATGGTTTTTGTTCCTGCTCTTTAGGATTCCAATTTGATCATCTTAACCATGTTCTTAGTAAATCAATATTTCTTATTCCTTTGAGTAACCGTGTTATTTTGTTGTCCCCCTAAAGGATGCGTATCGTTTTGTATCGTAGCCTTGGTTGTTAAAAATAGTGTATGTGTCTTCATATATCTATTTTTTGAATTTTAGATATGAAACATATTTGTTCTTTGATTATTTTCAACTTTCTTAAGTCACAAATCAGAAAATTGAAAGAAATTTTGTCCTTCAAGACAAGTGTTTTCTTTCAATTTTGTTGTCATTGTTTTCCTCTTTGTATTTCATTTCTTAGTTTTCTTTAAATTCTCAATATCTATTTCTTTTCTTTGTTTTCTATGTTCAACATATCGTTGTTCTTGAGAAAAACAAGAGAACTACTCCAATTCACTATTTGAAAACAAAATTAAGGTAATAGTTGGGGTTGCAACTTTAAAATTTATAACTTTTAATTAGTGTATCAAAATGACTACTATAATATATCAAATCGAAGCTCGTTTCATTACGTAAAAACACATAGTAGTAATATTTAAGTTCTATGTGTTTTTAAACCCAAATTCAATCGTTTAAACTACTTACAGACGTCTTAAAGTTTGATCGCCCCTTTTTTGCGTATGGTTTTTGTTCCTGCTCTTTAGGATTCCAATTTGATCATCTTAACCATGTTCTTAGTAAATCAATATTTCTTATTCCTTTGAGTAACCGTGTTATTTTGTTGTCCCCCAAAGGATGCGTATCGTTTTGTATCGTAGCCTTGGTTGTTGAAAATAGTGTATGTGTCTTCATATATCTATTTTTTGAATTTTAGATTTGAAACATATTTGTTCTTTGATTATTTTCGGCTTTCTTAAGTAACAAATCACAAAATTGAAAGAAATTTTGTCCTTCAAGACAAGTGTTTTCTTTCAATTTTGTTGTCATTGTTTTCCTCTTTGTATTTCATTTCTTAGTTTTCTTTAAATTCTCAATATCTATTTCTTTTCTTTGTTTTCTATGTTCAACATATCGTTGTTCTTGAGAAAAACAAGAGAACTACTCCAATTCACTATTTGAAAACAAAATTAAGGTAATAGTTGGGGTTGCAACTTTAAAATTTATAACTTTTAATTCGTGTATCAAAATGACTACTATAATATATCAAATCGAAGCTCGTTTCATTACGTAAAAACACATAGTAGTAATATTTAAGTTCTCTGTGTTTTTAAACCCAAATTCAATCGTTTAAACTACTTACGGACGTCTTAAAGTTTGATCGCCCCTTTTTTGCGTATGGTTTTTGTTCCTGCTCTTTAGGATTCCAATTTGATCATCTTAACCATGTTCTTAGTAAATCAATATTTCTTATTCCTTTGAGTAACCGTGTTATTTTGTTGTCCCCCAAAAGGATGCGTATCGTTTTGTATCGTAGCCTTGGTTGCTGAAAATAGTGTATGTGTCTTCATATATCTATTTTTTGAATTTTAGATTTGAAACATATTTGTTCTTTGATTATTTTCGGCTTTCTTAAGTCACAAATCACAAAATTGAAAGAAATTTTGTCCTTCAAGACAAGTGTTTTCTTTCAATTTTGTTGTCATTGTTTTCCTCTTTGTATTTCATTTCGTAGTTTTCTTTAAATTCTCAATATCAATTTCTTTTCTTTGTTTTCTATGTTCAACATATCGTTGTTCTTGAGAAAAACAAGAGAACTACTCCAATTCACTATTTGAAAACAAAATTAAGGTAATAGTTGGGGTTGCAACTTTAAAATTTATAACTTTTAATTCGTGTATCAAAATGACTACTATAATATATCAAATCGAAGCTCGTTTCATTACGTAAAAACACATAGTAGTAATATTTAAGTTCTATGTGTTTTTAAACCCAAATTCAATCGTTTAAACTACTTACAGACGTCTTAAAGTTTGATCGCCCCTTTTTTGCGTATGGTTTTTGTTCCTGCTCTTTAGGATTCCAATTTGATCATCTTAACCATGTTCTTAGTAAATCAATATTTCTTATTCCTTTGAGTAACCGTGTTATTTTGTTGTCCCCCAAAAGGATGCGTATCGTTTTGTATCGTAGCCTTGGTTGCTGAAAATAGTGTATGTGTCTTCATATATCTATTTTTTGAATTTTAGATTTGAAACATATTTGTTCTTTGATTATTTCCGGCTTTCTTAAGTAACAAATCACAAAATTGAAAGAAATTTTGTCCTTCAAGACAAGTGTTTTCTTTCAATTTTGTTGTCATTGTTTTCCTCTTTGTATTTCATTTCTTAGTTTTCTTTAAATTCTCAATATCTATTTCTTTTCTTTGTTTTATATGTTCAACATACCGTTGTTCTTGAGAAAAACAAGAGAACTACTCCAGTTCACTATTTGAAAACAAAATTAAGGTAATAGTTGGGGTTGCAACTTTAAAATTTATAACTTTCAATTCGTGTATCAAAATGACTACTATAATATATCAAATCGAAGCTCCTTTCATTACGTAAAAACACATAGTAGTAATATTTAAGTTCTATGTGTTTTTAAACCCAAATTCAATCGTTTAAACTACTTACGGACGTCTTAAAGTTTGATCGCCCCTTTTTTGCGTATGGTTTTTGTTCCTGCTCTTTAGGATTCCAATTTGATCATCTTAACCATGTTCTTAGTAAATCAATATTTCTTATTCCTTTGAGTAACCGTGTTATTTTGTTGTCCCCCAAAAGGATGCGTATCGTTTTGTATCGTAGCCTTGGTTGCTGAAAATAGTGTATGTGTCTTCATATATCTATTTTTTGAATTTTAGATTTGAAACATATTTGTTCTTTGATTATTTTCGGCTTTCTTAAGTAACAAATCACAAAATTGAAAGAAATTTTGTCCTTCAAGACAAGTGTTTTCTTTCAATTTTGTTGTCATTGTTTTCCTCTTTGTATTTCATTTCTTAGTTTTCTTTAAATTCTCAATATCTATTTCTTTTCTTTGTTTTCTATGTTCAACATATCGTTGTTCTTGAGAAAAACAAGAGAACTACTCGGATTCACTATTTGAAAACAAAATTAAGGTAATAGTTGGGGTTGCAACTTTAAAATTTATAACTTTTAATTCGTGTATCAAAATGACTACTATAATATATCAAATCGAAGCTCGTTTCATTACGTAAAAACACATAGTAGTAATATTTAAGTTCTATGTGTTTTTAAACCCAAATTCAATCGTTTAAACTACTTACAGACGTCTTAAAGTTTGATCGCCCCTTTTTGCGTATGGTTTTTGTTCCTGCTCTTTAGGATTCCAATTTGATCATCTTAACCATGTTCTTAGTAAATCAATATTTCTTATTCCTTTGAGTAACCGTGTTATTTTGTTGTCCCCCAAAAGGATGCGTATCGTTTTGTATCGTAGCCTTGGTTGCAGAAAATAGTGTATGTGTCTTCATATATCTATTTTTTGAATTTTAGATTTGAAACATATTTGTTCTTTGATTATTTTCGGCTTTCTTAAGTAACAAATCACAAAATTGAAAGAAATTTTGTCCTTCAAGACAAGTGTTTTCTTTCAATTTTGTTGTCATTGTTTTCCTCTTTGTATTTCATTTCTTAGTTTTCTTTAAATTCTCAATATCTATTTCTTTTCTTTGTTTTCTATGTTCAACATATCGTTGTTCTTGAGAAAAACAAGAGAACTACTCCAGTTCACTATTTGAAAACAAAATTAAGGTAATAGTTGGGGTTGCAACTTTAAAATTTATAACTTTTAATTCGTGTATCAAAATGACTACTATAATATATCAAATCGAAGCTCGTTTCATTACGTAAAAACACATAGTAGTAATATTTAAGTTCTATGTGTTTTTAAACCCAAATTCAATCGTTTAAACTACTTACAGACGTCTTAAAGTTTGATCGCCCCTTTTTTGCGTATGGTTTTTGTTCCTGCTCTTTAGGATTCCAATTTGATCATCTTAACCATGTTCTTAGTAAATCAATATTTCTTATTCCTTTGAGTAACCGTGTTATTTTGTTGTCCCCCAAAAGGATGCGTATCGTTTTGTATCGTAGCCTTGGTTGCTAAAAGTAGTGTATGTGTCTTCATATATCTATTTTTTGAATTTTAGATTTGAAACATATTTGTTCTTTGATTATTTTCGGCTTTCTTAAGTAACAAATCACAAAATTGAAAGAAATTTTGTCCTTCAAGACAAGTGTTTTCTTTCAATTTTGTTGTCATTGTTTTCCTCTTTGTATTTCATTTCTTAGTTTTCTTTAAATTCTCAATATCTATTTCTTTTCTTTGTTTTCTATGTTCAACATATCGTTGTTCTTGAGAAAAACAAGAGAACTACTCCAGTTCACTATTTGAAAACAAAATTAAGGTAATAGTTGGGGTTGTAACTTTAAAATTTATAACTTTTAATTCGTGTATCCAAATGACTACTACAATATATCAAATCGAAGCTCGTTTCATTACGTAAAAACACATAGTAGTAATATTTAAGTTCTATGTGTTTTTAAACCCAAATTCAATCGTTTAAACTACTTACAGACGTCTTAAAGTTTGATTGCCCCTTTTAAGCGTATGGTTTTTGTTCCTGCTCTTTAGGATTCTAATTTGATCATCTTAACCATGTTCTTAGTAAATCAATATTTCTTATTCCTTTAAGTAACCGTGTTATTTTGTTGTCCCCCAAAAGGATGCGTATCGTTTTGTATCGTAGCCTTGGTTGGAAAAATAGTGTATGTGTCTTCATATATCTATTTTTTGAATTTTAGATTTGAAACATATTTGTTCTTTGATTATTTTCGGCTTTCTTAAGTAACAAATCCCAAAATTGAAAGAAATGTTGTCCTTCAAGACAAGTGTTTTCTTTCAATTTTGTTGTCATTGTTTTCCTCTTTGTATTTCATTTCTTAGTTTTCTTTAAATTCTCAGTATCTATTTCTTTTCTTTGTTTTCTATGTTCAACATATCGTTGTTCTTGAGAAAAACAAGAGAACTACTCCAATTCACTATTTGAAAACAAAATTAAGGTAATAGTTGGGGTTGCAACTTTAAAATTTATAACTTTTAATTCGTGTATCAAAATGACTACTATAATATATCAAATCGAAGCTCGTTTCATTACGTAAAAACACATAGTAGTAATATTTAAGTTCTATGTGTTTTTAAACCCAAATTCAATCGTTTAAACTACTTACAGACGTCTTAAAGTTTGATCGCCCCTTTTTGCGTATGGTTTTTGTTTCTGCTCTTTAGGATTCCAATTTGATCATCTTAACCATGTTCTTAGTAAATCAATATTTCTTATTCCTTTGAGTAACCGTGTTATTTTGTTGTCCCCCAAAAGGATGCGTATCGTTTTGTATCGTAGCCTTGGTTGCTGAAAATAGTGTATGTGTCTTCATATATCTATTTTTTGAATTTTAGATTTGAAACATATTTGTTCTTTGATTATTTTCGGCTTTCTTAAGTAACAAATCACAAAATTGAAAGAAATTTTGTCCTTCAAGACAAGTGTTTTCTTTCAATTTTGTTGTCATTGTTTTCCTCTTTGTATTTCATTTCTTAGTTTTCTTTAAATTCTCAATATCTATTTCTTTTCTTTGTTTTCTATGTTCAACATATCGTTGTTCTTGAGAAAAACAAGAGAACTACTCCAGTTCACTATTTGAAAACAAAATTAAGGTAATAGTTGGGGTTGCAACTTTAAAATTTATAACTTTTAATTCGTGTATCAAAATGACTACTATAATATATCAAATCGAAGCTCGTTTCATTACGTAAAAACACATAGTAGTAATATTTAAGTTCTATGTGTTTTTAAACCCAAATTCAATCGTTTAAACTACTTACAGACGTCTTAAAGTTTGATCGCCCCTTTTTGCGTATGGTTTTTGTTCCTGCTCTTTAGGATTCCAATTTGATCATCTTAACCATGTTCTTAGTAAATCAATATTTCTTATTCCTTTGAGTAACCGTGTTATTTTGTTGTCCCCCAAAAGGATGCATATCGTTTTGTATCGTAGGGTTGGTTGCTGAAAATAGTGTATGTGTCTTCATATATCTATTTTTTGAATTTTAGATTTGAAACATATTTGTTCTTTGATTATTTCCGGCTTTCTTAAGTAACAAATCACAAAATTGAAAGAAATTTTGTCCTTCAAGACAAGTGTTTTCTTTCAATTTTGTTGTCATTGTTTTCCTCTTTGTATTTCATTTCTTAGTTTTCTTTAAATTCTCAATATCTATTTCTTTTCTTTGTTTTCTATGTTCAACATATCGTTGTTCTTGAGAAAAACAAGAGAACTACTCCAATTCACTATTTGAAAACAAAATTAAGGTAATAGTTGGGGTTGCAACTTTAAAATTTATAACTTTTAATTCGTGTATCAAAATGACTACTATAATATATCAAATCGAAGCTCGTTTCATTACGTAAAAACACATAGTAGTAATATTTAAGTTCTATGTGTTTTTAAACCCAAATTCAATCGTTTAAACTACTTACAGACGTCTTAAAGTTTGATCGCCCCTTTTTGCGTATGGTTTTTGTTCCTGCTCTTTAGGATTCCAATTTGATCATCTTAACCATGTTCTTAGTAAATCAATATTTCTTATTCCTTTGAGTAACCGTGTTATTTTTTGTCCCACAAAAGGATGCGTATCGTTTTGTATCGTAGCCTTGGTTGTTGAAAATAGTGTATGTGTCTTCATATATCTATTTTTTGAATTTTAGATTTGAAACATATTTGTTCTTTGATTATTTTCGGCTTTCTTAAGTAACAAATCACAAAATTGAAAGAAATTTTGTCCTTCAAGACAAGTGTTTTCTTTCAATTTTGTTGTCATTGTTTTCCTCTTTGTATTTCATTTCTTAGTTTTCTTTAAATTCTCAATATCTATTTCTTTTCTTTGTTTTCTATGTTCAACATATCGTTGTTCTTGAGAAAAACAAGAGAACTACTCCAATTCACTATTTGAAAACAAAATTAAGGTAATAGTTGGGGTTGCAACTTTAAAATTTATAACTTTTAATTCGTGTATCAAAATGACTACTATAATATATCAAATCGAAGCTCGTTTCATTACGTAAAAACACATAGTAGTAATATTTAAGTTCTATGTGTTTTTAAACCCAAATTCAATCGTTTAAACTACTTACAGACGTCTTAAAGTTTGATCGCCCCTTTTTTGCGTATGGTTTTTGTTCCTGCTCTTTAGGATTCCAATTTGATCATCTTAACCATGTTCTTAGTAAATCAATATTTCTTATTCCTTTGAGTAACCGTGTTATTTTGTTGTCCCCCAAAAGGATGCGTATCGTTTTGTATCGTAGCCTTGGTTGCTGAAAATAGTGTATGTGTCTTCATATATCTATTTTTTGAATTTTAGATTTGAAACATATTTGTTCTTTGATTATTTTCGGCTTTCTTAAGTAACAAATCACAAAATTGAAAGAAATTTTGTCCTTCAAGACAAGTGTTTTCTTTCAATTTTGTTGTCATTGTTTTCCTCTTTGTATTTCATTTCTTAGTTTTCTTTAAATTCTCAATATCTATTTCTTTTCTTTGTTTTCTATGTTCAACATATCGTTGTTCTTGAGAAAAACAAGAGAACTACTCCAATTCACTATTTGAAAACAAAATTAAGGTAATAGTTGGGGTTGCAACTTTAAAATTTATAACTTTTAATTCGTGTATCAAAATGACTACTATAATATATCAAATCGAAGCTCGTTTCATTACGTAAAAACACATAGTAGTAATATTTAAGTTCTATGTGTTTTTAAACCCAAATTCAATCGTTTAAACTACTTACAGACGTCTTAAAGTTTGATCGCCCCTTTTTTGCGTATGGTTTTTTTGCTGCTCTTTAGGATTCCAATTTGATCATCTTAACCATGTTCTTAGTAAATCAATATTTCTTATTCCTTTGAGTAACCGTGTTATTTTGTTGTCCCCCAAAAGGATGCGTATCGTTTTGTATCGTAGCCTTGGTTGCAGAAAATAGTGTATGTGTCTTCATATATCTATTTTTTGAATTTTAGATTTGAAACATATTTGTTCTTTGATTATTTTCGGCTTTCTTAAGTAACAAATCACAAAATTGAAAGAAATTTTGTCCTTCAAGACAAGTGTTTTCTTTCAATTTTGTTGTCATTGTTTTCCTCTTTGTATTTCATTTCTTAGTTTTCTTTAAATTCTCAATATCTATTTCTTTTCTTTGTTTTCTATGTTCAACATATCGTTGTTCTTGAGAAAAACAAGAGAACTACTCCAGTTCACTATTTGAAAACAAAATTAAGGTAATAGTTGGGGTTGCAACTTTAAAATTTATAACTTTTAATTCGTGTATCAAAATGACTACTATAATATATCAAATCGAAGCTCGTTTCATTACGTAAAAACACATAGTAGTAATATTTAAGTTCTATGTGTTTTTAAACCCAAATTCAATCGTTTAAACTACTTACAGACGTCTTAAAGTTTGATCGCCCCTTTTTTGCGTATGGTTTTTGTTCCTGCTCTTTAGGATTCCAATTTGATCATCTTAACCATGTTCTTAGTAAATCAATATTTCTTATTCCTTTGAGTAACCGTGTTATTTTGTTGTGCCCCAAAAGGATGCGTATCGTTTTGTATCGTAGCCTTGGTTGCTGAAAATAGTGTATGTGTCTTCATATATCTATTTTTTGAATTTTAGATTTGAAACATATTTGTTCTTTGATTATTTCCGGCTTTCTTAAGTAACAAATCACAAAATTGAAAGAAATTTTGTCCTTCAAGACAAGTGTTTTCTTTCAATTTTGTTGTCATTGTTTTCCTCTTTGTATTTCATTTCTTAGTTTTCTTTAAATTCTCAATATCTATTTCTTTTCTTTGTTTTCTATGTTCAACATATCGTTGTTCTTGAGAAAAACAAGAGAACTACTCCAATTCACTATTTGAAAACAAAATTAAGGTAATAGTTGGGGTTGCAACTTTAAAATTTATAACTTTTAATTCGTGTATCAAAATGACTACTATAATATATCAAATCGAAGCTCGTTTCATTACGTAAAAACACATAGTAGTAATATTTAAGTTCTATGTGTTTTTAAACCCAAATTCAATCGTTTAAACTACTTACAGACGTCTTAAAGTTTGATCGCCCCTTTTTTGCGTATGGTTTTTGTTCCTGCTCTTTAGGATTCCAATTTGATCATCTTAACCATGTTCTTAGTAAATCAATATTTCTTATTCCTTTGAGTAACCGTGTTATTTTGTTGTCCCCCAAAAGGATGCGTATCGTTTTGTATCGTAGCCTTGGTTGCTGAAAATAGTGTATGTGTCTTCATATATCTATTTTTTGAATTTTAGATTTGAAACATATTTGTTCTTTGATTATTTTCGGCTTTCTTAAGTAACAAATCACAAAATTGAAAGAAATTTTGTCCTTCAAGACAAGTGTTTTCTTTCAATTTTGTTGTCATTGTTTTCCTCTTTGTATTTCATTTCTTAGTTTTCTTTAAATTCTCAATATCTATTTCTTTTCTTTGTTTTCTATGTTCAACATATCGTTGTTCTTGAGAAAAACAAGAGAACTACTCCAATTCACTATTTGAAAACAAAATTAAGGTAATAGTTGGGGTTGCAACTTTAAAATTTATAACTTTTAATTCGTGTATCAAAATGACTACTATAATATATCAAATCGAAGCTCGTTTCATTACGTAAAAACACATAGTAGTAATATTTAAGTTCTATGTGTTTTTAAACCCAAATTCAATCGTTTAAACTACTTACAGACGTCTTAAAGTTTGATCGCCCCTTTTTTGCGTATGGTTTTTGTTCCTGCTCTTTAGGATTCCAATTTGATCATCTTAACCATGTTCTTAGTAAATCAATATTTCTTATTCCTTTGAGTAACCGTGTTATTTTGTTGTCCCCCAAAGGATGCGTATCGTTTTGTATCGTAGCCTTGGTTGCTGAAAATAGTGTATGTGTCTTCATATATCTATTTTTTGAATTTTAGATTTGAAACATATTTGTTCTTTGATTATTTTCGGCTTTCTTAAGTAACAAATCACAAAATTGAAAGAAATTTTGTCCTTCAAGACAAGTGTTTTCTTTCAATTTTGTTGTCATTGTTTTCCTCTTTGTATTTCATTTCTTAGTTTTCTTTAAATTCTCAATATCTATTTCTTTTCTTTGTTTTCTATGTTCAACATATCGTTGTTCTTGAGAAAAACAAGAGAACTACTCCAATTCACTATTTGAAAACAAAATTAAGGTAATAGTTGGGGTTGCAACTTTAAAATTTATAACTTTTAATTCGTGTATCAAAATGACTACTATAATATATCAAATCGAAGCTCGTTTCATTACGTAAAAACACATAGTAGTAATATTTAAGTTCTATGTGTTTTTAAACCCAAATTCAATCGTTTAAACTACTTACAGACGTCTTAAAGTTTGATCGCCCCTTTTTGCGTATGGTTTTTGTTCCTGCTCTTTAGGATTCCAATTTGATCATCTTAACCATGTTCTTAGTAAATCAATATTTCTTATTCCTTTGAGTAACCGTGTTATTTTGTTGTCCCCCAAAAGGATGCGTATCGTTTTGTATCGTAGCCTTGGTTGCAGAAAATAGTGTATGTGTCTTCATATATCTATTTTTTGAATTTTAGATATGAAAGATATTTGTTCTTTGATTATTTTCAGCTTTCTTAAGTAACAAATCACAAAATTGAAAAAAATTTTGTA